>VXBX01008453.1:998041-1153229 GCA_013400415.1 Scytalopus superciliaris | reverse complement strand
AAAAAAAAAAAAAAGGTCTGTTTCATTACCTGTAGAGTTACTTAGCTCCCTTCCTTAGGGCCTGTCTGGGAATAGTTTAAGGGATTAGCATTATCAGCTAGAGCAGTGTTAGCAGGAAGGCAGATCCAGGAGCCTGGAGCTGTGCCATGTCAGATATTATGATCTGTGGTGGCAAAGTGGTGAAGGCCATTCAGTGCAATTTCCATATCTACTCATTGCGCAAAAACTTGGGGCTTTTTCTGCTTTTGTTTTCCAAATCCACAGCATTCTGCACTTCGACAAGTGTGAATGGAAAAGTGTCTCCTGCTCAGTAACCCTGGCTCAGTAAAAAGCAGTTTGGAGAGGCGAGCTCTGAGACTTGCTTGTTTGCTCAGAGCCAAAATTAAACCTATCCTTCAAACCTTCAATCCATCCTTTTCAGCTCGGAATTCCAAGTACCCTGTTGATGTTTTAGAGGGTTCATCCCCCATGAAAGTCTCCAGAGTGCTAAAGCACTTCTGAGTCACGTTTACTTTGGAGCTGGTGCAGGCAAGAAGCTGGATATCCTTTGTGGGAGCTTTGAGAAGCCACTCGTGCATCCTGATCCTCACAGAGCTGTGGCTGAGCATCCCTCTGGATTTACATGCCAAAGTCAGGCAGGAGCCTGAATTTGTGCTGGCATGGTCAGAGCAGCACCTGATGGCATCAGGACAGGGCTTTGGGGCAGGAGCTACTCTGGCTACTTCCTTTCCAGTTGCTGTAGGAGCAGTGATGTAGCTTGTTGGGCTGCAGGACTGAGTGCTGCAAACAGCCTCTGCAGCTGAGGTTGGGTTTCATATTTGTAAGAGAAAAAGCACTTTATTCCCCCTATTTGGGCAGGAGAAGTTCACAGAGCAAAGCTGATCCAGTTTCTTGCTGTTGCTGTTTTGTTAGCCTACTTAGCCTGCAATTTTACAGTCAAGGCTGGATTTGCTCAGCCTGCACCCAGGAAGATCAAAACTCATTAGGAGAACTGAAGCCCAAGCAGCATCCACTTTTACTGCATTCAGATGAAAACTGGGAGGAAAAGGGAAAGGAAAAACAGCAGAAGTTGCAGATGAGATGCCAAAGATAAGGCAGCAATAGAAAATCAGTGCAGGAGTCAACACTTCACTGTGTCTGCAATAAGAGGCCTCTAATGAAGGCTGAATCAGCACGGACTTGGGAGCTGCTTTTGAAGGAGAGTCTTTTTCTAAACAAAATATATAATTGCACTCAGTGAAACATGCTCATCAGTGCCAAATGGCCTCAGAGCATCCTCTGGTTGCTCTGTGGAAGTCCCAGGCAACATGTTTTTGTGCCTGTGTTCATCCTGCAGTGGGGTCTGATCCTGAAGTTCCTCACTCCTGTATTTTCAGCAGGGCTTATTTCACACTCAAGCAAGAAGTTATAAAAATTACAGCTTCACTCCATGTTATCATTCCTCTTATGAATGTTTATTGCTTCTCCAGTAGTTCAAGGTCAGATATAGAAAATGACTCAAAAGTCTTTTGTTGTTCTGACAGCTCTAAAGTGATGGAAGTCCCCATTGAACAAAGACAGACCTTCCCAGAAAACTGACACCAAAAAGGAAGGGAGAGGAGGGAGTATTTTAGAGGCAAACCCTGCATTGATAACTGACTTTCTGGAGTAGGTTTAGATTAGATATTGTGAAGAAATCCCTCCCTGGGAGGGTGGGCAGGCCCTGGCACAGGTTGCCAGGGAAGCTGTGGCTGCCCCATCCCTGAAAGTGTCCCAGGCCAGGTTGGACGGGGCTTGGAGCAACCTGGGCTAGTGGAAGGTGTCCCTGCCCGTGGCAGGGGGTGGAATGGGATGAACTTCTAAGTTCCCTTTCAACCCCCACCATTCTGTGATGCTTTCCCTGGGTTTGCTCCGTTCTGTGTGCTCTCCTTGTCTCCCATCATCTCCCATGTGCAGGAGCCCCAGTCAGAGCCCGCTGGATTCACAGGCTGACTCAAGTACCTGCACGTAGGAGGTGAAGCATTCCCTGATGAACCAGGGCACTGGAGAGGAGAAGGGCCTTTTGGCACCCACTCTGTGTGGAGGGTTTGTGCAGCACCTCACACAGCCCTGGGCACCGGCTCCTTCTCTCCCAGGGCACTTCTCCAGTGCTGGCAGCTGGCCCCCACTCACAGACACACTTCCCAGCTTTGGTTTCAACACAGCCCTTTTTCCTGGGGCTGCTTTAATTGCCTGCAATTAGGGTCTCCAGTGCTGCAAAAGTATGAAGAAAATAAAACCCAGTTTGGCTTTGAGAGGGCTGGGATTGATTTCTACTCTCAAACAGCTGATTCTGTGGCCTTTTAGAAAGGAAGTGCCAGCCTGGGACTGTGGGCTTTGTGCATGTGGCTGCCCGGGCTTAAAGCACAAATATGTAATGTTTACTGTAGGTTTATTCAAGGAGTGAACACCTGTAAGAGCTGAGAATAGCCATCCTCTTCTGCCAGTTGGGTGAAGGAAAAGACAGAGACTTTACATGCTGTCATCAAAACCCCTTGGGGCTAAGCTACATCTTAAGTAGATTTGTTTAAGCACTGAGCCTCAGCACTTGGCAAAAATGCCTCAAGCAGAAGCACAAGCCAGAGCACAGGGCTCTGGCAGCCCTGATGGGCCCTGCAGGAGGAGGTCAGGGTCTGGCCACCTGGGACTCTGCTGCTAAGGAGGTGCACACACAGGTCTGACCGTGGTTTCCAAACTCCTTGCAGGTTTGGGAGGTGGGAACAAGGCAGGGAAGCTGCTGCACTGAAGTTTAAGCAGCACTGAAGTTTGGGATGTGGAGATGGAGATGTATCCTGCAGTCCCCTCTTGCAGGTTTGCTTCTCTGCATGGAAGGATGCTGGTTAATGTAGAAGCTCCCTCCCAAGCAGACCTTGGTACTTAACTCTGTTAATTAAATGCTTTCAAAAACCACAAGATTGACCTTCACTGCATGCCCACAGATTTTTCACTCATTTAACAAGCAGAGGGCTGTCAGAGTAGCCTATTAAAGCAGAAGAAAGGCAGTGCTCTAATACTGTTGGATTTTGACCTGTTCCAAAGCGTTTTTCTGCTTTTTAACTCTAAGAGATGAAAACCACAATCCCCTAACAACCTACCAGGAGAAACCAGGCTGGAGACAGGCAGTGCTTGGCTGAAACATGGCACAAAGTCTGATAAAATAATGAATATACTTAGAATTTAAGTTTATTCAGATATCTATACAACAAGCCAAGACAGCCATTGTATAGACTGGTCCTTGTGTAACTAGAGAGCTGTGCTATGTGGCATAGAATTGTCCTTTGGAGAATACTTTCTAGAAAAAAGTACAGGCAATGAATGTAGACTCTGACTTCCTACCTTTCCCAAGGACACCAGCAATTTGCTCATTGCTAATAAAACTTGGAACATCTCTGCGGAAAACTTGAATTGCTGCCAAGGAATCAGTTCCACAAATTAACTAAAAGACCAGATTGGTGCAGTGCATGGAAGGACATCCCACACCAGCCCCCCGACAGGGCAGCCTTGGAACTGGAGGGGGAGCTCAAAATAGCCACTGGCAGCTGGGTAGGGTGGCATAGGCACTGCCATCAGGGGTGGTCAGTAATAAGTTGCTTTCTGGAGACAAGAAAGGCTGAATTTGCAGGTTTGGCAGAGGGAAGAACCCCAGGGCTTGCACCTCTGCAGGTCTTTGTGGGGTGACAGCAGGGGAGTGTGCCCTTGCTCGCAGCCACCCGAGCTGGGCAGCACCACGGGCTCCCTTTGTGACACTCAGCTTCATTCATGCCACCAGGCAGCTTCCTTTGGAGCCGAGCAGGAGATTTTTTTTCCCTATTTTTTTCTTCCCCTCAAAAACATTTGGTACTTCCCCCGCAAGAAATCAGAAGCTTTATGTCTGATAAGGGGCTGGAACAGCTTCCTGCACTAGGAGAGCATTCCTCCCCTGGCTCTTCCTGCAGCCAAACCAGAACAATGCCAGCACTTCCAGCCTCATCAGCCATTCACTCCACCTCGAGCACACTCATTGAGGGCCCATCCTGTGCAGCATCTCCCCAGCCAGCACCTCCCGAAAAGGGGGGGCTCCTTTCCCAGCAGGGGCAATCCTGAGGTTCAGTCAGAGCAGCTCTACCCAAGCAGAGCCCTGTTTGGATGAGTAGGGGCTGAAGAATTTTCTTTGCCCTTAAAGGAGAAGCTAAATAGGATTTTTTTGGTGTTTTCGTCTTGAACCTACGTGTGCACGTGCTGAACTTGGAGCATTCAAGTCCTTGTGCAGGAGTCAGTGGGACTGAATGTGCTTGGTTGGGGCTGAGCACACACATAAGAATTTACAAGGTTGGGATGTATTTTGTCCTGGTTGCTAAGTGAGATGGACATTATGGATTTGTATCCGTGACTTATGCTATCCCGCTTCTCTTGGTTGCTTTGTTTTTCCTCCTCATTTCTGCTCTTCTTCTTTCCTATTTGTGCTTGTCTGCTCTTGCCCATAGAAAGCAGTATCACTTTTGGGAGTGTGTGTGTATAAGTGAAATGACAGTCTCAAAACTCGCATGGGGAGTTCTGTGGAGGCTTTGACAGAAAGGCTTATAAAGGGAGGTTTGTATTTGCAGCTCCTGATTTAGCAGGCTGGGTGGAGAGAAGTGACCTGACGGGCTTTGATCCACGTGAACATATGGGGAGAGAAAAAATGTGCCCAGTTGTGTCAGGGACACTTTATTAGGGAAAAAAGGATAAGTCTTGCTGCCTTCTGCCACAGTGCTGTGCTGTAATGGATTCCTTCAGTGCGTTTTCCAAATTGAGATAGAATTGCATGACAAAAACTGGGGAAAGGCTTTTGTTCTTTACATACTGCTTGCTCTTTATTTGACAATCGAGTGTGTGCTCTTCAGCCTGGAGAAGAGGAGACTGAGGAGAGACCTCACAGAAGTCAGCAGCTTCTCCCTGAGGAGCCCTGGAGGGACAGGCACTGATCTGTGCTCTCTGTAACCAGTGACAGGACCCAAAGGAATGGTTGGAGCTGTGTCAGGGCAGGTTTAGGTTGAATAACGAGAGGGTGGTTGGGCACTGAACAGGCTCTCAGGGCAGTGGGCACAGCCCCAAGGCTGCCAGAGCTCCAGGAGTGTTTGGACAGTGCTCTGAGAGACAGGGTGGGGTTGTTGGGGTGTCCGTGCAGGGCTGGGAGTTGGACTTTGATGGTCCTTGTGGATCCCTTCCAATTCAGGATATTCCATGATTCTGAGCAGATGTCTGGCAGGTCATGCTCTCTGACCTGTGACATAAATGGGTTTGAACTTTTAAGAGCTTCCCTGGAAGCAGCTCCTGGAGCCTCCTTGCCTGTGCAACCTGCTTTGCTGAGGTGTTTGCAGGTCCAGCCTTTGTGTCTGTGGTGGGACAGACTGGCTGCTGCTGCAGCAGTGCTGGAGCTGCTCTGTTCTCTCCTGTCTCTGTGCTGGTGATTTCCTTGAGCAGTTACTGCTGACAGTGCAATAAACAGGAGGGCAGCTATTCTGTCCTGCCCTGGTGTTGGGGCAGTGCCCAAAGCTGCACAGCTGGAGCCTTGGGTGGGTGCTGGGGCTTGGAGGGGATGCGGGTTCAGCTGTCCCGCAGTTCCCTTGGCTTCTCCCTGTACACAGTGTTCTTGTATGTTTTTAAAGTAGGACCTACACGTTTGCTGGAGGCCTTGCCAGCAGAGGGAGCAGGAGCTAGTTCCTCCCATCTACACTGTCCAGAACTATGAAATACCATCTTTAATAATTTAGGTGTAAAAATAAGCAAAAAAGCTCTTAAATCATTGAACAGCAAGAGAGGGCTGTCCAACAGGGTAGCACAGAGGCAGGTTGGTCAAAGCCATGTGGAAAAATTAATCACAGTATTTGGTTGAACCTTTACCAAAATTCCCCATGACAAATGTTAGGCAGCGAAGCAGATCCTCTCCTTCCATGGCAGTGCTGCCATGCCCTGATGTTCCTCTAATGCAGGAAAACCTCTGGGTGAGGTTGCCACCTAATTTCTGACCTATACATGAGTTGACATAGGTCTCCTGTTCCTCAGGACTTCTGCAGAAGGTGAGTAGGTTGCTGAAGAAATGGCTTGTGGCACATTCCTCTATTTCCATGGATATTCCCATTTGGCTGTAAATATTATTGATACCTCATAACTCACAGAATGACCAAATCAATGCGCAGTTTTCTCTCTGTGGAATGTAAATTGCTCATTTTGACTGAAGGTGCCTTTACTCATGAGCAGAAAATTACAACCCCCCGGGTGTTATCTGCAGAACATCAGCAGTAGATGTCTGATAGTGGTCCATTTGGAATGTCCAAATTTACCATATGCTGAACAAATTCAATCTATGCTTGGTAGAATGAGACTCCTGTGTGTGCCTGGAGCACCTGGTAATAGTAATAAAACTGTACCTCGGACTCCCCTTTGGTACTGACTGGGTTTCATTCCATCCTGCTGTGAGAGTGATGACACCAGGACAGGTGTCCCACAGGGAAGGCATTCAGAGGGCAAAAGCATCTCCGTGGAGAAATGAGGCTGCGTTAAGATGTGGGACGGAGGAGCTGGGGGACAAATCTCTGTGTGCTTGGCTTTTTGGGGACAGTGACACCCCAAAGAGGCCATTGAGCTCCCCACGTGAGTCCTTCGTGGCCCATCACACCCTCCTGACTTTCTCAGGTCCAAGCCTCTGGGCTGATTCTGGCTGAACAAGCCTCAGCACTTGCCCACGTGGCTTTGCCAGTGGATGCTACGAGGCAGCATCGGGCACAGGAGGGTGATGATGGGGAGCCACCAGTGTCCATGTGGGGTTGTCCCTCCTGGGACTGGGAAAGGGGCTGAAGGTGCCCAGGGGACAGGGACATGGTGCACTCCTGGCACTTAGGACAGACAGCCCTGGTGGGGAACCTGAGCTCATGCTGAGCTTGTGCTTAAATCTGAGCACCAAGAAGACACAAGAGCCTTCCCAGCTGGAGCCGCGGGCTGTGAGTGCAGCACAGCAGTGAGTGGAAATGTCACCTTCCTTTTCCAAGGCAATTTGCATTTCCCAGTGCTGGCAGCACATCTGACAGCTCCAAGAGGCCCTGGCTCAGGAGGCGAGTGCTGGCACTGCCAGGATGGCAGCCCCTGTCCCGGGTGCATGGGCTGGGCACCCCTCAGAGGGGGAGATGCAGGAGCTGGTCTGTGTTTTCCGGGGAGACGAAGCTCTGCTGCAGGACCCCCAGTCTGGGAGAAAATCCCAGGTGCACTGAGCACATGAAAAAACCTAAAAGCAAAATTGAAACTGGAGGGAGACCTCGAGCAAAATCGTGTTTGTGAGGTGTCTGACTGGGAGAGGATCTTATCACCCTGAGAAGATTGGGGTTTGAGGCTCTGCAGAGCAGTGGGGAAAGGAGTTGGACTCGATGATCCTTGTGGGTCCCTTCCAACTCAGGATATTCCATCGTTCTGTGATTGTATGAGGCTGATGCTCCTTTACTGTGTCAGGTCTTCCAGGGAGCAGTGGGTTTGGGGAGTATAGAAGTGTTTGTAGCTGGGCTGTGGCACATGGATTTAAGGCAAATCCTGCCCCCACTGTGGCTGAGGCGGATGGAGCACCTGCTTTTATGTTAAATATAGGACAGTTGCTGCTGCCTGCTCAGTGTTCCTGTGGGAAGCTGGTCAGAGCCCCGTAGCTCCCTGTGCTCCCTCGCTGTGCTGTTCTGGGGGGACATCTTGGTGGATAAGGGAAAGTTAAAAAAAGCAAGCAGAGCACTGGGAATGTTGCCCAGCCCATGGGCGAACCTGCAGCATCCCCTCAGCTCACACACTTGCTCTCGGAGCTTCAGCCCCTCATCTGTGGGGCTGCAGAGGGAGCACCCATGGCATGGCAGTGTCCCTTGGGAGGAGCAGAGCCCACCCTGCCTTCCTGAGGGGCAGGGAGCACAGAGGCTTGGATGAGCCTCGCCATGCCATGATGCAGGAACATTTGGAAAGCTCTTGGCCCTTCTGTGCTCCTCCTCCTCTGCTGGCAGGTGGGAGGTGTCCGTGCCCCTGCCCACGCATCCCCACAGCACGGGCAGAGCCCACCCCCTCCAGTGCCACGGGCAGGTGCTCTTTGGCACCGAGAAAATAGACACGAAGGTGGTGGCAGTGAAAGCAGCCGCGTCCTCCAAATCCTTCGGCACAAAAGCCCTTTTGTTCCCCGGGTGAATTCCAAGAGCTTTTCTCCAGTTCTGATTCCAGCGAACTCCCACTGCAGGCAGACAGACCGAGGGCTGAAAACAAAGCAGCAACTAAACGAAAAGTCCCTCATAAAAAAAATCCCCACGAGGGCTGGAGGCTCTTGACAAACAGCTTCCCCAGCCTGCAATTCCTGTGGATTTCCTAATTTGAGATAAGCAGCAAAGAAAACAGGCTCTGGGATGGGGAGGCAGTGAAACCAGTGGACCTTGGCAGAGGGAAAATAGGGGAATGATTTATGGTGTGCTGGGGAGGGAGTGTCTGCCCCTGCTGCTCACCCCCAGAGCTCCACTGCTGGAATTTCTCATGGTACCCTGGGCCACGAGCCCCCAGTGGCCTCTCTTTCTCCGTGGGATCTCCAGCACTATCACATCTTTCCCAGAGCCAGTGGGAGGATGCAGCTGCCCAAGTGCTGGAGGTGCAGGAACACCACGAGGGATGCAACCAGCTCCAGCGACCATGAGGAGCAGAAAACCAAGTCCTTTTGGGCATCTCTTGGATCCCTGTGGGATTTCCCTGAGCCTTTGGCTGCCTCTGGCTCTCACAGCCTCCTGTTGTGCAGCCATGGGTGATTCGGAGGATTTGAGGGTGTTTGAGACGGTGTGATGGGAAGAGAGGAGTGGAAGTGGTGTTTGTCTGTGGGTGATGAGGGGAGGCTTGGGCCGCCTGTGAAGATACATTGCTGGGTGAAAAAACAGTCATGGAAAGGAAAGTGAGAAAAAGGGGGAGGCCTTGGTCTCTGTAGGATTTGTGCTGAGCTATTGGAGATGGGAGCGTATGTGGACAAAGCACTGAACTTTGCATTTTCTGTTTTTATGCATGTGCCCTCCCAGTGGCCTCTGGAGGCTCCAGCATCTCTGGAGCATCCAGACAGCCCCAGACTTGGCACAGACATATGTTTCCTTGCAGCTAAAGGGTGGTACAGGTGTTTCACAATCCTAGGAGGGATCAGCACTGCCCTCCCATCCTTACCTTGACCCACTTCCATGGATTTGGGTGAATACTCTTGGGTGCCAGGGGAACAGGATGGTGGTGTGAGCCCCTCCTGCCTCATGCAGCCTCCAGTGCAATGTGGGCTGCATCCTTTGGTGGCTGCCAGTGTCCTCATCCATGGAAGTCTTTGCTTTGGTGGATGTGAGTCAGAGCCCACAGCAACAGAGATGTTTTTGTCTGAGTTCATTATTGCACACACCTGTGCCAGGCAGAGGGGACACGCACACAAACAAGGCTTGTGCAACTCTGGGACTTGGGCTTGAGGAGATCCTCATGGGTCCCTTCCAAGTGGAGGTGTTCTGTGATTCTCTGACTAACTCACCCATGGCCATGGATGGGGTCAGTAATTTTGGAGTTGGAGTGTGCACATCTCAGTGCCCCATCCCTTCCACCCACCACCTCCTCCCCTCTATCCCAGGGATCTGAGGCATCACCTGTCCCCGACAGAGCACATGTAGCTGGGGTGCATCAGCAGAGAACTGAATATTCCCACTTTGCACCCACCTGGGAGCTCCTGGCACCGAGGAGGGTGGCTGTGATCCCTGCTGGGGCTGGGGGCAGTACTTAAGGGCAGGTGCCCCAGCTCAGGTGCATCAGGTGCTGTTCCTGCTGGGTGATGCCACCAGTGTGTGCACAGAGGTGCTGCAGTTTGGGAGGAGCTGTGCCCTTTCCCCCAGACCATCGGAGTTGGAGCAGCTGGATGCACACGCTGGATGAGTTCAGCCAAAGTGTTGTAACAGGGTTTTTAATATTCCAGTCTCTTGTGCCCTGTGCTGAAAACTGGAGGCAGGCAGAACGCTCCCACCTCCCATCTCCCACTTCCATCAGCACCTGAGGGACGATGGATTTCAGGCTGCTCTGCATTGCATCTGTTGTCTGAAGGAAAGCTGGCTGATCCAAAGGCTGCCTGGCAGTGCAGAACACCAGGAGAGGGCTTGTCTGGCCTTGTCACATCTGCAGATACCAGCGTGGTTCTGGCACCAGCCCAGCAGGAACATGAGTGGTGGCCCCACGCTGTGCCTGCAGTTCCCTTGATAGATTGGAAGTGATGCTGCATCTGGGCTGGGAAGGGACATCATGTGGAAAAGCTGTTTGTTGTCATCTGCCTGTTAACATCAGGAGAGAGCATGTGGCTGCTCTGTGATGATCTGTGAGTGTGAAAATGGGCACTGAATACTGTTGGTGTTCCCTGGAAGTAAACAGTGGAATGGGAATGGGGTTCAGGGAACACACTGGGGCAGAGCCCAGTTGGGAAGGAAAGTCCAAAGTCCTGGTGAGGGAATGTCTAAGCCCATGTGGGAGCCCCTGAAACAGCTCAGTGAGGTGGCAGTGACTTCCACAAGTCATGAAATATGATCCTGAACTCCCATACCCTCTGCCGTAGCCATTCTGTATCATCCTCTCCATCAGACTGGCCTTGGGTGCTGGTGTCCCACAAAACCTGCTCCAGCATGTGATTATCCCAGTGCTCCCTGCAAGGTCCTGTGCACTAGAGCTGCAGGGGGGCTCAGTTTTGTCTGGGGGGTGATTCCAGGGGGTACAGAATTGCCCCAGAGCTGTTTCTGCTTCCTGCCCCCTCCCCAGAGTCTCTGTTCAGTGCATGTTGTAGCACAGGATCTCATGTCTAATCTCTATCAAAGTGTCTCTTCCGCTTTGCACTCAGAAGGTCTTCTAAAATTTGGAGATGTGCTCTTATCAGAGTGACAGGCAGGCTCTCTTAACCAAAATGTGCAGATAAGAAGAAATTGCATCCCTCTGGTTTCAGTATTGACATGAATAACCCAGCAGCCTGCAGCCCTTTTGCAGGTGTGTTAAGAAGAGAATGGGCAGAGTAAGATTAGCCTGAATCAGGAAATTACCTTCAAAATTGAATTACTGAAATACAGAGCTTACTGAAGGGCGGGCAAATAGGTTCTGATATTTGCAGGATTTGGTGACATTTCTCTGTGTGCCTGCACTGCAGGATTCAGAGATTAGTCTCCTGGAGCCTTTCTGCCTTGCCTCGTTCCAGCCTTTTCTTCTTGTGCTGCTCAGAGCTTCCCCACAGAACTGTGTCCTGCTGGGGCCGGTCTGAGGCAGGCACGAAGGGCTGACCTTGTGCTTTTACCTTGCAGCAAAGCTGGAGATCTTTGTCTCCGCCGTGTTTGTGCCTCGGCAGGGCTGGGCTACGTCAGCTGCAGCAGAGACACAAATAACCCTGGCATTGCTCAACCTCTGCCCCCGGTGCACTGGGTGCACCTCCACCGCTCCCTGCTGCAGCCCTGCTATTTTGGTTTGGGGCCTCTCCTGCCCTGCCTTTATTACAGGCTGCAGGCTTGAGTCAGAGCAGCGAGTTGAGCCCTGCGATGGAGAAACCCCAGGGCACAGCTGGGTGCTGGGGCACAGCTGGGTGCTGGGGCATGTCTGGGGCACAGCTCAGTGCTGGGGCACAGCTGGGTGCTGGGGCATGTCTGGGACACAGCTCGGTGTGGAGGTATGTTTGGGTGCTGGGACATGGACAGCTGCTGGGACATGTCTGGGTGTTGGGACATGTCTGAGGCACAGCTGGGTTATGGGACATACCTGGGGCACAGCTGAGTTATGGGACGTACCTGGGTCATAGCTGGGTTGTGGGACATACCTGGAGCACAGCTGGGTTATGGGACATACCTGGGGCACATCTGGGTGCCAGGGCATGTCTGGGTGCTGAGACATGTCTGGGACACAGCTGGGTTGTGGGACATATCTGAGGCACAGCTGGGTTATGAGACATACCTGGGGCACAGCAGGGTTATGGAACATACCTGGGGCACAGCTGAGTTATGGGACGTACCTGGGTCATAGCTGGGTTGTGGGACATACCTGGAGCACAGCTGGGTTGTGGGACATACCTGGAGCACAGCTGGGTTATGGGACATACCTGGGGCACAGCTGGGTTATAGGACATATCTGGAGCACAGCTGGGTGCTGGGACATGGATAGGTGCTGGGGCACAGCTTGGTGCTGGAGCGTGGCCACCCTTGGGGCAGGACAGTGACTTACATCCCCAGCACTTTAATGTGGGTGCAAAGAGTATCAACAAGTAGTTTGGGAGCAGCTGGTACGTGGTCAGTGGGTGAGCTGTGCCCAAGCCATGGCATGCCGTGCCCTTCTCATCTTCAGGAGCCTTGGGAATTAAAGTGGGCCATGAGTGCCAGCCCGTGTGTTGTGTCAGTGTTTCAGGGTTTCCTACTGTGCTGTTGCTCTGAAATGTGCTGGCAAAATCCATCACAGGCATACAAGTGCTGTTGCCTTCCCCGATTCCTGACCCAAACTGTGGTTCCTGGGGGGGAAAAAGGGGAAAATAAATAATGCTTTAAATCAGACATGGATGTGTCCATGGCCACCAAATGACCTGGCAGCTCCATGGCACTGAAACAAGACAGAAAGCCTGAAGTTGGGAGCCACCTCAGCTCTGCTCCCCAGACAGCCCTGAAATGAGTTGTTAAGGAAACAGATTTGAAATTTGCCGTTTCCAAGGAGTTCTTGCAAACAAGCACAAGGGAAGACACAGATAAAGGACGTGTGGGAAACATCCCTGTCCTGTGCAGAGGACATGCCATCATCCCCACTGGAGTATCTCCATTTGCCTGCAGCTGATCCAGTTGCTCGTGGCAGTGATGGAAGAGCAGCCAGTGGCACTTGGCCACTCACTGACAGGGCTGAGGAGGGAGCAGCTCAGTTGTATTTCAAGGAGACAAATAAAGGGCAGTATCCACCTCATCCCTTCCCTTGGTTGAAACTTCAACAGCTTTAAGCGTTGCTTGCATATTAAATTCTCTTCTGTGGCTTTAGGAGTGTTTGGAAAACAGATTTTCAGACCCACTTTTCCACATCATTGGTGCTTATGTGAGCCCCTGGTTTTTGGTTTTCTCCAGAAACTAGGGCTTGGCTAAAGCTCTGCATTTACAAACGGGATGGTGGGTGCCATGGCCACAGGTCCTTTTCCTCTGCAAAGTGGCACTTCAGGATCAGACAAGACATTGGTTGTGGAGCAGTGAGGCACAAGGCTCTCCAGAAGATGCAGTTTCACTCCTTTTCCATGGAAATCCACCAAACATTTCCATTTCCCCCCCATGTTAGAGATGGGGGGTTGCTTACACAGTGAGGTACAGCTGATAGGGGAAAAAAACAGATCGTTTGGTTTTCAAAACCTCTTGAGAAATCTGACAAAAAATCCTTAGGAAAGACAGGAATAGTAAACAAGCCACTTTTATGTCATGAAAAAATAGGAGAAAGAGGCATTTCCCGCCTGTGAAATTTTACCAGCAAGTTCTGTGCTAAGGAGTGTTATTTGAAAGGAAATGTTGCTACATGGCTATTGAACACAGCTTGAATAATAAATTGTGGTGAAGACAGAACTAGTTAATATCCTTTGATGGAAATGGGAGCTTTTTGTGGCAAGGAACCATTTACTTTGGATTAAAGAATGAAAAAGTTTTTGACTACAGTGAAAAGTCTGCAGACAGGGGAATGGGATTTTCCTTCAGAAGTCGAAGTTTATTTTCTGTTACAGCCTATGTGGGCAGTGAATTCCTCTGTCTTCCCTTTCTTTGTTGTTCTCTGATCTGCTTCCTACCCTTTCACGGGGAAACTTTGAAGTTTCCTTTTTCAACACTGATATTTAACGCTGCCCTAATTGAAGGGGGTTGACGACATTCATCTCCGTGCTCTGTCAGTGCCGGTAGGAAGAGGTTAACGAGCCCATTGGAAGTGTATTTTTCTCCCCTCCCTGAGGAATTGGGTTTAAGACCTTCACAGGGAAGTATTTAATGTGTTTTCATTAAGTCAGGGTTTCTTTTTCCTATCAGGATTTTGCTTTCAGACCTCATTTGGTTCTCAGTGTTGGCTGATCTGAGCCATGCAGGAGGCACGTGGGGTCGGTGCTGGGGCACAGGAGGTTGAGGTGATGCAGCCAATTGCTGGCCTTAAAATCATGGAATCATGGAATCATTAAGGCTGGAAAAGCTTCCCCAAGATCATCGAGTCCAAACATGCCAAGCCCACCACTAAGCCATGTCCCCAGGTGCCACATCCACATGTCTTTTAAACGTGGATTTTAAACAGTTCCAGGGATGGTGATGCCACCACTTCCCTGGGCAGCCTGTTCCAATGCTGACCACCCTTCTGGTGAAGAAATTCGTCCTAAATCTAGTCTAAACCTGCCCTGGCACAACCAGGGGCTGTTTTCCTCTCATCCTGAGGCTATTCCAGCTGCCTGGAGCAGCGTGTTTGCAGGAAGGCACAGAGGCTTTGTAAAGGTGGCAGCTTTTCCAGCACCAGTCGGCTCCATATCTCCTGTGGGGAATTTTTTTGCTAAAAAAAGTATATTTAAGCTCATGCTTAACATTACAGATATCCTGGATGCTTTGCTGAATCAAAACTGGGTTCTGGAGATGTCTCTCAGCATCGCTCCAAGCCAGGCTGGGTTTTCCCCCTTCAATTATTCTTAAAACTTGGCTTTTGAGACTAGTGCTTGTGGATGTCTCTGTGTGGCAAATTGCAGGGAGAGCTCTCAGATGAGCTTTGGCTCGAAGGCAAGGCTCCAGGGGCTGTTTGCACAGAAAGCTCAGGGGGTTTTGAGTGCAGGGCAGCACATGTACAATCCCACCTGCTGATCTACCAGCACTGGGGACCTTTTGCAGCAGGAGCCACGTGTAGACTTTGTGCTGTGTGTGGTGGCTCACTGGGGCTTTCCTTGTTGCAGATCCCAAGGAATTGCAGTGAACCCCCTGCACTGGTGCTCAGACCCTGCTTTGTGCCCCAGGATCAAACCTTGTGCTATTAATTTGGTGTTTGAGGTGCTCAGGGCTTGTGCACAGCTCGGGTGTGGATGGCTGGTGCCTGCCATGGGTGGCTTTTGTGCCTCAGCCTATCTCTGAGCTGGGGACTTCTTTATTTAATCACCTGTTTTTGTCAGATTTGCAATCTCCAAAAGCTCAGTTTCTCTGTCAGATGGGGCTGAAATGGGCCAGTGGATTTACACTTTCACCACAAGGGACACAGACCGTCAGATAAACACATGTGGTGATTTTCTTCAGGAAACAAAGCTAAAAATAGTAATGATTCATAAAAATGCTGTGGAAAATACTGGTCTTCTGATGGATGGAACAGGTAACATCCAATTTTGTATGTTATTAAGCTGCCTCCATGCTCTGAGCTCCTGTGCAGATGATTTTCTCTGCAAACTGCAATTTAATACGGCGTCATCTCTCAAAGCTGTGGCAAACTGGGGGATTTTATTTTGACAGCAAGACACTTGCTTGGCAGTTCCTATTGAACAGAACTGATCTTGGGACTTCCAATTATTATTTTCCTTAAAAAAACCCAAACCCTTTAAGCAACCATGTTTGTCTTTGGGGGGAAACTCTTTCAGGTATGCGTGATCTGGACTGTTGAGATTTGGAGGAGCTGCAGGGGCTCAGCTGAGGCCCCCCCTGTGCAATGGGCTGGGACAGGGGGGACCCCAGTTCCTGCAGCCCCTGCATTCTGCTGGGATTTAAGGCAGTGTCAGGGATTGCTAATGCTTCCTGCAAACCACCAGAGGCTTGGAGAGACGAGTGCTTTGCATGTTGGAACAAAAGGAGCTCAGAAACTCGGCCTGGTCCAGTTGAGAGGCATGAAATTGCCTGATTTCAGCCCAGGGTTCACTAAATAACCACAGGGTGAGCGGAGTCACCACGTCCCCCTTTGCACCCCCAGCTCATCCCATCACTGCAGGTGCCGGTCCCAGATACAGCAATTCCCACTTGCAGTCCCTTCTCCCAGTGCCCTCGTGAAATCCATGTTTTATTCTTGCTACTGTTGTCGCTTTCTTCTTTCTTGAAAAGAAAACCCCAAAGAATGTTAAACTGTGCCTTGTCTTGGCAACTCGAACGCGTGGACAGATTGTGCTTCAAAAAAATGGCAAAGTTTCAAAATATTGTATTCTGTGAAGGGGAGACAAGGAAAATAAACTCCCCAAAGTGCAGATTTTATTTCACCAGAAGGCGGAAGGCTTTTTAATATTTATTTGGGTTTGGCACTTGGCTACCTAGTTCTGCTGACACCACTTGTGAACCACGATAAGATTAAACGCTGTACAACCTGTTCTGGTTCCAGTTCAATTTAGGGTAATTTCCAGCAGGTTCGTTTTCACCCTCGCAGAGCTGCCCCAGAGCAGGTTCCTGAGGTTCAGGTACAGCACATGGGGTGGTGCAAGCAAAGCCACGAAGGAAAAAAAAAAGCAAAAAAGCAAATAATTTGTGCCTGTTTCTCATTTGATTTTGGTTGTGCCCAGTGTGATTGTAGCAGAATGAAGGGCTGGTCCATGTGGTGTGTCAAAAGGCAGCTGGTGAGTGTTAAGAGGGAGAGTTCAGCTCTAAAGAGGCAGTTCCTGCCTCTCTGGCCAACTTGGGGGATGTTTGTGTCTGAATTTCCACATACAAAATCAGGATGAGGATGCTTTTGTTGTGCCTGTGGTTGTCTTGTTTTGCCTGGGGATGCAGGCAGGTTTCTGGAGGCAAGAGTTCACTGAGATGGCAGGCTTGGAAATTGCCAGAGAAGCAGGGGATTTGTTTGCCTGTGCTGCCAGACCTGTATTTTTGAGATTCCTTTTTTAGCTGACACGCCAACATCCAGAGCACTGTTACCCATTTAGCATCCCGATGGATCCCGAGGGGCACTTGGCACAGCTTGGGCAAGGAATGGAATCCGGAGCATCCAGCACAGCAGGGCTTGTTCCTCAGTTGTGCCTTCTGGATGCCTGTGCAGTCCAACTAAGAAAACTAGAAGAAAAAGGGTCACAGAGCAGCTCTGCTCGCTGTAGGAATTCCTCCACTGGGTTTTAGCATCGTTTTTCCTTCCTTCCAGACCAGCTTTTACCTCTTGGGAAAACTGGGAGCTGTTCTTTGTGCTTCTGAGTGACCTTGCTGCTTTTATTTTGCCTTTTCTGTGTTAGGTTGGAAGCTCCTGGGAGCAGAGAATTGGCTTTTTTTCTTTTTTCCCCCCCTTATGTAAATTCACAGCTCTGTTGATTTCTAATCCTGATAGTGTGCACAGGGGTTTCCAATAAATGCTTTTCCCACAAGGTGTCAGGTGGATTCTTGCAGCCTGTCCCATCCTGGAATGACTCTTTGCTAAAAGGAGTGAGCGTGATCCCATTTTTTGGAGCAGACAAGGAAAATAAATACTACAAAAAAAGTTATACTGGCAATCTGAATTGACTAATTGATTAAAAAAGGTCATTTTCCATTCTGGGTGCCTGAACTTTGATCCAGCACCCCTCTGGCACTGGGATGCACAGGCATTTATTGACATGAGTTTGTGTCAGAAGGAAAAACAAATTTAGACGTGTATGGGTGAATTCTGAGAAAGTGTTGGGAATAGAGAATAAAACTCACGCTTAAAAGAAAGACAGTAATTGATATAAATTGTTAGGTTAAAAATGTCAAACGCCTAAATTAGATGCTTGTGCCTTTTTTTTGGGGGGGGGACCAGGGATTTTCTTGCACAGCCAAACAGCCAGATGTTTACCTTGGGGTTTTGGTGACATGACTTATGTTCCCAGGTTATTTTATCCATGAATTCCAAACCCCTTGCTGAAATGTGGCTGTATATGTGTAGTCATAAAAAGGTGCTTGTGTTTCTGTGCTCTGCCTGGCTCTGTGTCTGCTGCCTTGGACCCCCTTTACAGGAGAGCTGCAGTTGAACTCCTTCAGAGCTTGAGCTCCATCCAGCTCAGAGAAGCTTGGCTGGTCAGTGTGAACAGAAACAAACGCTTTGAAGCCTGCAAACTTAATTCTGCTTTACTTTTTGCTGGGTTTGCACAACTTTAATGACCAAGGGATGAAACATCCACTTAAACAGAATCAGAATCTTGACTTTCAGAGTCAATTTTGAAAAGATTTTTGATGCTGCCAGGGTTTGCAGTTATGTATCTGGAATGGCTTAAAATCTAAGGAACATTTTAAGGGATCCTACATGAGTAGGAGGAGAAAGACCTTTTCCTTTGCATTTTCTGTCTTTGCCAGAGCTCTTGCCTGTTTTCTGTACCGTGTTGGCAGCCAGACCTTGCAGGTCTAAATGAAGCCTTACTGAACAAAGGCACTTTATGTTTGAACTCTCTGCCCTGAGTCTGCACCACCAGCCTGGCCAGGCATTTATGTTAAATAAGGTCAACAAATATAGACAAGCTGTGTTTTGCAAATTAACCCAAAACAAATCATAACAACAACAACAACGCTCCTTTCTTTAACTCTGCCTCTTTCTTGTTTCACAGGCAAGAAGAGAAACCCTGGGCTGAAAATTCCTAAAGAAGCATTTGAGCAACCACAGACAAGCTCCACGTAAGTCTGCAAACACTGAAGGCAGAAGGAGGAGAAAACCACGAAGCCCAGTCGCTTCCAGCCTTTGCTGGTGCCTGCACTGGCCAAGGCCAGGCTGGACTGGGCTCTGAGCAACCTGGGCTAGTGAAAAGTGTCGCTGCCCATGGCAGGGGGTGCTACTGGAGGAGCTTTAAGGTCCCTTCCAACCCAAACCATTCCGTGATTGTGTCATAACTTCACAATCCTTGTATTTCTCAGGTACAACCAGGGGGGTAAGCCCATCACCTGTGCCCATCACATGCCCATGTCTCATGTGCTGCTGAATGAGGCAGGAAAAGTCAAAAACCAGAACGGGCACCCAATTTTGGCTGATGTGGCGCTTTGGCCACTCAGTTTGGGTAACGTGTCTTAGGTCAAGGCATAAAAATGTGTCCCCTTGTCCACATACTTGGCCTTGCAAAAGGAAACCCTCTGGGTTTGAGGCAGTTTGTGCAGCTCCAGCCTGCCTGGCTTTCTTTGCTTCCTGGAGAATTCCCTTTTTTTAGCCTGCTATCATGTGCTGTGTGACTGAGGCAATAATTTACAGTGTTTAGGCCTTTATGCCCATTTAATCCATTTTTCATAGAGCCTGGCAGAGATTTGGTGCTTGCCACCTGCTTTGCCTTTCACAATCTCTCTGGGTTCCTGCATGGGGAAGCTGGATGTGGGGAATGCCAATTCCAGCAGCCTCCTTCCTGAGCCCTTTTTGGGGTGACTTTGTGATCTTGGCTGTATCTGTTGGTCCTACAAAGCCAGGAGAGTAACGCTGCCCAGGGCTCCAAGGGCTGCTGGATGAAGGTGTGAGGGCATGGCTGGGGGACCATGTGGGTTACATTTATTAACTGAGGGAAAATTGATATTTTTCAAGACACATTTCACTTCTTTTCCCTTTTCTGCAGGCCACCCAGAGATTTGGACTCCAAAGCCTGCATCTCTATTGGCGAGGAGGTAAGACAGAGACCACTGGGGACAGGTGACCATCCTGGGCTGGCTGTTGTGGGATTGCTTCGCTTCAACCCTCCCAAAAGAGGGCAGATTAATAAATACCAGCTATTAAACATAATGCAGCCCATTTTGCTTGAAATGGAAGGCAGTTGCTGGATAAATAAAAGCTGAGAAGAGCCAGCCTGGGAGCTGGTGAGCCCTGGGGGCTTGTGAGCCCTGACAGCCACCTCCAGCCATAAATATCTGACTGGCATCTGGTGTTTGTGCTCCTGCAGCAAGGGCTGGGTGTGTGGGACACCAGTGTGGCCCCTTGGCCAGCTGCAGTGGGACCTGCTGGTTGGCACTGCTCTGCTGAACATGCCCCAAGCCTCCCCCTCTGCCTCCCATGGCACGTGGGTTCCCTTCATATTTTCCACCATGGAAATTCCTTCCTTGCTGCAGCAAGGTGCAGCTAATCCCCTGGAAATAACCATCATAAAGCAAGGGGATTGCTAATAGAGTCTTTTACCCTCTTCTGCAGTTCTTTTGCTGATTTAAAACCTTCATCCAAAGTATTTCTCTTCACTAATATTCAAGGCCATCTCCCTGGGAGTCTAACTCAGGGTAGATCTTCCTGTCCTGGAAGCAATTCCTTGTGACAGCATGGAAAGCAGTCCACCTGATGGTCTGAAAAAAGGGCAGGGAAAAAAAACAAAACCCAGGACAGTTACTGTGATAGGAAAAAAAGGGCAGAACAGAATCCATAAAAGCACTTTAAAGCTGGACAGCAAATTTATTAGGTGCAAAAGATAGGCCTTGGTGTCAGCAAGTTAATTTATGAAGTGAAATGCTAATCCAATGGTGTTTTATAATACCTATCTTTGGATGCTTTTCTTTCATTTTGTGTTTTCCCTGGCATGGAGCAGGGGCTGGAAGGTGGCAACAGTGTGAGATGCTTCTGGAGCAAAATGGTGCAGCACAGAGGCAGAGAAAATGCTGCCTGCTGCTAGAGCAAGCAATGCTCCAAGAAAATCACTTCTCCCCTGCAGGCCCAGGGGTGAGGAAAGTGCTCCAGAAAGGCTCCTTGGCCAGAGGCAGCCAGGCTGGGCTGGATGCTGCAGAGACAAACACACTTGTAAACCCCAGAGCTCAGTGTGTTTTACAGGCCGTCTCGGAGAGCTTGGCATGCCATGGCTTGCATTTCCCATGGATCTCTTACCTGTTTATCCAGCCAGGTTCCCTTAGGATGGGCTCCCTCTTCCCCCAGCCTTTCTGCACTCACCCTGATCCCGAGGGAAAGCCACTTTCCCTCCTCTCCCTTTCAGCTTTGCTGCTCATTTGAAGAGAGCGCTCCAAGTGCTCTTTTGCAGAGGATCCTCATGAGCAGCAGGAGCAGTGTCAGAGATACTTCAAGTGCTCTTATTCCAAAATGCTCATCAGGGCTCCTTGTGCACATTCCCACAGTGCATCCCAGCTCCCCATGGCATCCCCAGCCACTGCAGGCTGCAGGAATTTTCCTGCTGGGCTGGCAAAAAGCCGTGTGGGATTATTCCCTGTGGATCAGTTCATTCTCACCCACTGCCTTCTGGAGGGTGACTGACTGATGTGGTTGTGAGTTCAGCAAACAGAATGGCTGGGCTTAATGGCAAAGGCATATTTTGAATATCCAAAAATAATAATACTACTAGGCAAAAAATAGCATGGCTGAACAATATCATGGCAGAAAAGGAGAAGGGTTGGTAGGGATGCAGGGTCCAAACAAAGTTACCCTTTGTGTAAGGCCAGGAGGAAGAGGTGATAGACAAAATAAATCCTCTGTGGTTTGAAAATGGAGCACACTTCAGCTGCTGTTTGGCCCATCTGCAGGTCTGGAGAAATAAGCTTTTACAGGTCTTAAAAACTTGGAGATATTTCCATGATTGTTTGGGGAAGGAGGAGGATGGAAGGAAATAAAAGTAAAATAAGACTGAAGGTGATTCCCAGGGGAGAAGCCTCTGTGGTGTTTTCCATCCCAGCTCTGAGAGGATGGAGAGACTGAAAGTGCTGCCAGCCGAAGGTGACTGGGAGGGACAGGAGAAGACCATGTAAGGACAGGACAAGGGGGAATAGATCCAAACTAAAAGAGAGTAGGTTTAGATTGTATATCAGGTAAAAATTCTTCCCTATGAGGGTGATGAGGCCCTGACACAGGTTGCCCAGAGAAGCTGTGGCTTCCTCATCCCTTGATGTGTCCAAGACCAGGCTGGGTGGAGTTTTGAGCAAGCTGGGCTAGTGGAAGGTGTCCCTGCCCATGACCATGAGACTGGATGTTCTTTAAGGCTTCCTCCAACCCAAACCATTCCACGATTCTATGATTCTGTGACCCTGGGGTGCAGGTGACTGTCAGAGCATCCCACCCAAGGAACAGCCCTTCCTGTGCTTGCCCTGCTCAGGATGCTCCTCAACACTGCTTGAGCAGGGAGGTTGGACCAGGTGACCTCAGTGTGGTCCCTTCCAGCCTTGCCCATCCTGTGGTTCTGTGATAAGGGCTCCTTTCTCACGAGCCACGTCCTCTTCAGAGCTCTGCTCATCCCTGCCTGGTGGCTTGTCCTCCCTGAAGCCTCTGGGCACTGTGCTTTGGTGTCCTGGGCTGAGGGCCTGTGCCAGGCAGGGCTGGATTTTGGGGGGCTGTTTCTCCCCTGGCACAGCCATGGCCACCGTGGCACTGAGGGTGTTTTCCCCTGCAGAACTTTGAGGTGAAAGCTGATGACCTGGAGCCCATCTCCGAGCTGGGACGAGGTGCGTACGGGGTGGTGGAGAAGATGCGGCACATGCCCAGCGGGCAGATCATGGCAGTGAAGGTAGAGTGAGCCTCGGGGCTTCGTGTCTGTGGGGGGGAGTGTGGGCACCCACCGTGCCCACCACAGCTCTCATCTCACTTTGCTGAGATTTGCTTCTTTCCTCGGGAAATCCTCTTTCTACCAGTATTCTGTTACAGGGGGTTTCACTCTCCTCTCCAGCTCCTTTGCTGATCTAAAGCCCTCAGTCCAGAGTATTTCCCTTCACTAATATTCAAGGCTGTCTCCTTGGGAGTCTAACTCAGGGTAGTTCTTCCTGTCCTGGAAGCAAATCCTTGTGACAGCATGGAAAGCAGTCCACCTGATGGTCTGAAAAAAGAGCAGGGGAAAAAGCAAAACCCAAAAAGGACAGTTTGAGCTTGAGGGGCTCAAAGAGCGCTGAGGGTGTGGTGGAAGGGTTGGGGTGTGCTGGAAGGGTCGGGGTGTGGTGAGGGGGCCCTGTGGCCAGCCCAGGCGTGGCTGTGGCACTGAGGTGCTCACAGCCACCACTGACATGCTCTGTCTTCCAGCGGATCCGAGCCACAGTGAACAGCCAGGAGCAGAAGAGGTTGTTGATGGACCTGGATATCTCCATGAGGACAGTGGATTGTCCCTTCACCGTCACGTTTTACGGGGCACTTTTCCGAGAGGTATGGAATGCTGGAGCTGAGCTGTGCTGCCCCTCCTCCCAGGATCTGAGTTCCCTTGTCTAGACTTCTCCAAGTGCCAGGGGTTTAATCACTATCTAGACATGGAGGCTTTGTACAATATGGATTTGCTCAGTCCTGGCCTAAGGATCTGTCACATACAGTGAGTTTTATTGATGGGGGTGGCTGGTCACTGAGGCCACCAGCACAGCCTGGTCCTGTAGTGTTAATATTGCCCTGGCTTGGGATGAGAAAGCCACGGGGAGGGAAAATGTGGAGAGCTCTGAAAAGCAGGATTTATTGAAGAGCTTTAAGCATAGCTCTGCAGAGCTGAACTTTTCCTGGCTCAGCATTAGGAGCTTCAGATCCGATAACTTTCTGGGCTCCTAAATCACCAGGACTCTGCTTTGGGAAAAAATACACCCTAAATGGTAGGGAATGTGGACAGCACTTAATTCCAGCTGGAGAGGAGGGAAGGGAAAGCCCAGTACAGTTTTGCTGAATGAGTTTTAAAAGACATGGAAGAGGCAAATGGGTGAGCAAAGGGCAGGTGCCAAAGAACTTTGCACAGGATAGGAAAGGAAGGAACGGAAGGAAAGAATGCTTGGCTCCAACTGACAGATGTCTGCTTTCTTTATTGTCCAGGGAGACGTGTGGATTTGCATGGAGCTGATGGATACCTCGCTGGACAAATTCTACAAACATGTCATTGACAAAGGCCTGACGATTCCTGAGGACATCCTGGGGAAAATTGCTGTCTCTGTGAGTATTGGCAGGGTGAGGAGGGAAGGCAAAGGGGGTTTCTCTTCTAAGCCAACTCCGACATGACCCAAGCTCTATTTGCACCAGGAAGGGCATGGTCCATGTGCCACAGCCTATGTGGACATTCCTAGCTGGCTTCCAGGATCTGGTCTGAGGTGAAGTTATTTATAAGCCATAAAAAACCCCGAAAAGTGCCTATAGATGTAATGCAGAGATGATACAGTGTGAGATGTGGGGAGGATCCTGCAGTTCTTTTGCCAGGGAAGATCCCTGGGTATCCACCATCACCTCAGGCGGATGGGAGGGTGCAGGACTTGTGGGAAACCTTCCAGGCAGGTCTGGTGGGGATGAGGTGGGTGAAGCCAGATATTTCTTCTTCTCATGGTGCTGCCAGCTGTGATTGACTCTGGATTTGTTGTTTCAGATTGTAAAAGCACTAGAACATCTCCACAGTAAGCTCTCCGTGATCCACCGAGGTGAGTGCCAGGCACACAGCCCTGTCTGTCTGTCTGTCTGCCCTGCTCTCAGCCTGGCAAGGGCTCCCAAAACACCCCAGATAAAACAGGCCTTTGAGAGCAGAAATATTCCCCAGCATCTCATGACTGGCAGCAAAACCCAGTCAGAGGAAATGGCTGCTGGAAACTGCCAGCTGGTCCCAGGTGGAGAAGTGAGCTCCAGCCTGGTTGTGCTGGCAGCAAAAGGGCTGCATTTCCCTAAATCCATGGTCTGCTTCCACACCTCTGTGCAATCCAGCCAACCTCCTCCTGACCTTGGTGAGCTTTGGACTAGGATTTGCCAAGGTTTCTCCCCCAGCTCTGTGCTTGATGTGCACTGAGAGGCATCTCCCTGCCAGTGTGATGCCTGGGGGCAGTGATCTACCCATCCTCATCCCCTTCCCTGAGCTTCCCTGAGCACTGCTGGAGCAGAACAGGTTGATAGCTAAAATAGCCTCAAGTGAAATCATAAATACCCTCCTTAAACTCTTCTGACATTTTCCCCTCTAGAGCATCTCAAAGATGCCATGAACACACTTGGGAAGAAACAAATTTGAAGTTGCTGCTTGGCACCTTTATTTTTAAAGGGTCATTTTCAATTTGTCATGAGGAGGAAAAAGCCCTCCCTGGAGTGTGTGAGTGCCTGGGAAGGAGCCTCTGAAGCAGCAGAGTTCAGCTTGAACAGGCAGCCACACTGGGTACATTCTGCCTGTGGCTGGGAGTTGAATTTCTGCCTTCTGTATCATTTACAGGAGGTGGAAAATACTGCTCGGCTCCTGGATTTCTGTTTACTTGTTTGATTTCCACTGAAAATTTTCTTATTTCAGCATAGTGGCAGATGGGTGAGGATCTCAAATACCTGAGGGTTTTGATTGCAGAATGCTGATTAGAGAGCAGATGTTAATGAGCTGTAAACCACCCAGTTGTATTAAAGAGAACTCAAAAGCAGCTTCTGGCCTCTTTCAGATGGTGTTTCAGCCTTGTATTTAATAGTTTATCACATGGAGACAGAGGATCTTCTTGCAGAAGAGACCTGTTATTTCTGGGTGGCAGCAGGGAAAGGATTGCTCCGTTTGGAGTCACCTCTGCTGTGTTGGGATTTCATTTGGGATTATCCTCATGGAGCAATTGCCTGCTGTGCAGAAAAGCATCTCCATGCTCTTCTGGATATCACTTCCTGGCATCTTTCTGTGCCTTAATTTCCCTTTCTGATGGGGATTATAACGTGATGCAAGTGTGAACTCACCAGAGATTATGAGGCCATGATGGGAAGCAGATAAATCTGGCAATAATAAAGAGATGAGACAGTGGCCTGGTTTCCATAAGGTGTGGAGCACCCACATGGCTGCTGCTGCTCACGCTGCCCTCTGGCCTGGGATCCCTAAAATCAGAGCCCATTTCTGAAATCTTGGTCCTTGTCTTAGTCACAGCTCCCTCCTTCCCCTCACTCCCTTTCACCCTTCCCTGCCCACTCCTCATGCTTTCTCCATAGGTTTTTCCTTCTGCTGGCATGAGACCAGATCCATGGGGACTTGGCAGAGCTGCAGCCCTTTGCAGACATTCCCTGGAGATGCTCCCAGCCCTGCAGAGCTGCTCTGATGTCTCTGGCCATCCCATATGCTATGGGATATGATGGTTCTGTGCAGGGTTACCCCCCTCTCCCCCAAACTGGAGAGGGGAGTCTGCAAGTGAGGGGACACTGGCAGGGCACACATGAGGTTGTCACCTGAACTGCAGCCGCAGCCGGCAGGGCTCTGGCATGTCCAAGGCTCGGGGCTCTGCACGGGCTCCTTGGGTGCCCTCTGCTGATAGGAAGCTCTTCATCTGTTTGTGGCTTGGCCCAGCCACCCACGTGTGACAGTGACTGTGGTCTGTGTTCCTTCTTGCAGATGTAAAGCCCTCTAACGTGTTGATCAATACGCAGGGGCAGGTGAAAATGTGCGATTTTGGGATTAGCGGTTACCTCGTTGACTCGGTTGCTAAAACCATGGATGCAGGATGCAAACCCTACATGGCTGTAAGTTGAGCTGTGGAGAAGCTGCATGGGGAGCAGCCAAAGGAATATGAGCTCGGGGGGAAGGGTCAGCCTCCGGCATGTGTCCCAGGGACTCCTTTGGGAAGGTGTGTCCCTGAAGTTAAGGGATACAGTCCCCTTGTAAAGGGGAGAGGGGGAGACAGGTCTCATGGGTGTTATGGGCACAGCTTCCTGCTGCCTTCTCACCTCTCTGTGACCTTGGGAAAGGCTCTGGAATTGATCCCTCTTGCAAGTTTGCCATTTGCCTCGTGGGGACAATAGTACTTAACATCTGGGAGGAAAAACAGTCCCCAGGGTTGGGTCCCTTGGGCTCTTCCTGAGAGCTGCTATTCAGGATTCACCCTTTGTGGAGCACTTGCACAGGGTGAAAACAGTCATGGAGAACTGAGGCTTGTCACCCCTCCATGCCAGCTGTGCCAGGTCAGCTCCACCAGCCCAATCCCTGGTGCAGGTACCACCTGCTTCTGGTGACCCTTTTCATTGCCTGCACTTACTGTGAGGGTGGGGGACCAGATTCGGCCCCACAACAACCAAGAGAGCAACCTGGTGCTGTGGGCTACGTGGGCTGCCACCCTGAATGCCCCACCCGAGGCTGGTGAGCCCTAGGTGTGTGGGCATGGCAGTGGGACCACCCCTGTTCCTCATCCACCTGTGTCTCTGTTCACAGCCTGAGAGAATTAACCCGGAGCTGAACCAGAAGGGGTACAGCGTCAAATCTGACATCTGGAGCCTGGGCATCACGATGGTAGGGTGGCCTGGGGGCTGGCAGCGATGCCAGCAGGGCTCACTGTTGCTTATGGACTCATTTTGCCTCCCACAGTCCTGCTGACACTGGTGGCACTGGTTCCTTGGGAAGGTGGCAGGGTGGGAATGGGAATACAGCTCTGGAGGGACCAGGGAATGCGCTGCAGGGTTAAAGGGAAGGAGGATGGAGCTGCTTTGTCAGCTCCTTGCTGCCGCAGCTGCCAGGAGATGGCAGCATGGACTAAGGCACAGGCATCCAGTGCCTGGAGCAGGTTGAGTTCCAAGCACAAAGACATCCTCCCAGCACTCAGCAATTAGCAGAGCAGGGGTGGGTGGTGTTTAGGGGGAATCCATCTGCTCACAAAGTCATTTTACAGCACACGTGGGGCTGCTTTTAACTTCTCACCTTTCCCGGGTGATGTTGGACATGGGGAGAACAGGGAATTGAATATGGAGCCCTGTGTGTCTCCTCTGGCCTCATCCTTTTGCTGGGGGAGGTTAAAGCAAGATGTTGTGGCTGGGGTGGGGGGTGAGAAATATGGGGTGGAAGGGACCTTAAAGCTTATTTTATTCCACCCCCCCTGCCTTGGGCAGGGACACCTTCCACTAGCCCTGGTTCCTCCAAGCCCTGTCTAACCTGGCCTTCGACACTTCCAGGGAACATCTATTCTATATCTTTTCTCTTTTAAACTCTTGCCCCTTGTCCTGTCACTGTCTGCCCATGTAAAAAAGTCATTCTCCCTCCTTTCTGTAAGCCCCCTTTAGGCAGTGAAAGGGGCTCTGAGGGCTCTCTGGAGCCTTCCCATCTCCAGGCTGAACAACCCCATCTCCCTCAGCCTGTCTCCAGCCCTTGGATTTGTGTGAAGCCTAAAAAAACACACCCCAGAGTGGGCACATGGGGCTCCAAAATCTGTGGGGTGGGCGGGCTGTGGGGTGTCCTCCCCCCACCTGAGGTGTGGGCTGTGTCTCCCCAGATCGAGCTGGCCATCCTGCGCTTTCCCTACGACTCCTGGGGGACGCCCTTCCAGCAGCTCAAGCAGGTGGTGGAGGAGCCGTCACCGCAGCTGCCGGCAGAGAAGTTCTCANGGGGTGGGGGGTGAGAAATATGGGGTGGAAGGGACCTTAAAGCTTATTTTATTCCACCCCCCCTGCCTTGGGCAGGGACACCTTCCACTAGCCCTGGTTCCTCCAAGCCCTGTCTAACCTGGCCTTGGACACTTCCAGGGAACATCTATTCTATATCTTTTCTCTTTTAAACTCTTGCCCCTTGTCCTGTCACTGTCTGCCCATGTAAAAAAGTCATTCTCCCTCCTTTCTGTAAGCCCCCTTTAGGCAGTGAAAGGGGCTCTGAGGGCTCTCTGGAGCCTTCCCATCTCCAGGCTGAACAACCCCATCTCCCTCAGCCTGTCTCCAGCCCTTGGATTTGTGTGAAGCCTAAAAAAACACACCCCAGAGTGGGCACATGGGGCTCCAAAATCTGCGGGGTGGGCGGGCTGTGGGGTGTCCTCCCCCCACCTGAGGTGTGGGCTGTGTCTCCCCAGATCGAGCTGGCCATCCTGCGCTTTCCCTACGACTCCTGGGGGACGCCCTTCCAGCAGCTCAAGCAGGTGGTGGAGGAGCCGTCGCCGCAGCTCCCGGCAGAGAAGTTCTCAGCGGAGTTCGTCGATTTTACCTCGCAATGGTAAAGTACCTTCATGGCCTCACTCGCCTCTGCCGTACTGGGGGGAGGCTGAGAAACACAAGGGTCACTGGGCTCCCATGTCCCTGTCCCCACAGGGGTTCAAAACACTGGGATTCAAACCCAGTTTTTGGGCAGAACATCCCCTGGGGAAGGGATGGGACTTCTTGCCCTCACTGAGCTGGGAGGGTGCCTGGAACTGTGCAGGGAGGGCTGTGAGGGTCTGCCTGTCTTGAGGTGGTGAGGAACAGGCTTGGGGGATGCACAGGAGGAAGGGATTTAGGAGGCTCCTTGCCAGGTTGCCCCCACACAGGGGCTTCCACACAGGCAGGTGCAGTCGGGCAGCTCCGTCAGCCCCTCTCACATCCCCGAGGCTGGGAAGAGGAGCAGGATGTGGAATGGCTGCCTCCTCCTGCTCCTGCTGCCGGGGGACAGCACTCTGAGGGCAGAGTTTGCCCCGTGGTGGCCCCTGTGTCAGCATCTCTCCAGCTGCTGTGCTGCTCTCCGCGGGACTGGGAGCTGGAAGCGGCGACAGAGTTTGGCTGTGGCGTAGGAAAAGGGCTGGAGCAGAGCGTGCTGTCTGGAGGCTGCGGGGGCTCTGCAGCACCCGGGGAGGCTCACAGAGCTGGCAGCTGCCCCGCAGCTCCTGCCTGCTGCTCCCTCCAGCTGCCCTGGAACCGCGGGCAGGCTGATTTTCCAGGCGCTGCAGTGCCCTGCGCCGCCTGCCAAGTTGGCAGGTGGATGGTGGGTTTGTGTGGTGGCCAAGAAGGGACGGCAGATCGACAAATAGAGAAATGTGAGACTGTTCCCGAGGGCCAGTGTTGGGGCCAGAGCCCGGCCCGCTCTGCTGGGACCCAGGAAGAGGATTATCAGCCACTCCTGCCCGGGGACTCTCAGTACCGACCTCCACATTCTTGGGAGTCGTGTTCAAACATGTTTTCATGTCCCTGTGGTTCGGCTCCTCACTCCCCACCGACCCGTGCTGGGGAATACCTGCCATGCCCACGCTGCTCTGTGTCTGGAGACGTGGGAGCTGGTTTTGGAAAAACCCTCTCCCAAAATGCCCACTGTTTTCACGAGGCCCATGCTGAGTTTTGGGACCAGCTGCTGCTCTGCCATGCTGCTTGTTGTTGCCAAGCTGCCTGTTTGTGCCAGGCAGGCTGTTGTTCCTCACCGAGTGATTTGCTCATGCAAGCCTGGTGTGCTGTGACTGGCTTAGGAGTCACATCCACGGCCACTTTGGGGAGCATGTGGCCATTCCTCTCTTGGCAAATCCTGCCCTTCAGCATCGTGACATGGACTCAGAACAGTGAATTTGGCTGCAGATTGCACTAGTTTTGTGTTGTTGGAGCCTGAGAATTTCTTCTGACACCAAACCAGGTCACATCCACTCAGTGCATGGGGTCTGGGTTAGTTCTGTGTCTAATACATCTGCTGCCTGGGGCAGTGAAGTCTGATCACCTGTAGCCACTGCAGGAAGGTTCCTGGGATGTCTGAGTCAGGATCAGATCCCAATATGACTCTTCATTCCTGAAAATTTACATCGATTTCAGTAACTTGTCACCAGATTTCCCGGTATTAATAACCTGGGAAGAAGATTTTTATTCATAGAGGGTCTAAATTAAGAGGATTGTACCAAATTTGGACACACCTAACCTTCAAATCCACCTTGTCATCTTGGCTCGGGCTGCTCTGGAGCTCAGAGGATGTGACACATCCCGTACCTTCAGTTGAGCAGCATTGGCACGTCCCAGCCCTTGGTTCCTCTGTTCATTCACAACATGACACTGAACACGAGCCTGCTACACACAGCAAGCAGGAAATATCTATTCAGTGTGTGTCCCCTGCTTCCTCTGGGCTGCTGCAAATCCCAGCAGAGGAGCGACTGATCATCGCCGAGGTTCTCACTTTTGTTTTGCTCAGTGTGACACCTTTTCCCCGCCACCGCCGCGTACGTGTGTGAAGATCTTTTCAAGTTGCTCCAAGTGTCTTTCCCCTAAATACACTGCCAGGAAGTGAGTAGAGATTACGTCCTGTCTTTTTAAAAGCTATTTTCTGCTGCAGGGAAACCAAAATAACTTCCAGCTACAACCCTCCAGAGCCATCTGTTGTAGGAGAGGAGAAAAAAAGGATGTCCCATGGAACCGTCCCTGCTGATAATGGCACGGTGATAAACAAATAGTTGTACACGTGCTTTGGAGCCACTCGGTCACTGTTCCCAGTCAGAGGCTGGAGGCTGTATCCATTCCCTTAGTCACCCAAAAACCCAGTTGTACCTGGCCCCCAGCAACAGGCAGTGTCTGTTTATGGTGTCTCCAGATCTCTCGCCTGACCCTGAGCTCACTGCACTTGCTTGTACCCAGCCCCGTGTTCCATACAGGGTGTGTTGGCTGAGGTGTCCTCAGGTTTGCTCAACGTGGATGAACAGCTGAACTTGTTCTGCAGGGACTTGAGATCTTGCTTTTCTATAGTTTTATGGCCTTGCTTAAATTGCAGAGAAAATGTAACTTCTCATTTTTTCTTTCTTTTTTTCTCCATTAAAGCTTGAAGAAGAATTCCAAAGAACGGCCAACATACCCAGAGCTTATGGTGAGTGTTACTGCATGAAGTTGGTTCAGAGCTGCAGTGGATTGTGATGAGATGCTGAAGGCAGGGACTCCAGTAGTGATGATGATTTGGGATGCTTAGCATCTCTTTTTTCATAACAGATGTGATAATTGGGACACTTCAGGGTCATGGGAGGGTGTCTGCAAGTCAAAGATGCTCTTTGAAATCTCATTCAGGTCCTTTTCGAGTCAGATCAAGGGAGAAAAAAATACGTAAAAACAGGTAATAGATTTGCTAAGGGGCAAGAATAAGGCTGTGAAGAATCAGGATAAAATCCTGCTCTTGTGTTTGGTGATGAATTCAGACACCTCAGTGTGCACCAGATGCTCCACATGGGCTGCAGGAGCTGGGTGGCAGACTGGGCTTTACTGCCATGGTGCCTTGGAGAGGAGGCTTTTGGGCAGAGTAATTCCTGGATGTTGGGGACAGAGACGAGTCTGTGACTAATAATTCCGGTTATTGAATTTTATCTGCTGCTTAGAGACTGTTTGCTGGGAGCATGTCTAGGACAGAGGAATAACTAAGGAAGACAAGGCCAATAAAGGCTGGGGAAGGGCAGGGCAGGGCAGGGCAGGGCTCTGGGTGAGCTCCCAGTGCAGACACTGGGGTCTGCTCAGCCACAGCTCTGGACTCCAGCTGGCAAGAACAGGCTCTGGGAGCAGATTTTTCTGCTAGGGCTCCACAGCTTCATCTCTCTCTCCTCACTTTCTGGTATAGATCCTGGTGCTCATAAAAACTGGAAAAAAGCAGAAGAGCTTAGGAGTGTTTCACTCCTGTAGACATCTAGTCCTTTTTTCACTCTCACCTGATTCACAGCTTGCTAAAGGCAGGAGGGTGCCTAACTTCATTATTTCTGAAGATCTTGGCCCAAATGCTTGCTTGTCCCTACATTCCCACCCCTGTCCAGTGTCACTGACAAGGCTGGCTGGAAACTGCAGCAGAATTTCCTCAGGCATTGCTATTCCTTGGGCCATAATTCTTGGGACAAGCCATCCAGAGGATCAGTTTCATCACCACCTCAGAGGTGTGAAGGTGCCAGGGTTTAAGGTGCTCTTTAAGGTGCAAGTCATGCTGGAAATCCATGTACCTCCTGAACCTGAGTGGTGAGCAATGAATAATTCCCATGGCATTTTGTGCTGGGCCCTATAATGCAATTAGACTATATATAGATCTGATTGACACACAGTTTGCCCAAATACTGGTTTCAAACAAAGGGAGGCCTGAGGTTTATGATTTTTTTTAAACTATCTTTTTGGGGGTGTATTATTGAATAAATACATATATTTATTTTAAGCAAATTTCTGAACTTTGCCAAATGGCCTTTTATCAGAAAGGTTCAGCGAAGCAGCTCCGTCTGCTGCAGCATTAATTCCCATTGGCAAGCGAGTGCATTTCTATTGAATTAGGTTCTTGGATCACCTCTCTGGAGTATCTCAATGCTGTGGTATTTTATGGCTGACATGAATGTTGTGAGGTCCTGTGGTTGAGGGTTGCTGTTTTGTTGGGGTTTTTTTCTCTCTCTTATGGCATTAAGTTGCGGTACCGGATTGGACTTGTCATTTAGACCAAGACTGCTCCCTTGCTTTCCTGTGGAATTGAGGTTTCTTATGGAAAATATGACTCTATGCTATCTTGAGCATCAGGAAAACTGATACGGATGCTTAATTTCATTTTCAAACCCACTTCCCCAGGTGAAGTGGAGCGTGAAACTACTGCATGACCGGTGGTCTGCACATGGCATGGAGCACATACCTCCTGGCATGGGGGGTTCTGTGCTCTAACCAGGGTCAGTCCCTGCAGAGGGGTTGGATTCCCTGGGAGAGGGGACTGGAGGTCCCTGCTGCCACCCGTGTCACACTTGTGGGTGCCTCCAGGCTGTGGCAGCTCTGCTTTGGGTGTCACCTCACTGGGATGTGAAAGTGGCGTCACACTGGGATAATAACAGAGCAGGTCATTTGGGTCACCTCTCTGAGAGTTACTCAGGACACTTCAATTCCTGTGACTGTCTAACCTAGGGAGACCTTAAATTTCACCTGGATCCTTGCCTCAGCCATTTCAGCCCTGTTTCCCATGTAATTGTACTTCTTCCATACTGGGGTGTCTTTGGGTCACTTCCCAGTTCCTCAGAGCTCCCTCGATAATTTTCTGCTCAAGCTCACCTTGGCAAATCTCTTTTCTTTGCTCTTCTCCCTCCACTTGGCCACTGCCATAAACAATCACCGAAACAGCCAATGCTGTGGGACTGAGGTGAGGGGCAGCTTGGAAAAACCCTGGAAACCCCAAATTGTCTTAAAAATCTGGGTTGAAATGAGAGGGTCAGGATTCAAACAGGGCTCCCCCAGTCTTGCACAGACAGAGATCACTGTGAGCCCTGCAGGGCCCTGGCTGCCTTCTGGTTCTCTCTGACACCCTCAATACAGATAAATCCCATTATCTGCCAGGACAGTGGGTGTCAAACAGTGTTTTGGGGATTTCAGGTGGGAGATCTCGGCTGACATGTCGCTGCCTCGGTACCAAACCGAATTGCCAGTGCTGGTTCAGAGGGGCTTTTGTTGCTGTCAGGGGGTGTTTGTGTTTTTCTTCCTTACACGTATTTTTCCATTCGTGCTGAAATGTAGGCGAGATTTTCTGGCAGGATGTCTTCCCATGTTGGTCAGGATTAAGTAGTTAAACACACAAGTGCGGATGGTTTTCCAGTCAGGATGGCTTTCCTGTGCGGTGGCTGGGGTGAAGTAGCCATGTCCTGCTGCAAATAGGAGCAATTCAGGGAAGAAATGAGACTCACAAGTCACCAGAGGGTAAATACACAGATCAAGCAGGAAGCTGAGGGAAAGCCCACCGCAGCCAGCCTTGCTGCAAGGTTTGCCTTGCTCCCCTTGGAGCTGCTGGGCTGGGGAACCACCGTGTCGGGAGCAGCACGCAGAGCTCTGGGGCACGATGTGCTGGAGGTGGAGGCACTGCCTGTAACACTGAGAGCAGCCCAGCTCAGCCCTCCCAGCCAGCACAGGGTTTAGAAGGAATCCATGAGGGCAGCACAGCCCTGCAGCTTTCCTGGAGAGGCCCCTCGGGCCTCAGCCTCAGCTGCAAACATGGAAAGCCCAATATTATGGTGCTAATGACAAAACCTTTTTCACTGTCTAGAGGGTTGTCTGAAAAGGATTTTGGTTCGGTCCTCAGCGTCGTGAATAATAAACTTGGCTGTTTTTTCTCTCTTTTCTTTCGCAGCAACATCCTTTCTTCACCCTGCACGAATCCAAAGAGACAGACGTCGCCTCTTTTGTCAAGCTCATCCTGGGAGACTGAGAACTGGACTTGTAAATGAATTGCCCTTCTGTGGACTGGTGGGTGCAGGGGAGGGGCGCGTGGCAGGACTTGTCATGGAAGCACCAACAGAAAGTCGCCGTGTTTTGTTTTGTTTTGTTTTTATTCTGAGAAACCCCCGCCTCGCCCAAGTTTTTTAAAGGGTTCTTTGGTATCCATAGTGACATAGAACGAGCTGGTTAGTGAAATGAATTTTAATAAGGTTGGTAACCTTAAAACAAAAACAAAACAACAAAAAAAAAGATTTAAAAGAGTGATTTACATATTTAATGACAGTCGAAGTCCCTCTTCCTAATTTGCTCCTCATCCCCTTTCCCTTCCCCCTGAACCAGAATTTGCTTTGTCATGGTAATAGGTGCTATGGTAGTCATGAAGTTGTATGTAGATTTATATTTTGTCCCTTCCATTATTTTAATATTTATGTTAAGTGCTTGATGGAATAGATTTCTGTTTTATATGAGGATGAGTGCATGGTGACGATGATGATGCTAAAATGAGGCCACAGCAAGCAGCGGTCATAGGGCTTCGCTGGGGAAAAGGGTGTCGGAGGGAAAGAGGAAGAAGAGAAGTGTCTCTGTTGTGGGAAATATTTAATGTGCATTGCAAAAGGAATTTAGAAGCAAGACTTGCAGCTCAGCTCCTTGAGCTGCACCTCGAGGTGCAAGGGAGGGAGGTCCCGGTGCCCCCTCTCCGGACACCGCACTCCGAGTCCGGCTGGCACATCCCGGCCAGCCTGGGGGGCACTGCCAGCCCCCAGCTGGGCACAGCCCCTGCCCTGCACCCCAGCACCTCACACCGGGCAGGCAGTGGAGTCTGGAGTGGGAATCGCTGGGATGGCATCTGGGAGACACCCCAGAGAGAAGGAGATTGGCAGATGAGTTGCACAAAGGGGAGGAGGAGGAGGCTGAATGGTCAGTGCCCGCCTGCCCGCGGGCCCAGCAGCATTGCAGTGCCCGAGGCTCCCTTGGGCTGGGGATGAGCTGCTTTGGGCCTAAAAGGGAGCTCCTCTCTCCTTCTCGGGGTGAGACAGGATCACAGGATGCATGGCATAACACCTGTGAAAAATGGGGTGGTGTAGTGTTGGTTTCCAGGGCTCTTGGCACCATGTTGGCAGCGATCCTTCTGTGCTTGCCCACACTTTGGGAGTGCTGGTGCTCCCCAGGAGCCTGTGCTGGCATGTGGGTTGGGCTGTGTCCAGCTCCAGCCGGGATGCTGAAGGCATCCAGGAGCTCTGGCATGGGCTGCATGTGTGTCCTGTGGGAGCTTCAGCCTGGGAACTGTGCAGGGACACCACACCAGGAGCTCACACTGCTGTTGGCCGTGCCCCTGAAGAAAAGCTACCAGCCAAGGGCAGGAAAACAGGGGCTTTTGGGGTGGCAAGGGAAACAGAGATCACTCGGCCTTTGGGTTGCTGTCTAGAGAAAGGGGGGACTGTGCATTGTGAGGTGTTGCTGAGCCTGGAGCGAGGCTGCTGCAGGCTAATGCTGGTTTGACTGAGCCACACCTGCCCAGCTGCCTCATCTGGCCATGAGGTGCTTTGCCTTTGCCCGTGGCTCCCTCCCCAGCCCTGGGAAGGGGACTGCCTGTGCATTCCGGCCGCTCCAGAGCGGGCACGTGTGCCTCGTGCCCCTCCATGTGCTTCCCATCCCCATCCATCGCTTTGGCACAGCCTCTCGGAGGCAAATCCCGGCTAGAAACATGCCTTGCTCTGCAGTACTTGTTGTGCAGGGTGTAATTCAGCCTGGGGTCAGCTCTTGCTCTCCCAGTTTAGCGGCTCCAGACTCTGCTGGTGCACGTTGGGCTTCCGGAACACTCTGAGCGTATTTTGGGAAGCGATGCCTCGGAAGGGCTGATGGGGGAGGGTAGAATTTAGAGCAGGGGTTCCCCAACGGTGGCACCTCTGGTGCTCTGGGGACATGCCAACACTTTGCAAGGCGCACACAGACACCGCCAGTGCCTGGGCTGCCACTGTCCCCACCACGGTGCCCGCAGGGGTGGCTGTGACCCCAAAACAGTGCAGCTCTGCCCTGGGCCAGCGTTGGAAGGGACAGGAGAGCTTTGCTCACGGGGGTTCATCAGTCCTTGTGCCCCTCAGCTGCTGGGGGGGCTTGCAGGAATTCCCAGGTCGTGCAGACTCTGGGGAAGAGGTTCCAGGAGCCTGCCCAGCCCTCGGGAACGGTGAGCTCCACATCCCGCTCTGTGTCAGGGGGAACCTTTCAGGTTACATTTTGTGGCGGGTGAAACACGAGGATGTTTTACTTCACAGTGTAATTTTCAGAGGCCTCACATGGCTCATAATCTGCCCTCTCATATTCCATGGTGTGTGTGTGTGTGTGTGTGTGTGTGTGTGTTTTCTCTCTCACTTTCTCAGAGTCACAGAGCTGTTTTGATTGATTGTCCTCAGCTGCAGCTAAAAGTCCAGCCAGCCAGTTTATAGACTTGGTTCCAGCATCAATTCTCGCTTTGAAAAATATGATATTTAAAACCACCCTTTGGTTTTCCTACATATGGATCTGATGCTTTTGTTGAAGATTGTTCTTGCCGCGTTTCTCCTGCAGTATAAGTCTCATTTGGACACTGCATCTCCTTGACCTCAGAGCACCTTTATTTCAGTGCCATTGTAATTGACAGGTTGAATTTATGAGATACTGTCAAAGTTCAGTATTAATAGCAGATATTAATGTCACCAGCGTTTTCCAATAGAAAATTAATGTCAGTGTTGTCTGCAGCTAGTAACCCTCTGAAAGGATTCCTACATGCCTCCACACTGCATGCTGAGTGCTTGCTTTTATGCTTTTTGCTCTTGCAGTGCTTGGGCCGTCTAATCCCTTTGTTTTAATGACATTGCAATAGGGCAGGCAACAAATCACTTCCCTTCCCTGCTCATTCCCCGTGACTTTGTTCCTTTAAAAGTCATTTGCGTCAGCCCAGAGCAAGTGTGGATCTGTGTGAGCAGTGAGAATGAAAACTGATCTGAGGGATCACTGCTGTGGAGGGAGTTAGGCAGGGCAGGATGCAGAGGCTGTTGGTCTGTCCCTGCATCCCTCGTGGGCACAGAGCTTGGCCTGACCCAGGGATTTCTTAGAAGCCTGAGCTGGTGGCCTCAGCTCAGGGAGGAGAGCCAGGGACTCCTGTGTGCTTAAAAGCTCAGCAAACAGGCTGAGCTGCAAGATGAAAGTGAGACTCTTCTCTCAGTTGATTGTAACCTCTGTGGAGATGAAAAGCTTTTGGTCACTGCTCAGGTCTTTCCTTGGCTGTAACATGAGCACAGCCTTGCCTACGACAGACATGATTTTTGGGACATTAAGCCTGTCCCAACAGCCACGTCCCTCTGAACAGTTGAGGTGGTGAGGCTTAAAGATCTTCTTCAGAAAGCTCATTTTGGGTTCACACAGTGCAGGACCATGGGCAGTGTGTTGGATTGCCCTGAACTGGGATTTTTAAAGAAGCAGGTCTCATGCCATTAATCTGAAAGAATCCAAAACCCCACCAGGGAGCAGGGAGAAGAGTAAAGCTGCTGGGAACTCAGCACTGAGCTGGGACCTGGACCAGCTGCACATGGATTCCAGCACAGGGGGCCCTTTTCAGGGCAGGGAGGGTCTCTCTGCTCTGCCACAGGTTACTGGGCTGCAGGAAAGAGGCACAGCCCATCCCTGGGGATCCCTGGGCATGATGTTCATCCTCTTCTTTCCCCCCATGATACAGCTCTTGATGTTCCTGCAGTCTCCTGAATGTCTGAGGCCCTGTCATCGCTGGAGCTCTAAAGTGTCACTGGCAAGAAAGCTGTTTGCTGGCTCTCCAAGAGCCCACTGGTCCCTTAAATCTGAAAGAGGAGTCAGAGGGCTTTTTCTGGTTACTATTTTAAACACCAGGTTCATGCTGCTGCAGTGGGTGCAATGCCCATCTCTTCTGGAGTTTTTCCAGGTGTACAAACCTTGACACAGATATCTCTGTACTGTATTTCTGCATTCTCCCTGACTTGTGTCAGGTCTACTGGTGAGGAAGGAGGCAGCTCTGACTTGTTAAAGAGGTGGAACACCCTTTCTGGAGGCAGGTGGCCTCCCCCGTATGAAGGAGGAGGCAGCTGGTGGGTCACTACTCAGAAAAAACTCTACAAACAGATTTGCAATTGATCTCCCTTTTCATCAGCAGGTGCTGTTGGGTCAGTGCTGCTGCACCTTGTCTTGGTGGGAAGGGGCTGCCAGACCTTGTACCCAGGCAGGGAGCAGTGCCTGGTGCTGAGGGCAGACCTGGCATGCACTGCCCTAGCTGGAATTTCTCCATGCTTGCTGCAAGCCAAGTGTGTACCTGCGCATTTCCCTTCTTCCCTAGACATTTTGGAAGAGGAAGTCCGCCTGGTCAGTGCAGCATTGCTTTAGTGGCTAGTCTGGTGTAGTTCAGACAAGGTTCCCACCAGCTCCCTTGTTTAATAGACCTCTTTTTTATTAAAAACAAACCCCAAACTCCTCTCCCAGAAAAGCCAGCCAAGATGCTCTTTTTTTTCCCTCTCTTCCATCTTGTTCCTCTTAGAGGAACTCTGGGAGCCCGTCTTGGTGCTTTCACTCTTTCACATGCCAAAGATTGCTACATCCCTCTTAGTTATGCTCCTGCCAAACCAGATCTTATAGTCTTGCCTCAAAAATCATCCACTTCCCTGCTCCTTGGGGTTCCTTTTGTTGCTGTTGCTTTTTCATTGAATTTCCTCATGTTTATTGACATGTCTATTGTTGGGCTTCCTGGACACATGCAGCTCTCTTTTTCGGATACAGGGAAAGACAAATAGTTGCCTTCACTGCTCTGCCCCTGCTGTTGGGGAAATACTGTTAGTGATACGATTCCTACAGATGGGATGGGTCTCATTTAGAGCTCAGGTCGTGGAGGGTGTAAACTGGCGTTGCTCCATTGGCTTGGCTGGAATAAGGCCAGTTTTGTCCAGCTGAGAATCTGTCCTTAATGTCTAAACAGTTATTACACACTAATAAAGATTAATGATTGTAAATCCCCACGGATTATACATAAAATGGCAAGTTTTACTCATTAATCTTTATTGCCATGTTATAGCTGTTTATGTTAGAGGAGTCGCCTCTCTCTGCTCTGAACATGCACTGAGGGGGGGTGAGCATGGGGGGGATGGAGGGTGGACAGCCCAGGGCAGATGTCCACATGTTTTACAGTCTGTCCTCCCCCCAGGTTCCTTGTTTCCTTGAAAGCCGTTTAAGCAGCAGCAGAGGATGGATCCCAGAGCTTTGTCTGCCTCGCTGGCCTCTGCCTGGGCTATGAAATCCAGATTGTTTCTGGTGAGAAGGGATCAGATCTCCTAATTAATATTTCAGCTCTGCCTTTACTGGAGCAGATGGAGAATATGAAATTTGACATGTGCTCTGGCAGGCCAGTGCTCTGCAGTGCTGGGAGAGTCTCTCTCCCAAACTGTGGCTGGAGGAGATGCTTTCTGGACAGTGGCAGCTGAGTTGCAGGTTGAAAGGACACTGCTCCTTCACATAACCCCACACCTTAAAAACAGTGAATTTTGGTAATAAATAGGGCCAGAAAAAGCTCATTGAATCACAGTTTTTAGGTGTTTGCAAATGTGTATAGATACAACCAGGAGGTGGTGGTGCCAGGCTGGACACAAAGGCCCATGTGCTGTATAAATGAAGAGGAGTGTAGCAAACTTTAATGGTGGATTTAATGGCTTAGGGACAAAGGGAGTCCTCTGGTAGGCAGCTGTGTCAATCCACCCTGCCAGGGAGGGTCAGAAGCTGAAAGGGCTGACACAGGCACAGGTTCCATGGAGTGGACAGCCTGCTGAGAGCAGCCTTTCTCTCCACATGCACTCCTTCAAGCCCGGATCTGGGGGTAATGGCTTTGCTCACAAATCCCAGGTTGCCACTGCATCCCCAGTTCCAGCAAGGGAAGCAAAATCTACAATCCAAAAGAAACCCACAGGGGAAAAACCTACAAGTGAACCAAGACATGTTGCTGCTGCGTGGCCTCGTGTGTCAGTGCTTCCTCCTCTGAACTCCAACTTAAACCGTGTGAAAAGCACGGGAGAGGCCTCTGGAGCTGAGAAAGGAATAGCTAAACTTTTTAAGGTGGTCTCTAACAAGGCCAATGCTGGAAATACCTAATTTACAGGCCACCAGGATGAAGGAATCCTTCAGGGTGCTGTGCAGCCGGCAGTGCCGTTCCAGCGGGAGCACTTCGGGCTGTGGGGTGTTTCTGGCTCAGCCTCCTTTAGTTGCTAAAGGTTGGGTTGCTAAAAGGCCCTTTGCTTCCATCACCACCTGATGTCTCAGTGACCCTCATGCTTTGGATTTCTGTCTGGGGTTTTACTGGCAGCCTATTTTCTCAGTGGTCGGTCAGAGCGAAGGGAAGGGAAAGGGACCTCTGGCCATCCCAGCTCTGGGAGGGGAGGGAGCTCTCTGAGCTCCAGGGGAAGCCACAGCCGCGATCCCTCTGCCCTGCAGGTCTCCAGCCCAGGCGAGAGCCTCTCCCTCGGTGCTTCACTGCCATTCCATTACCAATCCAGGGGGAAGGCAGAGCATCCCTGCCAGCACCTGGGATGGGCTGTGCTCCCTTCCTTCTGAGCGATGGGGACAGAGTCCAGCCGTGCGAGGTGCCTCGAGGATAAGCTGGGAAAAGCTTGGAAGCCTCTGAAACACTCTGGAAGTGGGGATGGAAATCTCAGAAGATCAGACGGCGTTCGGCGATTTCCAGCGCTGTAGGGTTTTAGCCAGACCCGAAAACCCTTCCTAGAAGTTTTATTTTCAGGGTATTTTGATCCGTTACTTTCACTTTGGGGCTTAGCTAAATCCAGGAAACTCGGGATAGTGTAATTCTTGAATAAAGACTAAACACACCCCAAGTATTATTGAACCGATCAGGAAAGTTTCTGTTTGGTTTATCTTACAGGAATAATTGAGGCCAGCTCAGGGTTTAATTCAGTCTGGTTTTACCCCAGATAATTATTACTTTTGGGAAAAATAAGAGAGCAGACCATGGTCTTTCCAGAAGGCTGTGACCCATCACGCACCAAACGGTGCCAGAGCGTGGATGGAGATAAGTGCTACAGGGAGAGGGGGCCAATGTCTGAGGGCTGGAAGGAGCAGCCTGGCTGCAGGCACATCCACAGCCTCCAAAAACACACAGTTTCCCCAGAGTTTGTGTGAAGGAGGGATCAGGGTCTGCCATGTCTCATTTTTTTCCCTCTAGGAAAGAACATTCAGCCATCTCGGAGTGTCCTGGGACAATATCCAAAAGCCTTCGGTGTTTCTCAGCTCAGTCGTGTGGGTTTTTTCAGGATGGATACTGTGAAAAGCCAGGAGGGGCCAGGTGTCCTTGATTTACACAGCCAGAGTGAAGGGATGTAGATTAAGTGCCTCCTAAGAGCCAAAAAGGTGTGTTTAAAGATAAATTACAGTCGTAGCTGTTCAGCCAGGATCAGATTTTCCCATGTACAGGTGCAGCTGCAGAGCTCTCCATCCATGCTGAGCCCAGACTTAGTGATGAGCCTTGCACAAACAGCATGGACTGTGCCTTCTGGGGGGGTTTGGGCACCTTGGGGTTCAAAACAGAGTATCACCAAACCCAGGATTTGACTCCAGATATTCCCTTTATAATCTGTGTGTAAAGTGAATTTCCAGAGCATGGCCACTGCAATTGTGACTTGAACAGTTTGTGCTTGGTGAGAGTTGTCCCTGTGCCAGGGACTGCTGGAAATAGTCACAACATACAAGATAGTTGGAATTTTGCATTCTTGCATTTATTTTTTAATAGCAGCACATCAGGGGGGGAAGCTGCTAAATGTAGTTTCTTGTAAGCTGGAAATGTGTTGGAGTAAAACTTGCCATTTCTCATAGAAAAAAAAAACAACTCTAAAAATGTCCAAAATCTTCATTTTAAGGAATTAGTTATATTGGCAAAGATCCGTGTTTAGCATCAATATATGGAATTTCTGGAGTTTCTGTCTTGAGGTGTGAAATCTGCTTTTTCTCGAGATGGTAGGAAATTTGTAACAAGGATATTTCTACATAATTTTGGACAGAAAAAAAAACCAACACCAGAATATGAACACAATGGAAAAGCAACCACTGCCCAGAGATCTCTGGGATTGAAGAGGGCACAGGCAAAGCACCTGCCTGTCCTGAACATGTTAGAGAGGAAAAGACTTTCCAGCCCCCTGTAATGCAAGTCCTTATTTTACTTTATTTTTAGGATTTTTTTTTTTTACAGTAAGATCATTTGCTTTCTAACTGTGAAAGTCTCTGCTTTTTCTCACATGTGGAAGGCTGATTATTCTTTCTGATGTTCTTATTATTTATTATTTATCCATTTCTGGTACTATCCAAGAGGTGCTGAAGGTATCTGCCAGCCTGCCCTTGAGCCATATGGAATCCCTGTAGTATCTCCTGACACCTGGGATGGCAGTAGATGGCTAATTATTATTTTAAATTATATTTATAGCAATTAGGATTTCTGGTTTTAGTGTCCTGGCTTGATCTAGAATTAGGGATGGGGATAAGGAATCTTTTTTTAAAGAATTGTGGGGTTTGATTTTTCTTTAAACATCTTGGAGGCTTCTGAAAAAACCTCCTCGCTTTAGCAGAAGAAGCACCAGTTGGATTTTAATTCTTTGAGAGGGAATTCATTAACACCAGGGTAAAGTGCTCTGTGTCACGTCACTGACCAAAATCACACTGGAATTCTGAGAAAACAATCATTTCCCACCTGAAAGTTAAAATCTGGTTTGTGATGTGCTTGGTGTGTCCAAGACTCATGCCAGGCATTTCTCTGTCCAATTTACATGGAGTTTGCCTTTAGCCCTGGAGCCAGTGGGACTCAGGGGGCCAGGGCTGCTTTGGGGCAGGGCTGGGGGACACCCAGGCACCCTCTGGCCAAGTGTCAGCTCTGGGGTGGAGCACACAAATCCTACAGAGATGATGAAACAACTCATAAGCAGCTTCTTCTTGCTCTGCAAGAGATGTTGAGGGGGAACCCCGTGGGCGTGACCTGAGTGAGAGGAGCAGGACTGGGGGCTCAGAACCATCACTTCTGGTTCGTTGTGTTCCCTTTCTCCTCTTGGAAAGGTGCTCTTCTGCTTCAGCAGCCTCCCCAGCCTTTCTGATAAAGAATAATAGAATCACAGAACCACAGAATCATGTAGGTTGGAAAAGACCATTAAGATCATCAAGTCCAACCATAAACTCAGCACTGCCAAGGCCACCACTAAACCATGTCCCCAAGTGCCACATCTACACATCTTTTAAAGCCCTCCAGGACGGTGACTCAAGCCCTTCCCCGGGCAGCCTGGACACTGTGGTGCATCTGTTTTCAGACAGCTTGCATTGGTTTTCTGGTTTGTTTTTTCTTCCCCCTATATATAAGAAATGTTGGGTAGCAGAATGTGGAATTCATTAGAAGTTCATAAAGCAGGGACCTCAGAAGGATGTGGGTATAAATGCTTTTCAGGCATCCGAGGTGAACTTTAAATGGAGCTTTGGCCCTCATTTGCTTTCTGCTTTTCAAAAACCATTTATGAGAAAGTGGAGCTGTCAAAGCCGTGCATGAACTTTGCCTTCTTGCAAATAACTTGTCTCAAAGTAAATTGTCAAAATGCACAAGGAACTTGTCTCTAAGTAAATCCAGTAGCTCTACAAAGCTGGAAATGTTATGTGCATTAGAGAGAGTGTGTGTGAGTGTGTGTGTGTGTGTGTGTGTGTGTGTGTGTGCATTGTGAGTGGGGGGTGCAGGGAGTAACTACCATTTTGGAGATTTAAAAAACACAATGCAAGTGCTTTTAAAAAAAGGCAACGTAAAATATTTATTTCTTGGCAGAAGTACATCAGACCACATCTCCCATCCTTCTTTTAATTGCTTCGTGTTTGTTTTTGTTGTCTAAGTCTTTGCTGGCCCGTTTCCTCCGCTGCTCAGAGCCTGTCACCTCACACAACCCCTCTGGCAGCGAGGGAGTGCAGGGCACGGGGCAGCTCGTGGCTCTGGGGCTCCTCAGGAACATCCCTGCTGGTCACAGCAGTGGCAGGAGCAGCAAAGGTGGTGTTAGATGAGAAGGCACCCAGTGCAATATGGGCGATTTTCAGAGGAAACTCCTCGTGAGAATCAAAACTGCCACATCCTAAGGCAAGGCCCTGAAAGGCAGCCCTGGGGAGGGTGGGTTGGATCAGAGACAGCACACTTTGAGACTCTGTGTAGAAGAAATGAGGTGCTGATGTCTTTGTGAGGTGGCACCCAGGTGGTTGTCAGTGCTGGGGAGGGTCCCCAGGGTCTGTGCCCAGGGTTTGGAGGTGGCACTGTCCCATGCCATCACCCCGAGCTCCTGCCCCTGTGTGCAGCCAGGTGTAATTTCATTGGGCAGATTGCAGAGCTCACAGGGTCCCCCCTGCGCTCCAGGGTCCTTCAGTGGTCAGCTGGCAGTGTCACCAGGTCACCTGGCTGCCCCCTGTACAACTTCACCCCCACCCATCTGGCTCCATCTCAGACACTTCTCTTAACCTGTGTTGTCTCCATCCATCTCAGCTCCATTCCCTGGGCTGTGAGGATGATCAGTAATGGGAGACTGACAGTAGGGCCATGTGTGTAGTGTTTGATGGGCTTTACTTAATGTTGTTGTTTTAATGAGATGGCTTTAGGATCCATATTGTACTGGATTGAGGATATTGGAACAATTGAACTGCTATTCTTTAACCTTCACTGCTCTAGATCCTTTCTCCCCACCTTCATTTAAAAAGAAATCAGATTGGGAAAATATATTTGACTTGAAAGAAAAAACCTCAAACCTTGCTGATGGAATGAGTTAATCATCTTTACTACACTTTGGTTTTATTTCTCAGGATATCCAAAGGTTTTTCACTGCTGCTGAGAGAGGGGACAGGACACCTTTTTGAAACTTCAACCACTGTACCCGTTCTGCAGATGTGTGTGTGTGTGTGTGTGTGTGTGTGTGTGTGTAACTCGGCACTGTGTGTGCGTGTGTTCTGCTGAATATTGTGTGCATCTATGAAATGCTTCAAACAACTGCCTGGAAGTCAAAACCAACCACCTCTTTCCAGTCATATGTTTGCCGTGACTTTTCATAACCACACTTGAACTAGTGGTCTTGGATGAAATACTCAAAGAGCAGGGCATCTTTATAGCAATGGTATGTCAGTCAAATTACGAGAAATGTACACAAAAATAAATAAATGAAATTTAAAAGTAACTTGCTGTCAGCCTACCTGTGTTTTCCAGTGCTACCAGTTTGGGGACACACTTGCACTGCCTTTTTTAAGGATCATCTTGCTCATAACAGCTTATCATCCATTACTGAAAGCTCAGGAATGCTCAAGCTGCTCGACAGGAGTAATTGTGCCGATGGTTTTCCTCCCCACGCTCGGGCTGGCGGGAGCAGGCGCAGCCACATCCCGTCCCTCCCACATCAAAGGCACGGCCCTGGCTCCCGCCATGGTGCTGGCAGGCCCTGGTGGGACCACAGCAGCGGCTTCCTGCCCCCCACCCCCCCAAAAAGCAGCTTCCCAGCAGGGATGGGGCCATCCGAGGGGCTGCAAGGGGTCACAGCCCCATGCCCAGCACTGCTTTGGGGTGTGGGTCTTGGGGCTGGGCACCCACACCCAGCACCTTGCAGCGACCTGGCCAAGGGCACTGGTGGGGTTTCTGTGCAGCTGTTGGGCTGGAAAACAGATGTGGTGCTTTGCTGTGCGTTCCACCAGGTCCTGGATCCAACCCTACATCCCACTGCCAGCCCCATCACTATTATCTGCAATTAAGCTTTAAAGGTTGACTATTAGGCCGTGCATTTGTCGGGATGCAAAGCCAATATTCACCCTTAATTTATTAGTCTGAGTCAAATAGCATTTTGCTTGAGTAAAGCATCCTGGTCTGGGTCATGCTGAAACACGAATCGCTGTTTCCCCATTTCTCATGTAAATAAAATTATCCTTCCATTTATATTAGAAAGCTGAAAACAACATCCCAGCTCCCTCTGCTGATCCTGCAGTGCCAGCTAAGGTGAAAGCACTGGTTGCAGAGCTGATGTGCTCTGGACAGAAATAGCCCAGTTATTAGAGTAATTTCTGGGGGCACGGGTAAGGAATCAGCTTTTATCCCTGGAAGAAGCACAGTGGCCTGGGCTGAACACTTTGGGATTGCAGGGGGAGTGTTGCCTGGTGTCAGTGATGGGAATGCTGGTGATACAGAGATTGCCATAAAACTGTCTTGGAGAGAAGAGCTGCGAGAGGCACAGACCCAGTTCTGAGAATCCTGAACAAAACAGCTGCTGAAGTTTCCCCTGTGCTGCAGGCTGTGCGTGTGCATGTGTGTTCTGTTTGAAGGGAAGAAATTAAGAGCCATACTTTTATTTTATCAAATCAAATTACCCCTGTATGTTCAGAATATTTATGCATCAGTACTTTTTATTTTCTTTTATTAAAGCTTTATCTCACTGTAATCAATTCCAAATACAAAACTATTTTTATCGCTGCAATGCAGCAGTAATTTATAAGATGTAGACGGAACGCACACGAGATGCCAAAAGCAATTTTATGGAGCCTCTTTTGTTGTCATCTACAATGCATCACCTCTTGCCTTCAGCCTCCCATCAATTTTAAAAGCCCCAGGATGAAAAAGAACACCAAAAGGAGTAAGTACACCGAAGCAGCTGCCAAGCCCTGCAATAGTCTGAGACACACATGCACCTCTGGGATGGGGTTTGATTGAACATGGTGCAATATTGTAAACCGTGCTGAGCTTGTAATGCAATTATTTGAGCTGACGAAGTGGCAGGTCTTGTTCCCTCTGTCTCCCTTGCCTACTAGTTCATGTGTGTACAGAAAGTGAAATCAGGAAATAATGTCCTGCGTTATCACAACCAGCATCACATTGAAGTGAGGAAAGGAAAGAAGGGAGAGTGACTTTTTATGTGGGCAGACAGTAACAGTACAAGGGGCAAGAGTTTAAAAGAGGAGAGATACAGAATAGATGTTGGGAGGAATTTCTTCTCTGGAAGTGTCCAAGGCCAGGCTGGACAGGGCTTGGAGGAACCTGGGCTAATGGAAGGTGTCCCTGCCCACGGCAGGGGCTGGAACCAGGTGATCTTTAAGGTCCCTTCCAACCCAAACCATTCTGTGATTCTATAAATCTATGAATATATTGCAAAGTTTTTGATGAATGCACACTGTACCCAGAGGTGATGTAATTATTGATGTGAAAAACACAGATGTTTAATTCTGTGTCATTTTCTTGCTGAATCCTACTAATATGAGAGAAATGGACAAATTGGAAATATTTTCAGTATAGAGGCACATCCCATTTTAATACCCAACCATTGGTTTTAACGTGCATATTAATAAGTCTCTTTCAATATGCTTCTATTGTAGGTATTGAAGATAAATGGAAGAATATTACAAGCCGTTAACAAATTATTAGTGGCAAACATGACTAAGCCACCTTTGTTGTTTGCCTACTGCTTTCATATTGGAGGGCTTTTGGGAAATAATAATAGTAATAAAAAAAGTCCTTTTGAAGGAATCATTACTAAAGCCTTTTGCATGCAGATTACTTCAGGCTTCAGCACTGCGGCTCTCGGCGAGGTCAGGAGATGAGGGCCAAGATTTGCTGATTGAGATCAGATGGCCGGTGGCGAGAAGGAATCTAGATGACTTAACTGGAGAGATTAAACTCCAGTCTTTTGGCTTCCACTTGGCTGTTTCATAAACTGCACGGCGGGGCCAGCGGCGTGTGATGTGAGCGGGGCGGGTTGGAGCGTCCGCCGGTCCATCCGAGTGAGCCGCCCAGACATCCCGGGTGAGAGAGGCAAAGACAGTGGAACTGGAAGCTCAGATTGGCCCCTGGAGCACCAGGACACACAAACACCTCCCTCTGGCTGCTGCAGAGCAGAGCCCGGGCGCTGTCCAGCCCGGCCGGCACCTGAGCCTTGGGCATGGGGATGCCCTCGGGCAGAGCTGGCATTCCCTAGAAATCCAGCCCTGTGTCCCTGCCCAGAGCTGGCATTCCCAAGGGATCCATCCCTGTGTCCCTGCCCAGAGCCAGCATTCCCAAGGGATCCATCCCTGTGTCCCTGCCCAGAGCCAGCATTCCCAAGGGATCCATCCCTGTGTCCCTGCCCAGAGCCAGCATTCCCAAGGGATCCATCCCTGTGTCCCTGCCCAGAGCCAGCATTCCCAAGGGATCCATCCCTGTGTCCCTGCCCAGAGCCAGCATTCCCAAGGGATCCATCCCTGTGTCCCTGCCCAGAGCCAGCATTCCCAAGGGATCCATCCCTGTGTCCCTGCCCAGAGCCAGCATTCCCAAGGGATCCATCCCTGTGTCCCTGCCCAGAGCCAGCATTCCCAAGGGATCCATCCCTGTGTCCCTGCCCAGAGCCAGCATTCCCAAGAGATCCATCCCTGTGTCCCTGCCCAGAGCCAGCATTCCCAAGGGATCCAGCCCTGTGTCCCTGCCCAGAGCTGGGATTCCCAAGGGATGCAGCCCTGTGTCCCTGCCCTGCCCAAGGTGAGGTGGGTTTCTGCAGCACCCAAAACACAAGGATGTCCCCATGGCAGGTGCTGTTCTGTAGGGTGAGGAACCCCTGGACACATGGGGAGGGGGGTTTTGTTGTCGGCAATTCCTATTGGAAGCCTCACCCATCACACATGTCCCCATGGGAGCAGATGGAGCTTGTTCTGCTTTCTCCCAGAGCCTAACCTTTAATTTTACAACACTGATTGAAACCAAGAGTGGAAATAAAAAGTCAGAGCTGCTCTGTTTTCCTCCCCCTCCCTTCCATTATCTTCTTTCTTTTCCATCCATCCTCATTTCACATGCCTCTCAGATTGCATCCCCCTGGTTTTCCAGTTATTTATTGACCCAGACCTAATTCCTTATTTCCAGAAATGTGTCATGAATCCTGCCTTTGAGTCATTTGCTTTTTGCTTTCCAGGCTCACCTCTTTGACCACGTTTTCCTGTAAGAGATAAGGAATACAGGGTTTGTGGAGTAATCTCAGCAGGACGCCTGGGTTTCATTCATGGATCTGTTGCCACTGGCTCATTATGGAAAATTAGGAGAGTTGTTTCACCTTTCAGTGCCTCACCTCAGTGTCACCATCTGTAAAACAAGGCTAATAATTGTTATCTCTTCCTTGCAGGAGAACTGGGGAGCTTTGCTAATGACCATCTGCTAAATGTTCTCAGAGCCTCACATGAACATTTCTACTGAAGTGCAAATTATTATTAGAAACCAGGGATTGTTACTGGATTGGTATCAAATCATTGTCGACAGCTTCTCTGCAGGGAAAACTTAGGCACAGCCAACAAGAACAAGCTGCATGTTTTGAAGTTGTGCAGTTGATTATATTGGCTTTCATCTTCTGGTAAGAGGATCCTCTGCCATCTGAACTCTCTGATCTCTGGGAACACAATTCATCCAATCAATCTGGAGGAAAATAAACCTCCACAGACAAAAACATTAAGTATCCACCTGAGATCATATGAAGATGGAAGATGTTAACTAGTTCTCAGCCCCCAGTCCTTAACCCTTGCAAACCCAGTGTTTCTCTGGCCCACCAGGCAGTGCTTAAGGAAAGGATGTAACACATCTGTGACCCAGTCTTGGTGTTGCCAAATCTCCTGGGCTTTCCTGGGCTAAGTTGTAATTGGAAACATGCAGATATTTTGCAGTGAAATTGGTACCACTGAAGGCTTCTATGGACTGTCTGGGGATGTGTGTTGACCTCGTGCTTGCATATGGAGGTTCGAGGTGCCAGGACGGATTCCAGCTGTGGTTCCCCCCCCAGCTTGCAGCTCAGCCCCTCACAGCCACTCGGTCCCCCCAAGGAGGGATGGGGAGAGAACCAGGAGGTTAAAAGTGAGAAAACCCAAGGGCTGACATAGAAACAGTTTCATGATTAAAGCAAAAGCCACACAGACAAGGAAAGCAAAACAAGGAATTGATTTCCCACTTCCCATGGCAGGCAGGTGCTCAGCCATCCCCAGGAAAACTGGGATTTGTCATGGATAACAGAGAAGACAAACACCATCACTTCAAACTTCCCCCCTTCCTTCTTTTTGCCAGACCATCATACACTGAGCAGGGCACTGTTTGATCTGGGATATCTCTGGGGTCAGTTTGGGTCAGCTGTCCTGGCTGTGTCCCCTCCCACCTCCGTGTGTCCCCTCCCAGCCTCCTCACTGGTGGGGTGAGGAGCAGAAAAAGCCTTGACTCTGTGCAAACCCAGCTCAGCAATAATGGAAACATCCCTGTGTTATCAACACTGTTCAGCACAAACCCCCAAACACAGCCCTGTAGCAGCTACTGTGAAGAAAATCAACTCCCTCCCAGTGAGATCCAGCCCACCCCATGAGACAGTGTGGGGTGAGGGACCCTGTGAGCCCCACTGGAGAGGGGACAGGGAACCACTGTCTCAACTCCTTTGAGCACATGGGCTCGTGTGTTGTGTTTTCCCTGAGCTGGAAATCCTGAGGGAGGATTGCTGGAGACTCCAACCCGTCCCTGGGGATTCCACAGCAACACATCAGTGGGGGCAAACAGCAGAGATGGGGCTGGGGGTGATTACAAGGACCAGAGAGCTCAGATCTGTGACACCAAAAGTGACAATATACAACTGGAGAGGTCCAACAACTGCCCTGAGTCTTCCCCCTCCAACACCATTATGTGCCATTATGGTCACTGTCGTAGACTGATGGGTTTAAATAAATCAGTGTGGTTTAAGGATGCTGTTCCAGCATCATCTTTGGCGCTGCACTCACCCAACCCTTTCCCAAAGAACACTGTGAGCTTTTGGGAATATCAGTATCCCTGGTGTGCCCATCTGCAGAGCACTGGGGCTCTCAAACTGGACTCGGATCTCTCCTGCAGCACAGAGCATGTTAAAAATGGAAACAAAAATAGCCCAGTAATTTTTTAATTAAAAAAGGATATTAACATAGTGTGTGAAAATTTTAAAAATCAGTCCTCTGCGTTTAAAAATGTACTTGTAAAATAATATGTGCCTTTTGGCTATTTCCTCAAATATATAACTTTGGTCACATGGCTCTCATTAAGACACCAGAAAATGTTGTAAACTGGTATTTATAAGCTCAGCATAGGAAATTCCTGTATTTTTATTTTGAATTTATAAACCCTCTCCAAGATTTACTGAAAGATACAAAACTTTACTTGAGGTTTTGTAAATGGGATGATTTCTGAGCGAAACAGTCTTATTTTGGTAAAAAACTCCCATCTGTTCAAATTTTGACATGTTCTTCAGGCAAATACGATTTTTTTCCACTACAAATATTAAAAAACCCCACCTCAAATATGGCTAAGAACACAGTCACTAATACTTGCACTGTTAATATTTCATAACCTTGTATTTTTTAAGGATAAAACTACTTGAAAAGGGTGTCAGCATAAACACACTCCCTCTCATCTCTGCAGAGCCAAGGAGTGTTGCTGTGGATCCCTGTGTGTATTTAACACTGGAGGCAGGCAAGTTTTTGCTCTGAAAACGAACAAGAATGTTGAAAACGGGGTTTTCAGTGATATGAGTATCTTTTCTACACCACAGTTTGAATACCACTAGCCCAGAGAGTAAATAATTCATATCCCCAAGCCTGTCATCAGACGGAAACTTCCCTGTTTCCTCCGAGCTCACATCTCTGGGCACAGGTCAGGCTCTAAAATTTGAAGCAAAATGGACTAATTAACATATACAGTGACAAAACAAGGGTTGTTGCCCATCGTTCCTGAATAACCAAGGGATTTGGAAGCAGCAGGTTGAAGAGCAGCTTGCAAGCCTGATTCCAGCAGCTCTTTTCCAAGCAGGCTGCAGGTGGCAATACATTTATTCCTGTTGGTGCCTCGGAGCACGGGATCTCTCCCTGAAATCCCCGGGATCCGAGCAGAGGATGTTGCTGTCGAAGAAGAAATGCACCAGGAGGGAAATCTGATCAGGGTAATTGCAGGGAAAGGGTCAGGAGGAGACGAAATAGGTTTCCTTTTGGTGGGAAGGGCTCCTTTGTGGAGGCAGCTGCTGTGGTTTTTCGTGTCACCCTTTGTGTGGTGCCGGGAGTCAGGCAGAGAAGTCATCTGGAAGAGGAACAGCATCCCCTAAGCTGGGAAAAGCTCTGGGGCACATCAGGAATATCTTGGAAGTACAAAAGATGAAATGAGGTGTCTTTAATTCTCCTTCCCTGAGCTCATTGTTATGTTGTTCCTGCAGGAGCAAGAATCCAGACTTGCAGCTCTCCCTCCTTCCTTAAGGAAGATTAACCAGAGTAAAACTCAGATTAATTAGGTGATGATTTATAACATCCCTAAGTGCATTAGAGAGCTCTTACAGTGTCCATCCAGCTTCTCTAGGTGCTCTGGCAGGGCTTTACTCATAACTAAAGGCATCTGTAAGGGGTTTTTCCACTGGGGTTTTGCTGATCAGCGCTGGTGCAGCATATTTAATCCCAGGACACAGAGAGTCCCTGGGGGAGGCAGCCTGGCAGAGCAGCCTGGGAACACAGGAGGGGAGAAACATCCCTTTCCCCATGGAGATATGCTTCTGGAAATGGAGCAGCTTTGCCAGGAGGGCAGGGAAAGGTGCCTGATATCACACAGGAGTGCAGGCTGGAGCAGGGACCTCACTTGCCTGAGCCATGTGGGGTCTGTCTCAAGATGCAAAACAAGAGGTTGTGTGAGGCTCAGGCTCTGTGGGTTCTTCACATCAGCCCTGCTGCCTGAGGAGGGAGTGGTGCTTTCTGCTGTTCTGTAAGGGCTCCGAGTCTTTAATCTCAATAAAGTGCCTCCTCTGGAAAGTGGCCCTTATTTGCTACGCTGTGGGAACAGGACTGTTATTAAATGGTCACAGAGAGTAATTGCTTTAAAATAATATTGCAGAGCACTCACTGTGCTCTTGCTCCATGGCTGATCAGCACTGAATGATGCCACTATCAATTCACCAAACGGAGCACCCACAAGAGCCAACCCGAAAAGGCTCTTTCCGACAGGAAAGAGTGCCCTTTTTCCCTGAAAGAGCAACAGTGTTTTAATCAAACCATCCTTGATGAAACAGCCTGATGACACAACCTCATCTGAATCCAGTTGCTACGCCAGAGCTGTGCCTGGGATGCGTCACTGCACGTGCAAATACTCATGAGAGCATCCCCTGCACGTGGCTGACACAGCAAGTGACATTCTGGTGGCAGCTGGTGCCTGGCCAGGGAGGAGTGTCAGCCTCTCCCTGCTTTCTCCACCTCGTCCTGCTCTTCTATTTGGGTTTCCATTGCCCCTGAATGATGATCTGCCCTCACAGAATGGCCTGAGTTGGAAAGGATCTCAAAGCTGATCTTATTCCACCCCCTGCCATGGGCAGGGACACCTTCCACTAGCCCAGGTTGCTCCAACCTGGCCTTGGACACTCCCAGGGATGGGGCAGCCACAGCTTCTCTGCCCAACCTGTGCCAGGGCCTGCCCACCCTCACAGGGAAGAATTTTATCCTAATATCCAGTCTAAACCTACTCCCTGTCAGTTTGAAGCTGTTCCCTTGTCCTGTCACTATGTGCTCTTGCCATGAGCCCTTCTGAGCACAGAAACCTGCTCATTAACACCAAGATTTTAATAATCAGGGGCTGGACCCTGAGTGGTGGATGGGCAGGACACACCAACAGCCTCTGACCTTGGCTTGGCAGCTTCCAAACTGGAGACCAGTCTCTGGGGTGATGGCTGGGGAAAGTGGTTACAGATGGGCTGGAATTTTCTTTCAAGGTATTCCTGTTGTTTGTGCTGACACTGGGAGGATGGAGGGCACAGACAGGGGGTGCAGCAAGACCCTCTCCCCATGAAGGTGCTGCCCCTGCCCCAACCCCATCCCAGCCAAGGGCTCTGCCCATGAGCAGGGCAAAAGGGCAAACCCAGCAATACCTTTGGCTTATCAGTGACAGAACAAATTGATACCAGACTTTTAAGAGGGTGGGGAAACGTCTCTCCATAAAAAGAATCTAAATTTACCATCGTGTTAACAATTCTGTAAGAGTTTTTGGCAACTCTTAATGGAAATTTCAGGAGCAGATGGAAATATTTGGAAACGTATAGAACACATGAGCCTGCAACATCCATTTTTATTTTCTCATTGGGAGTGTGGAGTGGTTTCAGGTTGCCTTTCAATTTTTTTTCCTTTCTCTCTTCTGGATACTAAGAAAAGCAAGAGGGGAAGCAGGCGGTGATGGATATAGACAGGAGGGGGGGGTTGCTATTGCTCCCTTGATTCCCCTGTGTGGTCTGTGATAGATTCAAGGGAAAATGGCACCAGCACAAATAAACTGGTCCCAGGGTATTTGGGAGCTCGACAGGAGTGGGAGGGCACCTGCTAACCTGGCCCAATGAGCAATTAACCTTTTCCAACTTAAATTGAGGTGGATAACCTGTATCTACCTCCCAGGCAGCAGGTGAGGTTTAATTAATGAGTGTAAAAAGGCCTCAAGGTTCTCTGATGGACGATAATGTCAAAGTGTGCAGAAGGGGTTTCTCCACCCCTGATGGGCAATGCCAAGGTCACAGCCCCCCCGGGAGAGGGCAATACACATTTAAAAGCTGGATCAAATGTTTTCAGTCCCTGTTGCCCACAGAGCAGGGAAAGCTTTTGCTTTTTACATGCTATAACCCATCCTTGAGCGTGAAATCTGGTGCCATAGGAGAGGAATCAATAACAGCAAAAGAGCCACTCTTACATATAAAAGCTGGGGGGGGGGGCGGGGGAAAGCTCTCAGTTGCCAAGTTTCTGGACCTCTGCTGGTCAGCAATGATCAGGAATGAAGGACTATGCTGTATTTTTCCATCTCTCCAAAGTCTTAGCAGCCCAAGGGCCAATGCACTGGCTCCAGTGCTGGTCTGCTCCGGCGCATCAGCCACTGCAGCGTTTTATGTGGGGAACTCGTTTGGAAACAGAGGCGTTTTCCGAGGTGTTTACATTGTCCCGCTTCCACCGGATCTCAGCAGCTCTTGGAATATCCATCCCTAAAGCCTTTAATTAGGAGAGACTTCTGGGGCTGGTGGTCGAGGCATTTATTGTGCTTGGAAGGGGCTGGAGCCAAAGCCCCAGCGCCAGCAGCGATTCCGGCAGCGACACTGCAGGCTCTGGAAAACCAGGGCACGTTTCCCTTGGAGCTGCAGCAAACGAAGCTGGGTGATGACAGAGGGGCTTCTCTCACTCCCACCAGAGCAGCTATGGGAGAAAATGGATCTCAGCCCCTCCCTGACTCTGTACAGTAGCATTTGCAGCTCTTCCCTTTCCCCGGGCTGAGTATGGGATGGTTTAGAAATTGCTGCCTTTCCTGGGCACTGTTGCCACCCCCTGAGAGCAAACACTGTCCCACAGGACAGGGAGCAGCTTCTGGGCATCGTGCAGGTCCTTCAGCAGCCCTTGGGGGTGGCACAGCCATCCCTGCTGCCCCCTGGTCCCCTGTGATGCAGTTTAACACTCCAGGGGCAGCTCTCAGCCCATCCCCTCTCTGCTTTCACTGCACAAGCTCTTTTTCCATAGTGGGATTAATGCAAGGGATTTGGGTTAAATTTTCTTGTGTGTTGGCTGGAATACAGGACCACATCTGCCCAGACCTGCAGAAGTCATTGAGGTCCTAAATCCTCTTCGTTGTATCACTTCCTAGTGATTTCTGTGACAAAGGAACAGCTTGAAGAGCTCTGCAGGCCTGTGCCCTTGCCCAGCACCACAGGAAGGTCACACTGGTTTGGTCCTGACACCCTTGCACTGGCCCAGAGGCAGCGGGGGCTGAGCCACAGCATCTTCAGGGTGTGGCTTCTCCCTGGAAATGCTCCCCTTGGGACCCTGTAAAACACCAAGGAAGCATTTGGAGTGAATAACTGTGGGCTCTTCCTCCCTAGTTGCAGTGGAAGCTGTTATGTTAATTCCTTTTTTATTGACTAGTAGTGAATAATTGTAATACCTGATAAATATGCAGAACACACTTGTAACTGCTCCAAAACCACACAACTTTACCAGATTTCATGTACTTATATTCAGCCCAAATCATAAGGAAAAAAATGAATAAACAAATTCCAAACTGTTTTATTCAAAGCAATCAACAAATATAAAAATCCATCAACTGAATTTAATAAGATTCTATAGGTTGAGAATAATATGTCTATGAAACCATTTGATTACAAACATATTATAAAACCCTTCTGTTTTGCTTGCAAACCACATTTTACCTCTGCAATTCTTGACATGAAACCACCTGAAGATAAATCTGAAACCAACCCAAGATTTATTTTATTCACAAGCTCGAGGCACTCAGGTAGAAGGTTAATAATAAAAAGCAGTTGGGTTTTTAAAAATTAATCTTTTTTAGTCAGCCAAGGAAGGGGTGTTATTCATAATGCAGACAAATGCCTTGCCTGCTCCTGTGGTTTGTGTGCTGACAATGACTCTTCTCTTCCTGCTGTCCTTTCCCTGAGCTACTTTTCCTCTAGACCTTCCTTATCAGCCAAGGCCATTCCCATCCAACACAGTCAACACGAAGTGAGGGCTGTGTGTGGTTAGAGCATGGCTGGGTGAGCCTCCCTGCCCTTGGCCATCAGCATTAAGCAGATGCTGGGATAGAAAGACACCACTGAATTAAGGGGGAGCCCCATGAGCTGAACTGGAGGGGCCACAGGGGGGAGAGATGCCAAAACAGACACTAAAGGGAGTTTTCACACCGTGTGGCCCATGTGAGCTGGACCAGCTCCTGATCTCTGATACCTCTGCCTTTTATTAAATCCTTTCCTAGACCTGCAGCCTGTTGCATCAAGCCCCTCCAACATATTTGTAGTTCTTCAGCCTTTTCCTATCTCCACTTAAGTCTTCTCCCATCAGCATACCCAGACCTACATTCCCTCTTTTGTGCCCTGCTGAAGGTAATTCAGCACAAAAGCCCAAATGGCAATTTTTAAGGCTCTCCACGTGCTGGGATTTTTTTTCCCTGCTAAGAGGTGCTGCTCCTTCCCACAGCAGAGGGTCAGCCTGGGAGCTGCTCCCCAACCTGGCCCAAGCCAGAGGGGACAAGTCTTGTTGGGAAAAAAGCAAATGGAAAAACCCCCAAAACACAAGTTCCCCTCTTCCATGGAAGTGTGGAAAGCTCAGAGTTGCTGGGGGGATGAATGCAGCCTGTTAAACACCCTCCAGGTAGTACAGTAAGATGAGCCTCCCCAGGCTGGGGAAAATGATGCTGGGTGCTGAGTGCTTGACAAAAAACTGGCTCGAGTTACACCAAATCGTTTCCTCATCATCAGTCAAAATTACCCTTTCCTTCCTCCTCCTCCTTTCCCTCCTGAAATACAAGAAGATGAAAAGAAGGAGGGAGGGGGGCAAGAGGAGGAAATTGGGACAGCTGAGAGAGTGCAGTTGTTTCTCCTCCTCGGAGCTCTGAGACTCCGCTGCCTGCCCTGCTCATCCTGCATGAGGTTATTTGGGAAGGGCTGGGAGCTAAAACCTTGCCCAGGACTTCACATCTGCAGCATGAAACTCTGGGAACACTTAGGGGAAGGAAGACTCACTGCCATCATGATGTAAAACGTGTCTGACAATAAAACAGGGCAAACTGGCACCATTTGGTGCCTCGGTGGGTCCAGCTGAGGAGGACACCAGTCCATGTGTGGGGATGCTCCTGTGGGAGCTCCGGGGATGCTGCACAGCATGATGGGCACCCAGAGCCTTGCAGGAGCCCTTCCTGCAGCACTGCAGGACATCCCAGAGCAGTTCAAATAAAACTACTCATGGCTTTTGATCTGGCCTAGCTCCATCACATCAGAGCAGCCCATGGGCGTTCCAACCAAAATCTGTATTTTAGTTTCTCTGTATTTTCATATTTTTTTAGAGAAAGCACCAAAGAAAATCTGTGAGCAGATGTCCCTAAATTTCTTGGCTTGTTTGATAAACCCCCTCTATTCACTGATTTATTTGTGTTTACTTTGGTGATGGACAGAATCCATTCCTGTTGCAGGCAGGCTGGGCATTTTTCTTTTCCTTGCTCCAGTGGATGCCTGAGCACTTCCCTCACAAACACCAACTGGGGTAAAATGCAAAATTCAGCTTTGCCTCCTCTTCCCTGGGTGACAGACACTGGACAGGGATGACCACAGCTATTGCTAATTCTTGTAAAGATCTACATGAATAACCATGGAAAATATTTGGCATTGCTCAGCGCCACATATAACACAATTAAATATATCTCACAATTATGCTTTGTCTAAAATTATAGTCCCTTAAATACCTTGCATAGCGCTCACAGCTGGTATAGCTAAATTTAGGGATTCACTGTGAATAGCGTGGTGGGATCAGGGGACACGGGCAGGTCAACCTGTGGCCACCATTGCTTCCCTAAATTCCTTTGTGAGCTTCCCCAGCTGTTTGAAGGCACCACCACAGTGCAGGTGTAGCACAGCCATTGGCACTGTGGCTCCCACTCATGCCAGGCTTGGGCACCACCTGCCCACCCACCCCACCACCCCTGGGCACAGCTCTGCCCCTGCCCAGAGGCCTGGGGGAAGGAAAGAGCTCTTTCAACTTCTTATTTCCCAGTGGGGCTTTATTTTTCTTTCCACCACCTCTTGACCCTGGACGTGGAAATAACGTCCACAGAGCTGAGAAAGTTCTCAGCATCTTCTTTCCTTCCTGCACACTTCAAAAGGGGATTGTGGGCTCCATCACATCTGACATCACGGCCCGTTTTGATCCTGTATAGACATAAATCTTCTTCCTCTTTCTTTCTCTGTTTGGGTGTCGATTCTTTCCTGTGTTCTCAAGTTTCTCAGGAGAAAATGTAAATGGGTTTATAGGCTGTTTTCTGTCTACAGATTTTGTTGGTGACTTTTATCATTGCTGCCAGATGGAAAATATACTGACAGGGTTTGGAAAGGACCAGGGCAAGGTGAAGAAGGAAAAACAGGAGCTTTGACTTGCCATCAAACAGACCTGATTCAGTAAACCCATGGCTGTGCTGCTGCAATGGGGAGATGCCTCCAGCAGTTTGCTAATGCTGGGAATGGTGAAATGGAGTTTCCAGTGTGGCCAGGCAGGAAAGGAAGCAGAACCAGGCTTCCCAAATAATCCCTTTAATGGTCATTCCTGGGACTGATTGGGGAAGCCTCACTAAAACTGGAAGTGTAGGCCAAAAAAACAGTATTTCTAATTTTACTACAAGCTGTGAGCCCAGACAGCCCATTCCAAGAGCCTCACAGCTGCTTGGTTGGGCTGTGGTGCTTCTTCCAACACCCACTGGGTGATGGAGCAGAAATGATCCTCTGGGGTCTCCTCAAGTGAGAAGCATTTTGGCCAAAGACTGTTTTACTCCATTTTTAAAGTGCCTGAAATCTTAAGCCTCTACCTGGGAGCTTTTTTCTCAGAGGAGTTTGCTCCTACCTCTCCCTGACCCAGGTCCCTCTTCCAGAGCTTCCTTCACATCTCTGATGGGGGTTGGAAGACCCAGAGGGAAGTAGGAAAGTGAGGAAAAGATGAAGTACAAAGAGTAGGAGTGAACAGGGTCAGGTGTGGAGATGTCAGAGCATTTCCTAGAGCTGTTCCTTGAGCCAGGGATCATCACCTGTGTCACCAACAGCTTCACCTCCACGTGCTCATCCTCAGCATCCCACAGCAAGTGCAGTGACTCATGTCTGGACAAGCTGTGCTGGGGGCACTACTGATGTATTTGTGATGTGTTTTTAATCTACTAAGTATTTTACATGCAAGAATTTCTATTTTCCCATATCTGTGAACTCACTTTGCAGACAGGACAGGGGTGTGGACTGTGGACTACATGGATCATCATCATCATCATCATCGAATCATAGAATGATTTGGGTTGGAAAAGATTTTGTAGATCATCAAATCTAGCTGTTCCCTCATCACTGCCAAGGCCACCACTAACCCATGTCCCCAAGTGCCAAGTGCAGATGTTAAATCCCTCCAGGGGTGGTGACTCCACCAGGGCATCCTCCTCCCAGAGCCAGCGTGCTCAGCTCGGTGTCCAGCCCAGGTGTGCAGGCAGGGACACACAAACTGCACGCAGCAATCCCCCTGGGGACACCTGGGGTCGTGTGTCCCTGTCACAGCTCCCTGTCACGCCTCAGCATCCCACACCCGTGCCAGGACACCGCGGGGCAGAGCGGGAACACCGGGCAGCACCCGGCCTGTTTTTAATGAGGCACAATCGCTTGAATGCAGAAATTTCAGTGATTTACTGCCAGGAGCATGGAAAAGGAAAAACAATTAAAAAAAATATATATATAAAAAAGTGGGACTGGGGGCGGGGGGAGGGAAGGTCATTCCAGTTTCTTCCTGCTTCCAGCCCTCGCAGCTTTCGGATACAGGATATGGCTGAATGGCAGCCTCCACGCCGCGTTTATTTTTAAGGCACTGATAGCTTTCGGAGTGACCTCGCTGGGCAGGAGCAACATCAGCCAAGAAGCTGTTTTTTTCCGGCCCTTCGACGTCAGATTGCTTCCTTTGACACCTCTGAGAGCCAAAAAATGGGAAGCATTCACTTCCCAAGGTGACTGTAATTTTTTCCCCTGTGATACTGTCACTGGGTCTCTCTCTCAGGCCTGGGGGGCTGGCGAGGCATGAGTGGCACTGCCCTGGGGAGATGGCCCTGGGGTGAAAGCTGGAGGTCACTGCTTTAGGGCAAAGGTGCCCAAATTACCACTTCCCTGGGAAAAAATACTGCCTTGGCTGGAACCAGGGTTGGGGCAACTTCACCTCCATTTAAAAGACTCTGGAATGCACTTGGAACTTTTTTCCCCACCCCTGTTTTTTGTCCTTTTCAGGGCAGCTGGGACTTTCCAGGATATCCCAGCTCGCATCTCTGTAAGATGTTTACTGTAATGTTAGGTTTGGTTTCTCAAGTTCATTCACAACTGAGTGCAAACCACTGAGTGCTGCACGAGAGGCTCTGAGACACCAGGAGAATCCTTCCCCCCCACTTTTGAAAGGACAGATAATTTTGTCCTGAAAATAACACTGAATTCTCACAGGGTTTCTTTGGGACTCTGCAATGGAGCAGGGGGCTGATTAAGCAAGTTTTTTGCTTGGTGCCTCCATGATCCAGTACTGGATCATGACTTTGCTCTGAGTTCCTGCCTGCTGCACTCCACAGTGTCAGTGTGGGGGGATGTCTCTGTCCACTCCTCAACTGCAAACTGCAAGAGAGGGTTTTATTAAAAAAAAAAAAAGATGGAATGGGTTCAACTCAGGTGCAGGTGCAGGTCCCAGCTGCATCTGATTTTCTCAGAACTGGGGATTGCTTTCTGGGCAACGTGGGATAGTAAAAGTTGTCCCTCCAGTCCAAACCATTCCATGATTTCTATGATGATTCTATGATACACTTGAAAATCCTTTTGAAGTCCATAAGAAGGGCCTGGCTGGAGAAGACCCTCATGTGGGTAAATGAACCTACAGGACTCCAGGGTTGTTGTGAGGCTGGAAAAAGAGGAAAACACCAGGCTGGGCTGTTGTGGGCTCTGCTTTGCCTCTGCCGTCCCTCCAGCACTTCAAAGTGACCAGGCACAAAAATCTGCCTGAGTGGGATCCTTCAAAGGCACTTCTTCCTGTGTCACTCTTCAAGGAGAGGGCACCAGGGCTCAGATAGGGATTTCTGAGCTCAAAAATGTCAGAAGGAAGTGATGGACTCGGAGGAAATTCTTGCGACGGTCTAGGAGGAAATGGGAGATGTGAAAATACACGATGTATTTTCCTCCCACAAGCTGCGCGCTCTGTTTTTATTATCATAAACCTGGGCCCAGAGGATGTCAGCTTGTTTATTTATTTGTTTAAATGAGGTTTCTCTCCTTGTTCAAACATTCCCATGTTGGCAGCTGCTGTGCTCCCAGCCCAGGTCCCGGTTCCCACCTCCCCTCCCGTAACGAGGGACGTGTCAGCCCAGGCAGCGTCCTTGGCTGGTGGCAAGTGGGAGATGCTGAAGGCAGGGAGGGAGGTGGGTGGAACCCCTCGGGCTGGGGACATCACCACCGTGTCCTTGTGCATGTCACCACAGCCTCCCCAGGCTCATGGAATCTCTGCCTCGGAGCATAATTAGAAATACCCAATTTTTTGGCCTGTCCCCCCGGGTCAGTGTCCCCACAGGCACATCTGCTTCCTTTGCCACCACCAGTGTGCAGAGCAGGTCCAGCAGGTCTGTGCTGGGGATGGGTGGCACCACTGTCCCCTTTTCTGTCACTTTGGAGCTTTGTCTGGAGTAATTTCTATGGAAAATCCCGCTGTGCACACCTGGCTCCTGAGGGGTTTCCATGGGCTGGCCATGGGGTGACCCACAGAGGGTCTCCTGGTGGTGGCCACCCCTTCCACGCTGAGCTCCCCCAGCGCTTGGGGCTGGTTCCCAGGGAGGCTGAAGGATGCAGGGACCCCACTATGAACCCAAAGGATGCAGTGAGACAGCTTCATATCCAGGTCTTGCTCTCACCGCCACGGACATGAGGGGGGGTTTATTTATCCCCTCACCATGCTGGCCAGCCCAAGACCCTTGGCTGGGGGACTTGTCCCTTGGCCAAGGTGCCCTGGCCCCTGGTGGCAGGGGGTACCCCCGGCTGATCCCGGCCTCTCCAGGGGGGTCACACCGGCAGGAAGCCGCCTCGGGAGATGCACCTGGGAGGAGAAGCACTTTGCTGGAGGAAGAAAACAGGATCTAACTTATAAACAACATCCTCAATGGCTCAGCAAGTGAGTCGCTCTTTCCAGAGCCTGTTTTCAAGCCATTGTTGTGGCCCCCCAGGGCCCCCCCAGCTACAAAGTGCAATTAAACCCAGATAGTAGGAGCCACCAGAGCCCTGGGGATGGTGCTGTCCTGCTCCTTCTTCCAACACACATCCCTGGATGGATCCAGCGAGCGCAAGTGCTGCAGAGGTGGAGGGTAACAGTGATTCCTGTCTCCTTTCCAGGGGCTCAAATGCATGGCTGGGATGGGATTTTCACCTCCCAGGCCCTGCATGGTTAGTCCAAACCCTATTAGGGGCTGCAAGTTACCAGTGGGCAAATGGAACAGAACATCTCTTGGGACACAGTGAAGGTTTTCCCAAGGAGTGAGTTCCAGAAAGGTCCCTCCACAGGACTCCTCAGTATGAAGATAGTTTTTTTGGATAACGAACCTTTTATTTTGCGTTCAGGTGGTAGAACCTCCTCATGCTTCTGGAACGGACCATCCTCTATTCTGGCCTCCTTGGTCGTGGCACTAAGCAGAGCATGCTGCAAGGCCCTCAGATTTTAATTACTTTTTGACTGGAAACATTTTTAATTTAAAAATCACAAGCAAACAACTGACTTGATTTGCATCACTAATTCTTCCCTTCCCTCCTGCAAAGCACACATAACGGAGGGCAACATTCCTGGCAGCCAGTGAGCCCAGATCGATGCTGTTTCCCAAAGGGATGCCACTGGACCAGCTGGCAGGGCTCTCCTTTTCTTCTTTTCCTCTGTCTTGTCTCCTTTCCCCAAACCTCTCCGTGGAAGCTCTGCCACCTCCAAGGAGACCCTGTTCCACCTCACTCTTGCTCTGGTGACCCCAGAGGGAACAAAGTGGTCCCACCAGCACCATCCCACCTTCCCATGGGATGAAGCCCAACCCCACCAGCCCACGGGGTGCCCCGGGAATGGCACGTGGGACATCCCAAAGGGTTAAGCTGCTCCCCAGCACAGGAAACCTGCAGCCCCAGCCAGATTCCCAGGGAGGAAACATCCCGCTTATTGTGGGAGAGAAGGTAAGCGAAGTGTTAACGCGGCTCCCCGAGCAGAGGTCAGCGGCATATCCTGCGGCAAACTTCCTGAGCAACCTCGGAGGAGAAAACAACAACCCCGGCTACGGGATGGGACGTGGTGGGTTTGTTTTTAACTCTGAGTACCTCGGACCTACTTTCTCGCCGAGGCTGGGGTTGTTCACACACCGCCCTGCCGGGACCTGCCCCAGCTCCAGCTCCTCCTGCTGCTCCAGCGCTGCCTCCTGGGGTTTTTGATTCTTCTCTTGTGTGAATGGTTGTGTTTCTATGCCCTGGACTGGAGTGGAGGGGAAGAGAGGAGGGAAGCAAAGAGAGCTTTTGCTCTCTGAGATGCTCAGGGATCTGACAGGTGGGAGCAGGACCAGCCCCACAACAGAGCTCAGCAGAAGGACAATCCTCCAAAACTTTCTGCTTTGCCTTTTCCCCCCTCTTCTGAATCTCAGGACATGGAGCAAAGAAGGCCAGGGCATAACTGTGAGAACAGACTGGGGAAAACACCAGCGGGACTAAAACTGCTGCACTGCCTTCCCCAGCCTGCAAAGGGAGCACAAGTGGCTCTGCTGCTTTTTCCAACTCTGACTGGAGTTAAAAGCAAGGCTTTTACAGTAGCTGGCGTTCCTGCAGAGGAAAAACCCTAACCTTTAAAGGTAGAAAATGTCCAAGATGTTGTGCCAAAAATGATGTTTAGATAGAAATGACTCAGAAGTTCAAAAGCTGAAGTGTGATGCAACTAGTTTTATTTACATACATGCACAGGAGCAGTGGCAGGTCATGACCAGTGTGTGAAATCCTTTCATTCAGTTCAGCATCACTGTGGAGTTTCTTAGCAAATATTTGGTAGAAAAAGGAGACTCCTGGAGTTTGAAAACCTCCTCTTTTTAAGGGCGTGAACCAGACACTCGAAAAGCTCAGATCTCACTTTGGGTGTCTGCTTGTTGCTGCAGGAGAAACATCCCAGTGGGTTTTTATGGATGGCCGGGATGTGCAGCCCCATGGACACAGCAGGTGGGAAACTGCCTTGCATGTGCCTTCCCTTCTTTCCCCTTCCCTGGGAGGGTGGGCAGGCCCTGGCACAGGTTGGGCAGAGAAGCTGTGGCTGCCACATTCCTGGAAGTGTCCAAGGCCAGGCTGGACAGGGCTTGGAGCAACCTGGGCTAGTGGGAGGTTGTCCCTGCCCATGGCAGGGGAGTAGAACAAGATGATCTTTAAAGCCCCTTCCAACACAAACCATTCTGGAATTCTGTGATCCTATAGATCCCTATAGCCCATACCTAAGACAGAAAGTCCAAAGGTCCTAGGGCCTGGGTACCCTTGAAGAGGCTTAAAGAGACTTTCAGGCTTCCCAGCACTTACTGACACACCAGTGATGCCCAAGTTCCATAGATCAGACTAAACCTGAACTCCTTCTTTTTCCTTTCCTTGGGGTTCAACCAAAAGACCTGTTTCACAGCCCTCTCCCGGGGCTTCCTGTGCTCAGTACTTTGCTCTGCAGGCTTTGACAGGAGAGGAACGTCCCCCCAGGGCTGTTCTCTGGAGCCCCAGGGCAGCAGAGCCGCTGTCAGCCCTGCGAGGGGAGCCGGGGCGCGATCGATGCCGTGATTAGTTCTGCTAAATTGGACTCTTCTGATCCCCGGGGTGCTTACATAAAATGCCAATTAGGATGCGGTCGGCATTGTTTCGCATAAATGGTTTTCATTATATTTTGCTGTCAGCAAATGCTGGTGTGAAACCAGTTTTCATCCCTCATATGGCCACCACGAGGAGGTTGGGAAATGCACTGGAGTCTCTCTGCAGACGGATCTGTTATCCTGGTTACCCAGCATGGGTGCCTGTCTTTCCTTTGGGCACTGGGATGGACAATTTCGTGTTGGAAAGGACCAACCTAGAGGTCTGAGGGTGCCTCTGGTTCCCACAGCACCCACCAAATCTGCCCTGACAAGAGCATCCAGCACTTCTCATCTGCTGCAAATGCTGTTTGTTGCCTCTTTGAGTCTTATTTTTCGTATAATTTCTGTGATGATAAAGTGCTGAGTCACAGGATCCAAGAAATACTGCGCAAAACAGCCTCAGGGGACTCCTATTTGTTAAAATGTCTGGGATGCTTCCTATTAAATAATAACAAAATGCTGCAATAATAACTTGGCAGCTCTCTGCCTCCGTCAGGCTGATGCTCAGTGTGAGTTTGCCTTCCTAAAATCCTTCTAAGCATCTTGAGAAGCTGCAGGGTAGGAAGGAAGGACACTTCACTCTTGACTTTTGCCTGAGTAAGTTCTTGTAATGAGCAAATGTCTGGAAGAGAAGGGGAGGATGATGAGAAACACCTCTCTGAATGCTGTTACTGGCAATAGTGTGAGTTGTTGCATGCTGGATTTCTGGATAAAGCAGGGACAGGTTATGGGTTCTGCAGAGCTGTGCTCTGGGCAGGTCTCACCATATGGGCAGGGATGGGTAGTAGTGGCTTGTTAAGAAACCACCAAATTTTAAAAAACAAAAGAAAAACCAGAATTATTGTCAGCATCCCAATTCCATGATCTCCCTTCAGTCTTCAGCAATGGAATGTTTTAGTTCATATATACTGTCAAAGCCTTAAATAAGTTTCCATGGCCATATTTGTGTGAATTTTTTTTTTAATTTTTATTATTTATTACAGAAATTTGCCTGCTGGGTTCATCAGACTCTCCTGGCCTGAGTGGCACCAGTTGTCTCTATGAGAGGGACAGGGCAGGCTCTTTAAACACTTCAGGGCTGGCAAATCTTCCCAAAATACCACAGTTTTGCCCCCTGAATTCAGAATGGTGATAGTTGAACCAAGTGAAAGACCAAATACACAGTGCTGACTCCAATATATGTTTTGGTTTGGTTTTTTTTAATGAGAAATTCCACACAGAGTGTTTGTTAAAATACTTTGCCTGAGTTACTGCTACACTTTGTAAATCTTCTGAACAATCTGATCTGAAATTGCAGAATTTCATTCTCCTGGTGTTTCAGTCTGTGGTTTTTTTTGCCACGTATTCTGCTCTACTGTTTTTCCTATGTTTGCTCCTTAAAAAATCAGGGATTTCCATGTTCCCTTTGAGGTCACCTGTGTTAGTGCAACATGGATCTCTCCTATAACAGGAAAATAGGAGAGGCTGGTTTTGCTCGTCCCTGTACAATGAAGGCTCAAAATACAAACAAGAACATCAGGATGAGCCTGTAAATAGTGGGAAGATGCGTAAACTATGGGAGAAGGCAAAACTGACCCTGGATGCAGTGGGGAAGTTTTCAACCATCAGAGCAAGAAGGACCGGAGGAACCAAATGTTACAGAGCTGAATCCCTTTGGAAATGTGTGTTGTGCTGTGGTGAGGAGTGTATGGATGCAATGCCTGATGCTTGGCTTCACAGCTGGCCCAGAAATGGTTCTAAAATAAACACAGGAATTTACTGTCCTATACTGGCCTGCAATATGGTGAAGGGGAATTTACCACTGACTTAATATGATTAGGATTTTTTTTCCCCATGAGTTCGTGTCTGTCTTTTTCTATTATCTGGAGGATCGATGTGGAGTCCTGAGTCAGGAAAACAGTTTGCTTCAATCTATCCCTTTGCTTTGACTTCAGAGTGATCCATGCATGTGCTTAACATTAAGGCTCTGCTTACAGCCTGTCCTGAATAATATGCTATAGTGTATTTTGAGAACTCATTTTTACTTTTTATTACAATAATAACTTCTACAGTGACATGAATTCCAACACAGAGTGCCGAGAAATAACATACCCTTCCAAATGGTTTTCCTCTTTGCACTGTTATTAGAATACATATTAGCAGAGCAGCCTATTACAAGACAAAGCACTTTCCAGAAGGTATATTTTTCTCAGCCTCATGGCAGCACAGCAGTTACTTTATAGTCCAAGATTAATTATATTACTGAGTCTGCTCCTGCAAATTGTAGTCAAATGGGTCATTAAAGGAGAGGGATAGCAGGGACCCCTGCTAGGGCTTTGCTGCTGAAGGGCCCAACTCTTGGAGGTGCTGAGCTCCTGGAGCTTAGGCTGGCTTTTCTTTCCCTATTTCCTTTTCAGATTTCATGCTGGAATTCCATAAAATGATGTGTTTGAAAAACTGTCCTGCTGTGATTCTGACAGGATATTGCCTTGCTGCAGGAGCAGAACTACCGCAGGTTCTAAGCCCAGGATTATAATGAACAGCCACTCGTGGGGGATGTGGAGAGGTCTAATAATTCCCTTTGTGCTTAATGGTAATTACCATCAGAGCCCTAAATAGCACCCTCAGACACAATGCAGACCCGGCCCATGAGCCTTGATGGGGAGATAGGAAAAGCCCCAGATGGATTAGTCAGTGTAATAAACTCAAGGAAGGTGGAAAAAAACTCCAAGGACAACACTGGGACAACGCCCCAAGGAACAGGGTGGGATTATTGGGGCTGTCCTGTGCAGGGCCAGGAGTGGGTCCTTTCCAACTCAGGATATTCCAAGAAATGTAGGTCCATCCTGTTACTCCTCCAGCTGCTGGGAAGTTTGTTAGTACGGGAGAAATGGTGGCTCACGTGGGTCTGTGAGGAGAAGGGCAGCACCGCGTAGCCAAGGTTTCTGCTCCTCCATCACTTCAGCTCTGCACCCTGACACTCACCTTGCAGGCAATTCCTGTTGATTCACGGCAGCTTTTCGACCAAATTTGCTTTAGTCATGCTGAGAAAGAAATAGTAGATTTCTTCAAGTGTAAACGAAGAGGAAAAATCACCCATTTACTTTCAGGAGAATGTTTTATCTCACAGTTACCATTGCTCTGACAACCTGAGCCACGTCTGCTCTGCAGGAAGGAGATGATAAACTCTGGCTTACTCACACTCCCCTCTCAGTGTCTTCAGGGCAGAGAAATGATGACAAGATTTCCACTTAAAATTAAGCTGCAGAAAGCAAAACAAAACTCAAACTCAGCTAATTTTATCTGTGGTTTAAAAAAGAAACAACAACCCCAAAAAAGCCAGTTAAAAAAAAACCAAAAAAAACCCAACAATGGGAGAAATGAGCAATATCTGCCAAATAAAATCATTCACTCGCTCCTCATATTAGTCAGGAGAGGAATAAACTTTCAGATGGCCACACAGTAAACCAGAATATAGTTAGAACACAAGGAGTCAAAATTCCTGGTGAGCTTGAACTATTCTGTGTTTTCTTGGGACACAGCAGTTGAGAAGCCTGGAGTCAGGCTGAGGGGCAGGGGGTGGTGCTGCAGACACAGCTAATGCCCTTCCTGCCACACTTGTCTTATTTCCCCAAAAGCAGGGATATTTCTGGGCTGGAAAGAGCAGAGTGTTGGAGAGGAGGAGCAGTTTGCGTGCAGCAGGTCAGTCAGAAGGGTTCCTGAGCCCAAGGAATGCTCACAGAAGTGGTTTTGCCTTGCAACAAAAACTTCTGGGGAGTCTTCCACAGGGATGGTTTCACAGGGAGGGCAACATCCCTGCAGGGCACCACCGTGGCTCCTCCAGCATCCCTTATGGAGACCCCCTTCCCATCAGGACCCCATTAGTGCTGTTCCCATTCCCCGTGTCGGGTGTCAGCCCCCAGCAGGGCATTTTCCAGATGTTTTCCATGGGGGTTGGGGGCTGAAAGTGCTCCCACATTGCTTCAGTCTAAATTTCACTCATTTCCATCTCAAAGACCCTGCTCTGGAGAGAGCAAAGATCTTCCCCACCTTGTTGCTTTATGTGTTTTGGCAGGTCCCTGCTCGCCGGGCAGGGGAGAAGCCGTTTGTGCCTCTCCAGGCTTATTCTGTAGGTGCAACTTAAGCAAAACGTTTGATGTGTTGGGCTGAGAGGTCACCCGAGGAATGTCAGTGTTTGTCATCAGACATTCGGGCCAAGCCCTACTCACCCCTGAAAATAATGCCTTTGAAGTCAGGAGAAACACTCACAAGCACAAGGGGAAACTTCTGGGCAGTAGAACATAAAGGTAAATTTCACGCATGACCTTTTATTCTTTTTCTTTTTAATTTATTGTCTTATGGAAGTTTTTCCTCCCTCCCTTCCCTCCTTCCCGGAATTTGACACCAATGTTGGTCAGGCAGAAAGTCAAACACCCAAGAATCATTGGAAAACTGGTCCGAGAGAGTTCAAAGGGCTGGGAAATGTAATTTCTTTGCTAAATATTGAATACAACCTGAGTTTATGCAATTCATCCTTCAGGGGATTGGGAAGGCGCTGAAAGCACAGCTTTGTTTTCTGGGATAAAATTACAAAGACACTGAGAAATACAACAAATAGAGAGAAAGTCCTCAGGAAAAGTTGGCAAAACCTTTGTGAAGACGGTAACAGATGCCCCCAAAGAGGAAATTACAACATGTGGCAGCTGTATTTTTTTTGGTTAGGCAACTTTTTGTATAAGTTCAAAGCATCTGGGGAAAGTAACTACTAACAGGGTGTGACAGATTTATGGAGCCCACACATGGCAGTATTTTGGTATAAAATTAGTAAAAAGCGATTATATCCCTAGATGAAGAGATTAATTCTTACAAGTTTGCATTCTTTGAAGAGCAATCATATTTTGACTTTGTAAACTGGAAGAACTGAGTAATTTCTTGGATTAACTGATCACAAGAGTTGTAATCCATAATAAAAGTCCAGGAGAGGCTGCCAGGCTTTGTTTCTCGGAGGATTTGGGTAATGAGTTGATTGGATATTAAGAGAATGCATCCCAGACTGCAACCCCGTGCCCTGGATCTAAAGGGTGGATTTGGGAAGATGAGGCAGTTAATCACAGCCTTCAACATTTACTTTTTTTTAATATGGTGGAAATTATTGTTTATATGAGGAGTTGGATTGATAAATTCGGGAGAAAAGTTTTTCATAAATCTATGATGCCTGGCATGAGCACTGCCTGGATTGAAGTAGCCATCCTATGTGATATATATATATATATATATCCTTAGAAATATCCTTTGTAGCCATGAAAAGGACAATTTGCAGCTGTTCCCACTGCAGGTTTGTGTTTATTCTCCCTTTTTACAGCACTTTTGTGGTTTTGTGCTTTGTGTTTTGGTGAGAGCCAGAAGAGACCCCAGCCATCTGCTGCCAGATTCAGCTTTTTAAATGCTTTGTTTAGGGGTAATAAAGCCCTAAATTAAATTTCTAAACAAGAAGTTAATGTTGCTGGAGCTCGGGGAGGCTGTGGGTACCTGCAGCGATGGCAGCACGGGGTGTTTCCTGGGCTGGTCCCCTCCCCATCCAGCGGCTCCTGCTCCTCTGGCGCTGGCATGTGCTGCAAACTGGCTCAGGGAAATGATGCTCCTTAAAATTAAACCAAATGTTATTTTGCTGCTGGGCTCTTTTGCAGCCAGATCAATTCCCGGTGTGGTCGGTGGTGCAATCGCATGGCCAGCTGTGCTGGCAGGGGAGGCAGCCTGGGAAGGGGTGGTGGGAGGGCCAGCAGGCACTGCTGGGGAGGGGAGAGGACTCGGTGTCATCCCTGAGCACTTCAGAGTGTGAAATCATGGTCTGGGGCACCTCCAGCGGGCTTGGGTTTTACTGTCTCTCACCTCACTCCAAGTCTGCACCAAGTGCACGGTGGTGACACTGTAACAGCAGTGATTGAATCAATTAAATCATGCCTGGATCGTTTTGCAATCGTTATGGTCCAGCAGGGACCTCTCTGCAGAGAACAGCCAGCTCATCACATGCATTTTCTTTCAGATCTTCTGTGAGGCTTTGGAGTTTCTTCCCAAAACCTTTGGTGTACCCAACCCATGCTCCCAGACAGATTGACCTTTCTGTGGACGAGCAGCACGAGCCAGGGCAAAACCCCTGCAGGTACCCTTGGTGTGTGGAGGGATGAGAGATGCTAAATGTGCTTTCTCACCCTCTGCTCCTCCATCCCTGCTGTGTTTGCCATCCCTGCTGTGTTCCTGCCATCCTTGGTGTGTACTGGCCATCCCTGCTGTGTGTTTGCCATCCCTGGTGAGTGCTGGCCATCCCTGGGGGTATCACACTGCAGTGCCCCGATGTGCTGGTGGCTGGGGCCATTCTGATGCCCCCAATCCATGTGCACACAGGTGCTCCCACATGGAGATGCACTTCCAAAAGGCAAAGAGAGGCCGGAGGAAGCCGCAGTCACGCGAGCTGCATGTGGTTTATGGAGCAAGTGCCAACATCTCTCACTCTCACTGTCCCAGCCTTGCTCTGAGGGCAACCTGATCTGCCTTTAATCTACTCTGACCACAGGACAAATGGTTTAAATAAAACCCTGCCTGACTGAGTCACTCCAGTTCTGGCTTTTATACCATGCACTGAGGAGTGATGGTTTACTCTGCCTGAGTAAAAAAATTAATGGAAGAGAAACATTTTTGTTGTGTGGTAACTAAGAAAAAAAAGAAAAGGAAAATGATGTAGAGGGATTTGGGTGGGATGTTTGTGGGTGATGAAAAGGGAAATCAAGGAAAAGAGTAGCCACTTTTCCTGGCACAGCAGGTAAAAGTAGCAGCAGATAAACAGCTGTCATAGGGAGGATGAGGGCTCTGGTTTAGCAGCTGAGTTGTTTTCTGAGAGCAGGCAAATGGCCATTGAGGTGCCAGTGTCCTTCCCTCTGCCTGGGCAAGGTGTGGGGTGAGGCTGAGCAAGGAAAGAGCAGGACCAAGAGAGATGCCCTGTGGTCTTGCTGGGAGAGCTGATGCAGCTCCCATTGGCTCCCAGGGGATTGCCATGGGCATGTCATAGGGGGAATAGACTTTGCCTCCACCTGTGGGCAGGTGATCACAGGGATGTCACCTGCTTTGTTGGTGAGGATCTGCTAGAACCAGTCCCTGCCCCCGCCTGGCTGTGGTTTGCAATAAAAGACGCTCTGAGACCCTGCTCTGACTATTCACCATCATCTACATCTTGTCCAGGAGCTGTTGTCACCAAAAAACCTCCCTCAGAGCTGTGCAATTAATCTTGGCTGGGGAGTCAAAGTACTTACATCTCATCCCCCTGAGCCTCGTGGGAATGTGGCACTCTGGGCTCAGATGAAGGCTCTTAAAGGATGAAGCTGAAATCCTGGCAGTGTTGGTTTCACACAGCACAAGCCAAGGGTGCCCATAGAACAAGCTCTGCCTTTGTGCTTCTTTTCTTTTTAATGAGAACACTTATAATGATTTTTGTTGAGCTTTAGGCCATGTAAGGTAATAACCTGTTTTTAGTGAGAAGAACAAGAAATTTCCACTGATATTTGGGCTGTAAGACAGTTTGCACACCAAGCAATGTTTCTGCAAGGGAGGATTTACTGTGCTGCACTGGAGCATCACTGTCCATGGACACCTGGCTCCTTCCTGCTGCCAAGAGTCTACACCTTGTAGAGATGATCTTCAAACCATCTCCTGGTCTTGCAGCTCTGGACATCCTCCCTGATACCCTGAGAAGGAGATCAGGGTGAGAAGCCTGAGTTCTCATAACCGTTTTCTTAGGATATGTGGTGGCACAGTGTTTTTAGGGTCACTTCTCTTGTGTTTCATCAAAATACTGGTATGTTGTGTTCAGGACACATTTCTTATGCCCAGCAGATCCTATTTGAAGTGGGAATGTTGGTGGTTTACAGCAAGCAGTGCAAGAAGAAGAATGTTCCCTTTGATGTTTATTAGTTAGGAGCATTGCTGGCCCCTTTTGGAGCTGATTCCATGCACTGTCCCCTTTAAGAATAGGAAATTTCCCCAACATTTCAAGTGTTATGAAATGCAGCATTTGGTGGGAAAGAAAAAGACAAATGGGAAAAATATGGTACTTTGTCATTCTCTGAAAGAACTTATAGCCAGAAAAAAATGGACTGTATGTGCAAACTTGAAATGCTGAGCTATGACTCTCCAATGTTTGCAGCTCTCTGTGTCAGGAAAGAGACTCCCTGATTTTTCAGCTCCCACACAGGACTGTAGCCCATACTTTGCAGACATGGGACATGCTCATGGATATGTCTTTTGCAGCTTTTTGGGGTCATAAACAAAACAAAGTCACCAAAGACCATGAGATCCCCATGTACTTCCCCTTATTGTCTTTGGGTTATGTTTCTGAAGGTGAGTCAGTGTTTATCGATATAAAAATATAAAAAAACAATGCAGTATCAGAGTGGTACATTTTCCCACGTGTTCATTGTCCCTTCACTTGCTGCACAATCCCCGTGATAAGGGATTAATGAGCAGACACCTGCTTTCCTTGCAGAGCACGGGGGTTATTTTTAAATGTTAAGTGGTGTCTGAAAGTGGTTGCAAAGGCAAAAAAACAAGGCCTGTTCTCGCAGGTGGGAAAGGGGAGGTGTTTGCTGAGCAAAGGCAGTGCTGGGGTTGCAGGGGGTCCGTGCAGCACCCCCAGAATTCAGGCTGGCTGTGACTGTGTGCTCTGTGCTCAGCCTTGGGTTGTTTGTCCCTGCTCAGCAGCAATCCAGCTGTGTGAGTTTGGGATACACCTCCCCAGAGAGCTGACACAAGGCAGGTATTGATGTTTCCCTCACCTGTGAGACAGGGAACATCATACCACATTGCTCCGTGCAGTAGTTAAGTGTTACATAAAACACCAATCTGCTTTGCAGGGCTTATTTTCTCCATCCATTATTTATTTCCTCACTCATTGACTGCTCCAGTAGCCCAAGACACTGAAATCTTGCAGCCAGATTTCTAATTTGAGAAAGTCTTTGCTGTTGCTACAAAATCAGATGTGCTTTGAGCAACTCCCCTTTCCTCTGCTGTTCCTCAGACCTTCTGGAAGCACATACTCTGTTTTGCAAGGTCGTGTTTACACTCAGCAAACACGCAGGGAAATGGTCATTTGCAAAGCAGCATCAGCCAGAACCAGCAACAGCCACATCAGTGAGTCCAAAAAATAGCTGTAGGAGGGAGCAGAGGAGAGAGAGAAGTGGTGGAGTCTCGAAATTTGTCAACCAGTGGGAAAAACAAACTGTCTGCCTACACCTTGTTTTCTCCTTGCCCACGGTCTGTGGCAGACAGACAGATAATCCAAGCCAAAGGAGGGAATTTGCAAGAGAAATGCAAAGTTAGAAGTTGATATTAATTCTATTTTGGAGCAATTTTGTATCACAGGTAACCTGGGAATGCTATCAGCTTTCTAGGAGTGAAAAATCCATGAGGAGAGCAAAGGCAAAAGGCTGCAAGCAGGATCTGTCAGCCTCGGGTAAGTGTAAGGCTCTTCCCTTAATTCCGAGCTACCTCCCAGTCCAAGGAGTGATCACACAACATCTTTGGGGGTGGCTGGCTTTGTTTTTGTGTTTTGGCAGGCTATGAACACAGGCAGAGCAGAAAGCAAAAGTTCCCCACGCTCCTCACAGATGGATTTAACAGCCCTCCTCTTATTCACGTGGAAGTGTTTATATGGAGGGGAGCCAAATTCATGACAAATTTCACTTGTTTCTGGCCAAACAGGGATCCTCTCCAGGGACATGAAATTTGGGGGTGAACAGCTTTCATCAGATCTGCACAGCAGGCCTGGACTTGGAGGCATAAATAACAACTTGAGGTATCAAAGGGTCTTCTTTAGAGGGTCTCCAATCCCAATTCCCACAGGCACCAATGGAGTGAGGCAAGAGGAGCTTCTGATGCTGCTGCCCATGGATATGTGGGGAGGAGCAGGCTGGTCTCAGCTCTGTGGAAACCCATGAGATGCTGGGATTCTTGGTACCTTGTAGGACTGGGATATCTGCTGGGATCTACAGCCTTGATCAGAGTGGAAAATAAGAGGCACCTGTATGGTGGAAACATTTTTGTCTCAGATTCATTCTGATGTACGAGGGAATAAAGGAAATATACCCATTTCTTGCTGTTATTTTAGCAAGCCTGCCAGGTGCCTGGTGTTTTCAGGGACGTATTTTCCTCCCCTGGATGCTTTGCTTTACTTTCTCATGCACAAAGATGTCCTGAGTGCAGAAATAATGGTGCATGCAGCCCCTGGTGCACTGTGGCATCAGAGCTGGAGGCTGCAGGTACCGTTATGATGTCATTCAGCAACGTGACAGTATCAGAATTTGAAGCACCAGCTCCCATCTTAAACAATACTGAGCTTATTTGTGTAGAATTACCCCAAGTCTTAATAAAAAGCAGAAAATATGGGGCACAGAGGTAGAATAATCTCAAAACAGGATGTTCTTAAAGTTTCCATGGAGTATCAGCTGCTTTTTAATTAGTCACCAGAGGGACATCGAAGAAAGTTGCTAATTATGAGCACATCATAAAAATGTAAACACCGTCCCAGTTTTATCATGGCAACACCTTTATGTGGATGGAAGAATGAGCCTGGATTGGCTAATGAATGGAAAAATCATGGGATTTTTCTTGAGCAGCTCACGAAGAGGCATCTGCAGTTATAAAATCAACCATTTCCTTTGGAAAAAGAGTGGAAATATTTGACGAAAATACCATCAAGATTGGTTGGTTGGTTGGTTGGGTATTTTTTTTAATATAATCAAGATCTGCAGTTTTTGAAAATGAAATCCTAAATCCAGAGGGTTTTATTGAAAAGCATTGATACTTCCAGCATTTTATGAGGCCTGAAAACTTCATTCCAACTTCTTTTGTTTGCTGGTTCTGCCTTTTAAGAGGATTCTGTGATTCTGTGGGTGATTAGGGCAGATAAGAAGTTCCACTCAAGTTTGTGCTGGGAAATAGGAAGAGAAGCAGGGAAGGTGCCCAAGGTATTTAAGACCAATGATTTATTCTGGTTTCTGCTTTAGTTTTCTTCATTTTTGGAGATCCCGACTGACCTCTCAGGTGTGATTTTCAGAAATGCTTGAATTGCTTGGAAAATGAAGGTGCTCAGGACTTCTTTAAAACACCTTAAATTATGTCTTGCTGGACACAAAACTCAAATTGTAATTCCCTCTCATTTATCAACCTGAAGGAACTTTTAATCTAATGTATCTTTCATAAATTATTTAAAACTACTTTGCTTTTTTGTTTGTTGTGTTTTTGGGAGGGGGTTTGTTTGTGTTTTTTTAAAGGGAGAATATACTAAAACAATTGAGAAGAAATGAAAAAGGTTGCCAAAATATGTTTTTCCTTTCTTATTAAAGCTATGAGGGGGTTGACACCTATTTATGGAATCATTCAAAGAGATGTGGAATGAGGCAAACCCTCCCAAATCCTGGTGCACCTACAAGGGGGTGGCAGCTCCTGCTGGGTGGGCAGTGCCTGCTCTCCATGTGCCCATCACTCACACGCTGAATTGTGACAGCTCAATAAATGAGCCCAAACCAGCCATTCCCAAATATTCCCCTCTGAGGATTCAGTCCCATCGCAGGAGCACAGCAAGGCTGCACCAGAGGAGTTAACAGGAGAGCCCTGCAAAGGGAAACCACGCTCTGAGGTAATTCAGAGTGAAAGGGATTCCCCAGGGGTGGGGAGGTGGCTCTGGGCAGGTTGAGCTGTGAAGGGATGTCGGGGTGATTGATGAATGGGGACGGAGGTGGGTGTGGGTTGCAGTGGCCCAGTCTGAGTCTGCCAGGAAGATGAAGGAAGTTCATAAATTACCCCAGTTATGGAAACAGATCTTTTCTGCAGAGGGGCCCGTGGAGCAGCGGCATCCCTGGGTATCCCATCTGTATCCCATAAGGAAACGGATCCCTGCAATCAGCGCCGTGAGTTATCGCGGCTCCATCCGAGAGGACAGCGCTCTGCGCTGGGACCATTTGATATGGAAATTGAGAGAGCTGGGAGAGCAGCCTCCCTGGAAGGTTTCCAGTCGAGACTTTGGAGGCAAAAGCTCCATCTTGCCAGTGTGAGAGAAATCTAAGATTTGGAGCTGACTGCATTTCCAAGAAACAAAGCAGGGAAACTTGGAGAGCGCTGGGAGTAGGTGCACTGGAGTCCATACCGTGCAGCCTCCCCACTGGCCTCGTGTCCAGCTCCAAGGTGCTCTAGGGAGGTGCCAAATGGCAGCTGGAAATCAGATAGCTTGGGAAAAACGGGATTTTGTTTTTGTTCTTTGAAGCCGCAGGGCTGAATGGGGGAATCTGGGATCCATTTTCCCTGGGATCCCATTTCCCCACCGGGTTCCCTGCCTTGCTCTTCCTGAGACTTAAACAAAAGGGCAAGGAGGCCACTGCAGAGTAAATGAGGCCCTTAACTTACCATGAGGGAGGACGACTGGCTGTTAAGGTTTTATCGGATTACAATAAAGGCTCTTTGCACTCGGGAGACTGTGGTTTGATTCCCGGCATCGCTGGCAGGGCTGCAAATCATAACCACAGATTATAGTAATAAGCTTCCAAATTTCCAGATTCCAGCCAAGGGTGCTGCTCCCCAGCATGGTCAGGATCTGCAACATCCTCCTGGGCAGGACCTTCCTCCAGGCTCCAGGTCTTGGGGGCATCACTAGTCCAGGTGAGGATCCACCCTGGGACTGCTGAGGTCTTTTCAACAGGAGCAAGGTCATGTTGTGTTATCAACTTAATTATCCAGCAAGAGTTTAAAAATAAGATGCCTTCTTCATTATGCCTTTAGACTATAACTTCTCAGTTCAGGAGCCTCCCTCCTCCCTCCCAGACCTTTCCCAACAGAGGTGAAGCAAAGCAGATTATGGCAAACAAATTTTCCTCTCCATGCACAAACCTTGTTGGCCTTTTTTTTTTTTTTTTCTTTTTCTTTTCCCAGGCTTAAATTTCATTAGTAAAATAATTTAATAAATGTAACACATCTTTCAGCCTAGGGAGTGTTGGCATTTTGCTTGCCAACTATCAGAGGGATGTTCAAAGTAGGTGTTTAACCCTTTAAATAACAAACAATGGGGAGCCAAAGGTAAAGAGATGAAGCTTTTTATTCTCCCCTGTGAGGGTGGGCAGGCCCTGGCACAGGTTGGGCAGAGAAGCTGTGGCTGCCCCATCCCTGGAAGTGTCCAAGGCCAGATGGGAGCAGCCTGGGCTAGTGGAAGGTGTCCCTGCCCATGGCAAGGAGTGGAATGAGATGACTTTTAAAGTCCCTTCCAACCCACACTATTCCATGTTTTATTAGTGTCCTTGAAAAGTTGTTCTAATTTTAATGGTCTCCTTGGTAGGATGTACATACAAGGGATGCAGCCCTGGGAGGGAAATGCCTTGTCCTGGATCTCTATCACAAAAGTCTAACAATATGGGAAAGCATCACATCCACAATGGGATGTGGACCAGGCCACAGACTTGGTTTGTTTCCTCACCACTTGGCATTGCTGCCAACAAGTCTGGTGGGAAAAGGCTGGGAAGCAACGGGCAGTTGGACACCATTCCCATGTTCCAGTTTCCATCAACTCACCCTTCATAAAAACAGCACCTGGAGTGCTGAACCCAAGCTGGGTGTGTGACAGAAAATGTGCATCTGCTGGCTCTTCTCACAGCACTATGAAAGATGTGGCCAGTTCCTTCCGTGTCCTTCAAGGCCAACACAGCCTTCAGTCCTTTGTTACAAACCAGAGTCTGTGCAAAGCTCCAAAGTCAAATTTTCCACAGGAAGAATCCAGAAAATATTTTCTGTAGATAAATCCACTTATTTTTGTTATAGCTCTCTAACTTTTCTTTCTATAATGTAATATATTTAATATAAAAAAAATTAGAGAAAATATAACAAAACCAAAAAAATTCAAAACAAAATCCATTTCGAAAAGGAAACTCTAAACATTTTGTTCCGAAATAGTCAAAACAGAATATTTTGACATTGTCAGAATTTTTTCCCTCAGGTTCTCTTCCAAAACAAAATTCCAGAGGAAAAGAAAAAACCCAACATTTCATTAAGCATTTCTATTTAACTTCCACTTCAACCTTGCAAAATCTGAGAGAATATGGTTTTTCTGTAGCAGGTTTTGCAGTCAGCACTTCCACACACAGACATGCAGAACAAATGACCAGGTATTTTGATTTGATAGGTGCTTTTATGGTTTTGTATACAAATAAGCTGGATAGAAATTAATCGGATTAGAAACCTTGCTAAAATCAGTTTTCATTTTGATTCAGCTACTGCTGAAGCAGGAGAATACATTGAGTGGCTGATCAGATTAATATTAATGAGCATCATTATCTCCCTGTTTGAAGGTAATGTTAATACTCTTGTTAAGCAGTGAAGGTGGTGGAACTGATTTACACCTGGGTGGGGATGCAACAGAATTCATGGGAAAAACAATTAAAAAAGGGTCTTGAATTTCAACAGGAAAATATGCATATATATTATTTTTATTACATATAATAAATAAACATAAGCATATATATATACTTTTTGCCCAGTGGGGACTCTTCCTTGAGATGCTGGTGAGCATTTGGCCTCCCTGAAGGTAACCCTTAAAGGACTTGCAAGATCTGCAAAACTGTTCCAGGAATGGCTCCATAAGCTGCCTTCTATTATTGCACACATTAGGGTTGAAAAGGGAGCTTTGCCAGAGGCAGGCTCACAATATTGCAAAAAATTCCACCCAATGAGTGGCAGGCTATAAGAAAAACAATATTGATGTATTTTCCCCTATTTGTGGTTTCTTTTGTCCGCAGAGTGTTTTTTGTCTCTCAATGACGTCAAAGCAAAATTCTCCTGCAAAATGACAACTGGAAAATAACCCTGAGAAGATATTGGATTTCCTACCTAGTAATTAACTAACTCGGGCTTAATGGAACGTATTATATATTTTACCAAGACTACAGAAGATTAGTAAAACAAAAGTATTATTTTCCTTTGTTTTGATTGCAGCGCTCGAGGCAAAGGCAGCTCAAGACTTCACAGGGAAGTGTTTTGTATTCCTGAAGGATCCGTGTGCTCAGACATGTCACAGGATCCTCACTGCGAGTGACGACCCTACATCGTGTGTCACACATGACCCACCAGGGGATTGGAATGAGATGAGCCTTAATGTCCCTTCCAACCCACACCATTCCATGATTCTGGGATGTGACACAGTGTTGGGGAGCACTCCATGTTGCCTCTGCATCTGGAAAAGGGAGCTCTCCTCTCCCCACGAGTTGAGCGACAGCAGCTTCCCAGCCGACCTGGAAAGTGCACACTCGGATTTCAAGGGAGAGGAAATATAAAGTGTTTTCTCATCAAGCTTGGCATTATCTCTTTAGCAGGCCGGCCTCTCTCCCTCTCTACAATAATTTTCCATTGTGTTGAATCAAACTTTATCTTCAACTCTGCTTCCCCATTCTAATAATAACGCCGTGGTGTTCAGAGTGTGTCTCCTCAAGTCATTCATTGCCTCAATACCGTTGATTGGGACTTTACACGACTTCAAAGGTAGGCAGCAATTTGGCTTTTTAACACGTTAGAGATAACATTTCTTTTGCATTGGGATGAACTCATTATGGGCTGCAGGACTGGGACATGATTATTTGCAGCCACGTGGAGCTACTTTTCTGCTGATAGCAAAGAGGAGATGAGGCAAAGTAATAGGTTGGGCAAGAACTCATTAAATGTCGAGGCAGAACAATGCACTCTTCCAGCCTTTAACTCCTTAGATTCATCTGGATCTTTCAATCTCAGCATCCTCCAGCCACTGGAGACTAAAACAACAATGGACTGAATACAGCAAAAAAGCCAGGCAATTATTTCACTTCAGTAAAAATTTAATGGATTTCTCAAAGTCGGAGGCAGATAACAGTGCGGGGAGTAAATTGGGTTGCCAGGATTCTGACGTAAGAGACCAAAATGTGAGTGAGTAACAGCTCCTCTTTGGAGGCTGGCAATGATTTTATCCCTAAATTTCAACACCAACACACTTTGGAGGGTCTGTGTATCAATTTTGGACCCACCTAGAGAAGTTCCTCTCCTTGGAGAGTTGGGCTGCTCACATTTTAGCACCTCAATGCAGACTTAGGCAAGAGACTGTGCCTTTAATGTCTCCTGGAGTGCTTTACACACCTGACAGGCCATGTTTCTTCCTGTTGGCCCTACACAGCCCTGCAATCTGAATGGCCAACTCTCTTTCTTCTGAGGTTTACATTATCATCTTTGTCTCATTATTCCTGGATGGCTGCCCATCATTTCTTATAGGGTCTTTCTTCAAAAGATGAAAGGAGAAGGGTGTGGGAAGGGAGGGGAAAGAAAGGGGGAGAATCTTGTGGGTTTGTTTTTTTGGTTTTTTTTAGGATTAAAGAGAAAAGAATTAATTGAACTGCTCGTGTTTTATTATTTATGCAACATACTTGGGAATCCTAACAGGTGAGTCAGCTGAGAACACAGAGAAATTAAAATAGAGATGTCTCTGCTGTCAAGGGGAAAAAAGCCTCACCACCCCCTTTCTCTCCCCTACCTTTGCACTGGTTTAGGAAGGAGGATGCCAAGAAGAGCAGAGCCAGATTAGCAGAATCCAGACCGAGGGGATGGTGGCATTAACTGTGCCACTGCTGTCACTCATGCTATGGGGCTGTGGATGATGTGATAGGGGTGGCAGTGGCACATACAATTCCACCCCCAAGGGTGAGACTCACAGCAGGTTGCATACACAGACCAGCAAGGAGGGGGATTTTTTTCTCTCTCTGTTGTTTCTTGCAGGTGAATTCCTCAACCATCTGCAGAAAATTTTCCCTTGGTGGCCATGAACACATGGCTCAAGGGCTGGGGGGGGTGGGGGGTTTAACTCCCTTCTCTCTCCCCCAGGCTGAACAAAGCCCTTGATTGAGGGATCAGCTCTGGGCTGAGAGCTTGCTCTGTGTGTGTGTGTGTGTGTGTGTGTGTGTGTGTGTGTATTTTTCTTTCTTTCCATCATACTAATGAAATTTGCAGACACAGAGAGGAAACTGAGAGTTATTTATAGGAGTGAGAGGAATGTGAGGCCTAATTGTGCTTAGTCTATTGCTAAGTATGTAATCTGTTTGCTATTACACTTTGCAGTGCTGCACACAGGTTTTGGGGGGTTCTCTGCAGGAACACAGGCCTGTGGTGGACTAAAAATACCAGGTGAAGGTGCTTGCAAAGTGAAGAACAAATGAGGAAAAGAGGGAGGGGAATTTTTAAGGTTAACAAGGTTGGGTAATTTTGGATTTTGTTTTTTAATATTTTGTTCCTCATTATCTTTTCACAGTCCAAAGGTTTCTGTGTCCCTGTCCATGATGTGCTGAGGTTCCCTGGAGCTGCTGGCTGTTCCCATGGGCTGCCAAGTCCCAGTGTGTGCAGAGAATGAAAGTTTAGGAGCAGTGGCTTTGCCCTCACCTCCTTTGCCTACTTTACCATTGATGCCACCTGTGAAAGGCTGATGATAACAGGCTGAAATGCCCTGTATAAACACTGAATTAGTGCATCCTTGTACTTTTGCATGCTGTTTTCCTCAGAGCCTTCTCCAGCTTGCCCCCAGCCCCAAGACAGCCCTGTGCATCCTTCCCACTGGATAAGGAGCAAGGCTCCTGCCCAAAGACACATCTGTGCATGTCCTTTGCTGTTCCCAGACCAGCTGAGGCAGTGGGAGCAGGACCCCCTCCATGGGGCAACCCCAGAGCAAGGCAGAGCTCTGCAAAGCCCAGCCCAGAGCAGGGGACCTGAGCTGCTGAGCTAAGCATCATTCCTCATGGAAAAAGAGGGAAGTCAGGCATGAAACCCGATACAACTGCTAATATCTACCAGGCCAAAGTCGAGCACTCCAGTAGCTCTGGAGGGAGCTGCTTTTTACTGCTTGTCACTGTCCACTCAGGCTGGAATACTCTGTTCCCTTGGTTTTTGAGAGGCTCTAAAGGATCCTGTCACCTCTCCTGGGTCAAGGTTTCTCCCTGTTTCAGACAAACACTTTTCCCGGGATGTTTTGCAAAATGCCATAGTGACTCACTCTTGTCACTCCTCTCTGCTGGGATAACAAAGGGAAAAACAAGTGATATTTACTCCCACTGTCCAAAATTGGCTTTGCCACTGTGAGCAGAATTTAGAAAGACAGAAATAGAGGAGTGATTATGGAGTGCATTGCAATTAAGAGACAGCTCTTACGATCCTCCTCCAGGCTTACAGCTGAAACCAGAGGTGGGCTGGCTCCACCCAGGCTGGCTGCCCTGCATGGGATGTAAAGCTGCTGGGAAGTTGGGAGGGATGCAGGATGCTGCTCACAGCTGGGCTCACAAACCAGTCTGCCCCCTCCCAAAAGGATTCAGGGCCTGAGATAACCAGTGGCAGCAAATCCAAGGCTTGCATCAAGAACTGCAAGGCAGCTCTTTGCTCTGTGCCTGGTGGACCCTCCAGCCTGCCAACTCACAGCAGGGTGTGAGACCATCCCCTGCCACATTTCTTGCAAGCAAATGCAAAAGAAGAAGGGAAAAGACTCAAGATACACAGTGGCAAGTGACATTTTGGGCTGAGTCACTGAGAGATGTCCACTGAACCTCTCCATGGGAATAATCCAACCCTTCCCCAGCTTGCTCACATCTCCCTTTCAGACCCCACTCCTAACTCTCAAATAAATTGACTTTATTCAGTGGGAGAATGAAGACCTGTCCTTGTTTCCAAGTTTCTGCCAGGCCACCAAGGAAACACTGATTTAGCATGTGACATTTGGGGTATTTGCAGGGTAAACAGGACAAAATGCCAGGCAGGTTATCTCAGCAAGGCCCCTGAGCCCTCCCCCATCACCAGTAAGTCATGGGATGCCAGCTGGCCACTGGCCAGTCCTTTGGCCCCTGACCAACTGGCTGATAGTCCTTCCCTCCATACCTTCCTGGTGTTTTACAGCAGCAATTGGTTTGGTCCTGGGGTAACCAGTAGAAATTGGAGGGTATTTGCAGCAAGGACTTTGCTTCCTGTCCCCGTGTGAATAACCTGCTGGATGCCAACTGGATGTCAGCCCTCCAAATGTAAGGCCAACTGGCAGCTGCTTTTTGTTTGTCCCTCCTGGGGCTTGCAGTGTGTTGGAAAGTGTGGGAATGGGGATCCCATCAGTGCATCCATCACCAAGGTGAGGAGCAGCCACAGGAGGGGGTGCTGGAGGCAGGACAGAGGCATGGACAGGGTGAGGGCTGTGCTGGGAGGTGCCTGATGACCCAATCCCACTGCTTTCATCTCTTTCCCATCCTCACTAATGGATGTTTTTCCTCCTCACAGTCCTGCTGGCCCTCACATGCATTAGCTGGTAATATCACTGCAGAATGCTGTTTTGTCCCTTGTTTTGTACCCAGACCTCCTCACCTTCTCCCCTTCTGCAATGGCACCTGTGCATTGGCACAGGCTTTGGCTGGGATGGGGCTGCTCACGGCCTCAACATCGCCCCAGGTCTCCAGAGCAGCTCTTAAAATGAATTAGCTCTCTGTGATTTGCTTCTTTCAATGATATCACTACACAAACACAGACCACACGTGTACCTGGGCTGACCTTTCTTCACAATCAAGTCTGACAGGTTTCCCATCCTTATTTATGTTTGCTTTTTTCCTCTAGTTATCCTTCTCTTTGGCAGCAATGTCCCCTCATCTCGCTGCCAGAGTGGAGCATAATACAGCAGGGTATCTTCCTTAGAGGAGTTATCAAGCAACCCATCCCCTCTTCCATCACATGCCTCATTATCTCAATTTCTTTTTTCCTCATTTCCATTGATCAGATGGATCCTTAGATCAATTTTCTGTCCTTTTCTTTGAGGTTACAATCTCTTCTTTCAAGATGTCCTTTTAGGCTTTTTTCAATTTTCCATCTTTACTTGTTGAAATTCCCCAAAGGCCAAGGGATACTGCACTGTTTTCCAGCTGGGATGTGACCCCACACAATCCAAAGGAGAGATGGCTCTGCTTCATCCTCCTTCTGCTCAGATTTGGGTAGCAGTGGTGGCTCAGAGGCCCAGCCCACTCTGGCTGTTTAGGTGGTGAAAATACCCCAAATCCAGCCAGTGGTGTAACGAATCCCTTCCAATGCTTAACAAAAAGAACAGAAAGTGAAATAGAAACCTATCTACTGACACTCTTACTGCACAGCTGTGTTATAAGGTGACACATGATAAAGTAAATTCAATCTCCACCAAGTCCTTTGGCTGAAACATCCTCAAACTGAAGATAAAGACATTTCTGTCCCTTGGGTATGTTCTGTCAAGTGAAATTTAGTTTCTGCAGAAATCAGGATGACATATTTTAGGATGGTCCATACCTCTCTGACTGCCTGGATCTCCTTGGTTTAAGTTTGCTCATTCTCCTCCTGCTTAAAAGGAAAGAAAATAATCAGGAACTTTCTTAACCCAGTCCTGGTTTTCCAGGGATCTTCTCAGCTCTGTGATAACTCCCATCAGAGCTGAAAATGGTCAGAATTTTACATGATTGTCCCAAAAGGAATGAACAAGGGGAGAAACAGTGATTTGAGTTTGTGCTAGTGAAGTTCCAGCTTGTCCCTGATAGTTCCTTCTGGCACAGCAGAAATCAGTCAGTGGGATACAGACCCCACTGCTCTTCCACATCCTACATGGCCCAAGCTGGAAACAAGCAGGGATGTCCATGCTGCCCATCCAGAATCCTGTCCCTTCAGGATGAGTGGAGCCACAGCCAGTACAACCCACATCTGTCACTAAAACAGTGTTGGTCGAGCAGCAAAAGCAATTTCCATTTTCCCAGCACGTGCTGCTTTGCAATCTCCTAATTCCTCTGGCCCTTGCTCACAGAAGGCAGCATGGCAGTGAATCAGCAAGTTAAAAAGGTAATAACTGCAGCAGATAACTACAGCAACATCTTTACCTCGTAGAAACAACATCTTAAATTGGATTTCTGTTGCATGTGTCAAAAAAAGGACAAGTCTAGAGATCAGAAATGCAGTCTGGGCAATGTGCTTTGTATCATGTGCTGAACTGGCTCAGTGACAAGGAACAGCTGGCAAGAGGCTTTTGTTTTATTTTTATTTTCTTTTAGTAATCAAAAAATTATAAATCAAATTCTTTCAGTTGTCTTGTGCTGCTAACAAAGGCTCTGCAGTGCCAGGTTGGTGTGGCTGTGTAATTATTTGGAGCATTGTCTGGATGTGTGTGTGACGTCAAAGGGTGTAACTGGCCCACTGAAAGTCCGGGCCAGGTGATGGTTGTTCCCAGCTACAGACATGCAGGCTTTGAACTTCTCGCTGCAGACTTCTCTAGCATCCTTCCTATTAATTAGCCTTCAGGAATTAATAATTCAAAAGTCTTTCCTTCTGCTACAGCGTTCTGACAACAGCGAGCGTAGCTGTGCTATTGTAGATAACAGTAATAAAATATTCATCATTTAATATCCCTGTTCTCTCCCAGCAAGGGAGGCAGAGACGTCCCAGCATCTGCTTTAAAGCTCAGCTCCTGCTCCAGCCCAGACAACATCCCTGCTGGTGGTGCCTCAGTTCAGATGTTGGCTCACGAGGTGTCTCCACCACGCAAGGACAAACCAGTTCCCTCTCCTTTCCACCTACTGGGGTCAGAGGCACTGCTGAAAGGCTTTGTGAGAAGTGTGAATTAGTACAAATGCAAGACTGGGTCTTTATTTGCTTTCTGCACTTTGTGTTCTGGTTTTGCCACATTCACACCAAAGGGCAGAAGTCCCCCCACACCTGAAGGGAAGTGTGACAGGGGGAGGCACTGCAATTACCAAACATGAAAAAAGTCTCTTTTTAATCTGTTAGATGATGGACATTTGGGTACAGTAACACAAACACAGGGCTGGGATCGAGGAGTGGCCGACCACTGTGTGAACAGATCCCTGAGAGTCCCAAGAACTCACCCAGGACATAAAACCAGACCAGTTCCTTCCATGGCACCTGAAAATGCTGCATTATGGCACGTGCACTATCCTTACCCTGAGAAATGCACAGCCTGTTCCAAGGAGTTCCATTAAAACAGTAACAGCAACAACAACAAAGGGGCCAACTCTCAGCAAAGGTCAGGAAAGTGCAGCTGAGAGAGAGTTTTGCTGTCCCTGAATCCACTGCAGAGCTCAGGAAGACCTTCATGGCAAACTCCCCCAATTGCTCTGGGTCTCCTTTGCCTGGTCAGTGAGAAATGTTACGTTTCCACGTGTTATTCTGTCCACAGTGGATGTCAGATAGGACTATTCTTAATATATTGGCATCATGGAAAGAAAAAAATACTTTCTTTGTTTAGAAAGTATAAAAATAAAAAGTGTGTCCTTGTTTAAGATGAGACACCTAAACCATAATCAACAACTTCAGTTTTCTTGAGTCAGAAAGCATGAATCATCCTGTGAAATCAGATCACATTCAAGATTAGTTTCTCATGGTATTGCTGAGGAATTTCAGATATTTCCATTGGGAAAAGAGTTATTTCTTTAACCATCCCAAGGTTAGTTTGTTCAGTACTAATTTTTTCTTGTGTAATGAAGGTTGCCCAAAGGTAAGGAATGCTGAGATCTAAAAGTGGAGTGGAAAAAAAAGTGAGATTAGGACAAGATTTAGAGACCAAAGTTAAACTGAGACACAAATCAGACCATTTCAGCCTGGCAGAAAGTTCATAAAAGCTTATGGCTGTCTTGTTAAATACTGCACAGAAATATATCAAGTCACTGATAGAAGCTTTCTGTTGCCAGCTGTAAGTAAAGCAATAGAAACACTGCGTTGAACACAGGTTTCACAAGTTTTCTCTGTTATCACAGAGAATAATAAGTGTCAGGGGAGGGTAAGGTTGGATCTCAGGAGAAGGTTCTTCCCCCAGATTGTGGTTGGGCACTGCCCAGGCTCCCCAGGGCAGTGGGCACAGCCCCAAGGCTGCCAGAGCTCCAGGGGTGTTTGGACAACGCTCTGAGGGACAGGGTGGAATGTTGGGGTGTCTGTGCAGGGCCAGGGGTTGGATTCCATGGTTATTGTGGGTCTCTCCAGCTCAGGATATTCCATGAGTCTATGTCTCTGTTAGTTCTCTGTTACTTGTTTTCTCTATTGCACATCAGCAAGTACAAGCCCCCCCAGGTCCTCCTGCTTTGACACCATCAACAGCCTCATGGGGCAGAGAAACCTGTGCCATTGGGGACATCAGCTGAGTTCTGCCCCTGTCACAGGGAATGGCAGGAGCATCCAGGGGCTGATTCATGCCCAGATGGGGTGAATCACCCTCTGACAGCAGCCAGCTCCCACCACCAGTGACTCCAGAGCTCTTGCAATCAGCTTTAAATAGATGTTTAACTTCAAATCGATTAACTTGCGTAAAATTAATCCCACCTAGTGGGATTTTCTGCCTCAGATCCATTAGGCGTGTCCTGTTACTACTTTCTTTGGTAATATCCTTGCAGTCATGACGTGTATTTAGGCAAATCTTACCTGTACTTGGATAATGGTGGGAATTACCTCAAGTGTATTTTTTTTTTGTTAAATCAAGCCTTTAGCCAATCTCACTGAATCAGCAGCACTGAGGAGCAGCAGAGAGTGAAGCTACAAGTGCATGGGTAGAGATTTTGATGCAGAGGGTGAATAATACATGGAAGTGAAAAGTATCATGCTATTTTCACCTCCGGCTTTTCAAAGGAATAGAGAGAGTGAAGGCGCTCACTGAAAATCCTGAGTGAGGTTTTTAATAACGTAGATTTCTCCCCCACTTTTCTCCCCTCCTTTCCCTTCACATAGTGAGAAACTTCCCAAGGTTGCCAATGGCACTAAAACAGTCCGTCCACTTTCAGAATTTCAGTCACCTCTTAAACACTTAGAGGCTGAATTGAGTGAAAACCCGTTTTCAGAAGAGTTTCCAAGGAAGTAGAAAGTTTCCACACCCTGAATCTTGCACTCAAAGAAATGGAAACTGGCTCGTTGCTGCCAACAGTCTGAATTGTTGTATCACAGGCTGCTGAACGCTTTATTCTGTCATAAAAAACACGAACATGCTTGGGGTGCTCTGCTAAAAACACACAAATACCCTTTGAGAAGCATAGCTGAACAATATATGACTCGTGAGTTATTCTTTCCTTGCATTTTCTTGGCATAAACTTGCTTTTTATCTGCCTGATACCAAAGAAATTCTGATGAAATTGCACAGCTTGTGTTTTGCAAGATTCAAGGGTTGCAATCACAATGACTGCTCTGGAAAAAAATAGGGAGGAATGTGCCTTGTACCAAAGACACCTGGATAAGAAAATCTGTATTCCCAACTGTTTGGGAATGACTAATCAGGGATCACTTGCTGTGTGACCTTTCACTGATCTTACCTGTTCATGGCTTAGAATGGAAAGCCTGGACTTCACTCAGTGCTACAAATTAAAACAGATGATCAACAGGACAATGAACTGAGACTCTGCACTGGAGGCTCCTACTTTGATGTATAAATGATGCCTAAATCTGTGGCATTTGGGGGATGCTGAACCTTTCCACTTCCCAGTGAGGAGGGCAAGACTTGTGCCCCAGTTTTCCTCCTTCCTTCATGTGGTGGTAACACCCAGCTGGGGCACCAGCAGCGAACTGTTCAACTTCACAACTGCCTGAGATTCAGCTCTGGGCAGGTTTTATTATTTATTATCAGCTGGGTGTCTTTCCCCAGATTGCAGCTCACACAGGGCTGAGCAACAAATGCTGGCAAAAGGCATTTATGCTGCTGTTTGTGGTGAAAGGGCACTGAAGAGCTCAGATGGAAAAGTCCTATCAGAGATGAAGCCTTGCCCATACCAGAAAGAACTTTGTAATAAGCAAAATTTAAAGTTTAAAAAGCCTTTCCTTGCTGTATTTGTGCAAGAAGATTTAGTGCTTACAACATTCCCTTTAATGGCTACTTTAATGCAAGGGTAAGGGTAATAAAGCAAAAGACAACATTGAATTTTAAAATTCATCCTCATTCAGTGCTTAAAGTCTATGGAAAAACTCTACATGGGCTTGGGGGTTTGGGGTGGGACTTTATGTGTTTCCCACTGTTTGAGCCTCGTGGATGATACTGCTTTTATATAGTACAACACAACTTTAATCATCAACCCAATCACTCTCTGTCAATGACTTTGTTTGATTTCCAGAGTGTAAATAACAACAAAGCTGTCTGAGGTTTGAGAATGAAGTTGTTTGGGGGTGCTGGTTAAAATACCGGATAAACTATTCCATGGCATTTTGGGATTCCTCTGTGCTAAACACCAGTGTTTGTTGCCAGTGTCAGGCTTAGTCTTGTTATCATTCTGGTACAGCAGAGCAAAGCTGAATTAAATTATTGTAATTAAATTGTTGTTATGTAAAAGCCGATTGCTTTGCATTGCTTTTCATATTATACAATAGAAAGTGTTATTATATAAAGCAACCAATCAAACAAAACAAAACCCCTTTCCAGAAAATCCTTCTCCTTTAAAGTGTGATCAAATGGTAAAAGCCTTTGTAATGAGCAAATAAAGTTTGTGAACAAGATTTGTTTCTCTACAAACTAACTTATTTTCCATTCTAGTCCAAAAAAAGAAATCATCACTTTTCCTGTTGATAAATTTCAGGATCAAAATGCCAAGTCATGGGTGGGTTAGGAAAATCTTGTTTGTAATCAAAGGCTTGGCCAACTTCCTACATTTTTTACATTTTAATTATACACTGCATTGGCATCCTGCTATAAAGACATTACTTTTTGGAAACTCCCAACTATTTACATGACTAAGACTTAATTGAATCAAGAATTTTTGCTCTTTCTTCTCTCTTTCTCTCTCTTTTTTTACATAAAGGGCCACCGTTACCATTCCTTGCTGCAGAAAACATTCCTTTGCTCCTGTTGGGTGTTGGTAGCAAACACAAACAAGACTTTTGTCCTCGTGCAACAGTTAAGACACATTTTCTAATGTCTCAGGATCTCTGTCTTTCAAGGAACTGTTAATTACTGCTGCCAAATCAGATTACAATTCCGATAAAACCCATGTAGGTGTCCAAGTTGTGAGGTTTTCCACTGACTGGAATTGTGTAGATATGGCTTTGGTACCTATTTAGCAGCATTAATCCCCACTAATCCCGGGCCTCTGAACTGGGGATTATTGCAGTTTAACGAATTCTTTGGAAAAAATTATCTCAGATTACCTTTCCCAAGTAGCCACGGGGAAGGAAAAGAAGAAATGATGTAATTTTGGTCCAGGAGGAGCATCAGTAAAATCCAGAGCTGTACTGAGTGAAGCCCATAAAGGCAAACACGTTGCTCCAGGGCATCCAAACAGCAGCAGAGCAGGATGTTCATTTCTCTGGCCTTTTTCAGCCTCAGCACCACCTCTCCAAAGAACGGATGGATGGATGGATGGATGGATGGATGGATGGATGGAGGGATGGATGGATGGATGGAGGGATGGATGGATGGATGGAGACATGGATGAGCTGCAGGACCTTTGCCCTGTGTTCATCACACATGGCTTCAATTGGAGGCCTCACCTGCCCAGTGAGCACAATGGAGGTAATTTCAATCCTCTTAAATAGGGAAAAAAATAAGGTTAAAGCACTTGTAAGGTGCTGCAAGCCTTGTGTTTCCAAGCATTAAGAATGGAGATGACAACACTTACTCATTTAACCAGGAGGTAGTTATTGTTATGAAATTATATGTCTGCATGAAAAAAGAAGTCCTATATGTGCAGATATCTTCTCCCCATTATAAGGCAGAGTCTAATTCTGATAATTACAGCTGTGCCTCCCTTTTCAATGGGTCCAACACTCCTCACTTCTTATTAGCACTGAGAAACTCAAAATGAAAGGTACCGTTGAATTGGAAAATATTATTATCACAGTAAAAGTTGTGAGGAATTGGATTTGTACAAAAGTATAAAGCAAAACACACTGAGATGATTCATTATGCATCACATGGAGAAAGACGTAATGTTGTTAATATGGGGGAACAGATGTGTCTATGTATTTTAAGTGTCTTTTTCTTTATTCTGATGAGAAGTTTTGGTTTGGTTTTGTTTTTTTTTTTTTAAAAAAAAAGGGGGAAAAAAAAAGAAAAAAAAGAAGGGAAGCCAAGCTGATCTTGATTACTGGTACTATTGAGACAGTTCACTGGGAAATGAAAGCAGTCACTGCTGTTGCCATTAATCTCATTTTATGTTAGTTTGGCTTTTACTGCAGAAAGTAAAAACTCTTGGGTTTTCTTTCCTACCCGATCCCATATGTGAGTTAAAGCAAAGCTGACAAGCAAGTCCTTGACATCACCTCACGCACGCTGTGGCTGGGAGCTCTAGAGCAGCAAGGGCCCAGATGTGATTTCCTCACTTTATTCAAATTAATTGGGCTTTAATTAAAAACGCAGCCCTTTGTTTTGGTTTGGTTAAAGAGCTGTGGCTGAGGGCGATGGTTGCCGAGTTATCTCTGTGTTTCACGGTGAGGCTGTTCTGGGGTGTGTGAGAGAAAGTTCCCAGTTTTTCCATTCTGTCAGACCTCAAGCATTTCGTGCAGGGACCCAAAACACGCTGCTGAGTTTCAGTGCCCTGTGGGACAATACCCTGTGATCCCACACGTGCCTGCAGGACTGAGGCCACTTTGTCACCGTCTGGTGGGTAAATGCTCCATCCTGAGTGACTGAACTCCCCCTGCAGTGGCTCCATAATACAGACATGACATATTTTAATATCCTTTATTGCACAGAGCAGAGGAAGACAGATCTCTGGAATTTACGAGATGATCCTTCTGGGGTTTAAAATGGCATGATATGTTTATACAGTGGAGGTGCTCCTTAGGAATCCTGGAGAGTTTATTTGAAATGCACAGGGCTTTTTCTGTCTGTATTACACAAGGAACTGCCTCCTGCATTTACTGAGAATAAGGAGCAGTGTAGCCCCTTGACTACCAGCTTTTAATATCTAACAAATTACAGACAAAAATTCAATAAGCCTCAGACAATGCTGAGCAGAAAATGGGTGAAGAAGCCTTGTGGATAAAGGGGATGCAGTTCTAGAAGTAATTTAGAGGCACAAAAGCAATTGCAGAGTCTGACCTTCCAAAGGAAAAACATTGGAAAACATAGAACATCCTCTTCACGTGAGAAACCTCACATGGCTCTGCTTGGTAACCTCCTGATTACTGTCATTAGTGAGACACTCTTTTATAGGCACCCGAAGCCTTGCTAGGGCTTAGCCACTGTTGGAAGTGATGACTTTTTAATGGCAACCAGCACACCACAAAAATTCCCCAGGACTGAACCAGGTTCTGGAGACAGACACATCCCTGGGGAGGAGCTGCCTGCCCTCTCACTGCTCAGATAGTGAGGTTAACTGGGCCAGTGGAGAGCTCTGAATTACCACTGCAGTGTAAAGACACCTACATGCTTGGCTTTACTGTTTGGTTGCAGATGCCTGTAAACACAGCAGTGCAGGGCTGAGCTGTTACTAATCACTTTAAACCAGTGGACACATTTTATTCTTTGGCAGCAAGTTTATCTTCTGTACTGTAACTGAGCCCGAAACAAGATTCCCACTTCAGCTTGTTTGCTCACTTGGTGGTGCAGATAGAAATGGGAGGATGCTGAAAACGAAAAATCTATTTAGGCCACATAATCTCCTTCATTAAGTATCAGTGATGCTGGATAAGGCTCACTTGGGGACCTATTAATGGAAACACATCTGCTGTGTTCATAATAATAAAAGACTGGCTATCAAGTGATTAATTGCTGCTAACAGAGGCAGGTCCTGCTTTGGGAAGGCAAATATGTGGCACATTTGGATGTGCACAGGCTTTGCACAGATGAGCACAGCTCTTGCTAAGCTTGGTTTGCAGCACTGCAAGGACAGCTCAGGGGGGTGTCTGGGTCAGGCTGGGTCAAGTCAGGCCACCCCTGGTTGACAATTCCACCTCCTCCAGACTCTCCCAAGGTAAGAGATAACGGGAAGAGGAGCATCACTGCCTTTTTTCTGATTCCAAGTGCATTTTATTAGCAGTGCTTGTATTACAGTAGTCACTAGAGACCCTAATCAAAGTGGGGCCCTCCTGTGTTAGACACTGTCCAGATCCATAATATAAACCAGCTCTTCCTTTTTAGAACTTAAAGATTTGCAGATAACCAGAGCATGGGAGGGGAAAACCAGACACAGAGTGGGGAAATGCCATGACCTGCCTGAAGTTTAAGAAGACAACTGAGATCCTGTAGGTCTCAGTTTAGGATTATGGGACTGTGCCTTCTTTATGACTGGAAAATGATGTATGAGATCCTCAGCAGTGAGACAGGAGCACATGGCCTTCAGCAGAGCCTGTGGAGCTGCAGAGGGTCTGGGGAGTCCTGGCTCTGCCACAGAGGGGCCAAGCAACTCAGGAGAAAAGAAAACCCTTGTATTGAACAGAGAGCTCAGAAATGTTCCCAGCTCCCAGCCACTTTAAAAGCAGGAATGTCATACCCTTTCAAAGGGATAGAAAGTATGAGACAGAATGGCAGGAGAATAGGGCTTATTTCCAGCAGCACACTAACACATTGATTAGAGCCCAGATGAAGATAAAAAGGCTGGAGATCCAATGCACAGTCTGGGATTGTGTGTTTCTGTGGAAGATCTAATGTATTCATGCTGTCAGGTCACATACATTAGACCTAGAAACATGATGTTTTCTTTCTTCTTTTTTTCCCCCTTTTTGGAAGCACTTGGAGCAAATATATTGAATGAGACATTTGCAAGCATGGAGCCCATTAATAACACAAGGCCAAAGCAGTGCTGCAGCCTCCTTCATCCTGCTCTGGGGAGCCAAGGAAATTAAAATCCTATACGTTTCTTTTCTGCACTGGGGAAATCAAAGCCAAACCATGAGATGGGGCTGATTAGAGACAGGTGAAATGTCTGCTTGTTTTTAAAGCTTTGCAGCTCTCGTTTTGATAGTCCCTGGGTTTTCCAAGCACAGAGATGGCTGGAAGAGAAAAAAACTAGTTTGAGGACCATCTGAGAACCAGGAACTTTTCAGATGCCAAAGAACAAAAGGCTCTACAGCAAAGGCTGCCTGCTGATAGCTGGTGGAGGTGCCCATCCTGTACTTACTGTATTCCTCTACAGTATTCCTACTGTATTCCTCATACCACAGCTTTGCAAGACTGTGAGCCTGCAGCCTGACTTGTGCTGAAATGCCCATAAAACTTTCCATGTATCTAATAGAATGAGAAAACAGTAAATACTACTGCTAATAGTGAAATTCTGCACATGATACATTGCATAGATAAGATGAACTCCTGTCTACATGGATATTTTATTGCTGTAAATAACTCCCATCTCATTCAAGGTGCACAAAGAGCCATGTCTGTGCGTGCACAATCCTCAGCACTGATCCTTCTCCAGGCAACCACTGTAAATCTCCATGCAGATGTCCATTAGTGGAGTATTAAGTGGGCAGACAGACATCAAAATGACTGTCACGAATCTGATGTTCTCATCTAAATAGATATAAATGGTTTGTTTTATAACCACTTCCTCCAGTCAACCCCCTCTGATACCCCAGACTTGCTAACGTTCTTTTTATTGCTGCCATCTGATTGTATAACTCTCCACTGATAGCAGCTCTTCATATTGCATTGATTAGAAGGAGAACAGGAAAATGAACAAAATGTACTCATTCTGTTTATAGTTTGAGCTATAATTTTGTGGCCCTCCTTGGACGCTTTAACAGGAGAATCAGATGCACTTTTCTCCATGTTTGGCAACATGCTCATAATTTGGCTGGGAGCTGTGTCCAAGTTCACTCAGCCCCTGTGCTCGCCTGCTTTCACAAATGGGGTTTTTAGGACATGGGAGACAGACGGGGCTCCCGGGGCAACTGTTGGGACACAGCAGGAGCTTCTAGTCAATAGAATTTCCCTAGAAGAAAGGCTGTTCATCAGCCCTTGGCAAGCACCTGCTGCTCTGTGGCTGGTGTGAAGGCTCAGCTGTGGCACGTGAGGGAGGTGGGTGATGGTGGACTTGGCAGAGAGTCTGTTCACCCTCCTGGTGAGTTGTATTTTCATCAAGGTAAGAGGGGATCACAGCCTGCTTTTATTGACAGAACCTTCCTCCACACCTCAGCCTGCTGCAAACGTTGCTCTTCATTTGAAGGGCTGAGATGGCCAGTTGACTCATTTTCAGCTGTGAAAAAGCTATTTTCTTGCTTTGCTGCACTTTGGTCAGTTCAGTGGTGAATGACTCAAGATTACAGTGGCCTGATTAAATTAGAAGTTTAAGGTAGCGTGAATTTGACTTTTTAAGAAACAGAAGGAGAGAGAAAAAAGGAAATTATGTATTTATCTCTCCTCTCATTATAAGAATTCCTTTTCAAACTGAAGTAGTTTTAATAAAATCACTGATAGGTTTTAGGGCCATGGGGTAGAACCTCTTCTATGTAACAAGGAAAAGCCTTCAATTGATGTATTAACTACCTAAGGAGCTCGTGCTTGTCTTGCACAATTTACCTCAGATGCAAAGATTTAAAAAGAAAGCCCTTTGGTAAAACTCTGTAACACTGAGAATGCAACTCTGCAAACTGGGCTAGGATAGGTTTTTTTTACTGAGTGCAGAGCCAAGCCAGAAGATCATATGAGGCTAATCCCAAAATGAGAGACCACCCTGGTTAATCCTCAGGTGCTGCTGCAGGAGCGTGTGCACCAAAAGTTTTGTGGGATGTCACTTCTTCCTGTATCACTCTTAAATTCCTCTGTTTATGCCTATGTGAAATGGCTAATTAGAGGAAAGGAAAACTGAACCCAGTTTCCTCAGTTTCCCCATTTACTGACTGTCCATATTCAAACCAGTGCACTAGTCCTGTTTTGCTCTGTTTCCAGAGTCTTTGTGCACTGAGGTTTCTCCCAAGCAGATTTCACAGCATTTTTTCCCAGGCCAAACCCACCCCCCACCATGCTTGCAGTGGTTGATTAGCCACCATTAACCTAATGATCTACTTATAATGCAGAGAAAGAGATAACAAGAAAAAATCCCAACCCATTACCAAAATCTGGCAATTCTAAGGGTAGTGGGGGACCAGAAAGCTGTAGGATGTCACTGGGGGATGTCCCAGCTGATGCCAGCCCAACTCCCACCAGCCTGAAGGAACCTGCCCCTCAGCCAAGCTCTCAGCCACACAAATCTCCCAAGTTTTTGTCCACTCCTATTTTCTAAGGAAGGGCAAAAATTTGTCATTGGCAAAATAAAGATTAAATAAAGCATGAGTAATGTGTATGTAGATCTGGAAGATATCTTGGCAGAGGGATCAATTTCCTGCTCTGGCGGATTCAGAAGTGCTCAGGTTCCTGCTGTGACTGAAAAGTTGTTTCAGATCATCTTTCCTGTGATGCTCAGAAACCTTCATGTTTCCACCCTCTGTTTACTCACAACCAGTTTGATTTGGGGCCAACATTGTCCTTCAGCTTAAATAACTGTCTCCCTTCCCTGGGGGTTTACCTGGGCTATTTATAGAAAGCAATCCTTTTCCTAGCCTTTTCCTGCTTTTCCTTGCCTAAACAAAGCTATTTTGGCTTCTTCTCCACCTCCCTGGTTGCCCCCCATCTTCCTCTGCACCTGCTCCTCTGGCCAGATCCTGGTCCCATACAAGGAGGGACCTTCCTTCTCCCTCCTCAGCTTGCTTCGTATCCACCTTGATTTTCAGCTCTTATTATCCTCGTGGCTCATTTATCCTGTGATCTTTAATTCAGCCACATCTTTTTTCCTTTTCCATTTGCAGTTTTTTCAGCCCTGTTTATCACAGAAGCCTCTGTCGATGTCCCTCATCTCATTTCCAGGCCCTCTTTGCCAGCAGCGTGAGATGGGCAGTGCTACAAAGATATTATGTTGAATTTTCTACGGCTGTGACAATATAATTTCCCTGGTTTATTATTGAAATTCTATAAATAAGCCACTGACACCTCAATCTGGGCTTGTCATCTGTGATCCCTTTATAGCCCAGGTTTGTCTCATCCTCAGACCTGTGCACACAGTGAAATTTTGGCCATGTCTTTTTTTGCTCAGTGAACACAAAAGAAGGACAGGGCACGAGCCCAGGGTTACTCATTTAACTTTTGGACACCCTGAAGTGAGATAAGATTAATTTCATTTGGAAGTATCCACATCAAGAAGGTAGTGATGACTTTTAGGTGTGTCAGTTCAGCTGCTGAGCTGCAGATCAGCAACTGCCCAACAGCAAGTGAATGTCTTTTTGAAGTTGATGTTCTGTCCCATTCATTTGGGGCACCTGCATGTGAAAACAGAATAAAAACTTTAAATTTCCCCATCATTACTCCAAACCTGCTCTTTTTTAGTCTGGTATCACTATGAAGAAGTGATGAAACACTGCTGGAAATGCCTCTGTTTGTGCCTGAACAAATGGAGAGGGTTTGAAGTTGGTCACTGTTAGTCCTGGGTGAGACACATCCTTGCTCTGCTCTTACAGCAGGCCCAGGGCTGAGGCAACAGCCACTTCCCAGGACCCCCCCGGGAATCTCTGCTCCCATGGGGATGGACCATGCACATTTTCCCTCTGCTGTGACTGTCAGGGGGGCTGCACCCCCTCACTTTTGTCTCCATAAAACCCGTCCCTCAGGCAGCCAAGTCACCCCAAGGTAAGTGAGAGACACGTAAATCCTCGGGCTGTTTGTTGTGATGGAATCTGGGCAAGAAAAAGCACTTGGAGTTCATGATGGAAAATGTTTTTTGAGAGCAGTTACGCTGGGGCAGCAATTCTGCTCAGCAAGCACAGGAATTCTTCTGGTACACGATAAATCTTCGGAGTTCTGCAGTCTCACTTGTCAGCTCTCCCAATGAGCATCCCCCCCGGCCCAGAGCCTGACAGGGTGAGCTCTGGATGCTGTGCCTTCATGGGTTATTAGGAATTCATTAATTTTTCCTCCTTCCCCCCATTACTTGTATCAGAATTCCATGCCATGAGAGCTGAAAACATGTAAACTGAAAGCATTTCTTTTTGTTATAGGGGGAGAAAGATTTCTCTGCATTGCATGGGGATGGCTTCATCCTAAACATCAAATTTACAAGTGCTTCAAGTTGGGGCATCAACTTTGAAACCTCCTGCTGTGGAATTTGAATTCCCTGAACAGACCCCCAGGCAGATGCCTGAAAAAAATACCCCTCCTAAAAGTGCTGTGGCACAGGCAAATGATGAGTCAGGAAAAGAAAAGCCAGCACCTCAGTTTGAAGGTTTGCTGACAAACATGACCCCTCTGGAAAGGGGCTGGTTCCATTTGGCTTTCGATGCAGCCGCTTGAGGCCAGCGGTGAGTTCAGGACTGTTGGGATGGTTTGGGATAATTCAGAGCGAAGCTGCTGGCACAGGGAGGTGCAGGGACAACACACAGATATCACAGGGTGGATTATCAGCAGAATGGGAAAAAAGCTGCAGTTGCCTTATAATTAATCTTGTCCTTGGAAATTTGCTTATGCTGTTTGTTTTCTTCTTTAACCTTTGTTTAAAATCTTCCTTGAGGGTGCAGAGCAGAGAGGGCATTGGAAATAAATGTCTCAGTCTTGAATACAGTTCTGTAACAACAGAAAATAAAACCAAAGTGTTTTCAGCGTAACTACTCATGGGTGTCAGATCATCAGTTAAATACAAGTCCAAATACTAATTGTTGTGTAACTAAATATTCCTTTAATTTACTACACCTCCAGTCTATGCTTTTATTTCTCCCTTTGACCAAAGGTTATTTAGAAATCAATATTTCCATTGGATGCAGAGGATTTTATGTCAAATGGAGAAGCAGTGGATGTGATAATTTCAAAAGCAATTATTTGGAGCAGGATGACAGCCCTTCTCCTGCAGAAACTGCCCTTTATCCTTCATGGAAAACACTAAAACACTTCTGGAAAAAGCACAGCGTATTTTAATTGAAGCCACCACAGCCATTTTTCCCCACTCAGCTTTTGCCTTTAAATAGGAAGGATTGCTTTCTATAGATGGTTTGAGTTAATCATTTCCCCTTCCAAACACACTGGGAGACACGTCCAGCCAGACACTGGAGAAGTGGCTCGGTGTGAATGGAAAGCTACTGGGAAGGGGAGCCGAGCCTGCAGTCACAACCCCCAGGGCTCTGCCTGACCTAGGAAGGAAGCAGAAGGATGTTTCCGAAACCCATAGCATATAATAATTCACTTTAATCTTCCGTTGTTGTCCTGCCTTCATGGAAGGGAAATCAAAATGAGAGATCTCCAGTGGAGCCTCCTGGATTCCTGGCTGTCAGCTGGAGGAGCAGCAGTTGCTGCCAGTGAAGAGCTGCCTCAAGGATGGCATTAAATGAGCTGTGCTGGGCCACACAATCCATGGATTTGCCCTTTGGAAACCATTTGGGGCATGCTGTTTCAACAGGTCAGTGCTGGACAAACAGGAGGAAGATTTTTGCTCCCAGGGCTGTGGGCCCTTCATCTTTCAATACCCTGAAACAGAAAAAAACCCCACTTTTGAGCAAATAAAGACCGTGTTCCATCCTCTGTTGTCCAGCAGAGAGCATTCCCAGCAGGAATATGGGACTATTAACTCCAGCAAACAATTTTCTGGTTGTAAGAAGTAGCACATCCCCAAACACTTCTGAAATTTCCCCCCCCCCCCCCCTTTTTTTTTTTTTCTGTGCATCTTAAATCCCACTGATCCTGACGGAAATCTGGGAGCAAACCAACCCCCAACAGACATTCCTTGGTTCCCATTTCCAGAGCCTGGAAATGCAGCTCGTGTTCCCAGTCTGGTGGACACCGTTTGCCAAGAGGAGAAAAGCAAATCGCTATTTAAGACATCGCCGAACTCCCATCGGGCCTCATCACCTCCGACAGATTTGTGAGTCACCAAGAGGAAATATTTTACTGCTATCCTGTTTGCTCAGCAGGTGGAAGGGAAATAGCTCTCACAAACCCTGGAAAAAAAATTTAACAGGCCTTCGATTTCAGCACAGTCTCGGGGCTTTCGGCCTCAGCCTCGTGGAGTTTCATGTAGTGCCAGCAGTTTTCTGGAGACTTTTCAGAGGAAGACAACAAGACAAGATCCTTGGCACAGAGAAATTGTTTTAACCCTATGCAATTTTTGTGCTCCTTCCCAACAATATCTTCCCCCAAACCATAAAAAGCTCTTTTTTTTCTTGTTAATTTTTCTTTTGGTGTTAGAGAAGTTTTGCTTCTGCTCTCCAAGAAATTTTGCTGCAAGATGAAAACTATCACATTTTTTAAAAACTACAGGATAGGACTTAAAATGGACTTGGGTAGTTCATAAACTTTGCAAAAGGGATGCAATTCACCCCTAAAGAAAAAAGAAATTGCAGATAGATCTTTTTTTTAATAATCCAATTAAAATGACATAAAGAACATTGCTGAGGAAATGTGAGAAAATTAGTTCCCAGTAGCATTTAGGAAAACAAAGAACAAATAATTTGTTCCACTTCTCCCAAGAACATTTCCTAGCTGGAAGCTCAGACAGCTGAAGTGCCAGTGGACAAATTGTAATGCCCCTCACTTTAGGGAAATCAGCTCTTCTGTTGCAGCTTTTCCTTGGGGGCCAAATCCTCCTCCAGGGGGTTGTGCTCCTTTGCCAGGGACTTCACCAAGATTCAGCAGGATGAGAAGTGAGTCTCACCATGGCAAACTGTGGTGAGGACACACCTCCTGGGATCTCTGCCCTCATCTTCCTCACAATATCAAGGCACCAACACAGGCAGGAGAACAGAGGGTTTTGGTGCTTTCCCCTGTGACAGAGAACCCACGGGGTCTGTTAGTGAAGTTTCCCTCCTTGGTGATGAGGGAAACCTCAAGTGTGCCCAGAAACCATCCAAGAGGGGAAGGCTGTGTCTTTTTGAGACAGTCCCATAATAGAGATCAAGCCCTGAACATCATAGAATCATTTAGGTTGGAAAAGGCCTTTCAGGTTGTGGAGTCCAAGTGCTAACTTATATTCACCAAGCATTCAGAAGACATTAAGAGCATTTAGACTTGACTTAAATATGCCTCTTCTATTACTGTTGTTGGTCTTCTGCCTTCCTATTATGGTCCTCTAAAAGATAAGGGTAGGATAATCTAGCTCCTTAACCAAGCCTTGAATATGAATTAGCTTTAAAGACCTTTGAGAGCCAATTTTGCTCCCTGTTTATACATTTTTGGCTCAGCAGAAACTCATCTATGAGCAGTAATGAAGAAATGTACCCATTGTCCAGTGAAGTATATGAAAGCCCTAAAGTTTCCTCAAAGATGTTCCAAAGTGATACAAGATCTTGGATGCTCCAGCCTGAGACATATAAGAAATGCTTCAAAATATTCTTAAATAAATTAAGTCACTGGATGAATTCCATCCAAGCTGATGAGACAACAATGCATAATATAGAGAATGACCCTTGTTACATGCTTGTTTCTGTAACTGCATGCAAAGAGAGGATTTTGGAAAGACTTGCAGTGTTTTCACACACACACACACACACACACACACACACACACACACACACACACACACACACACATTTCATTTCAGGTTCCACCTGGGACTTGCAGTAGCCACAGAGAAAGGAGAGCAGTTGTTTCTGTGGTTTCTTTCTGGCTCGGATCATCCACTGATGCACCAGAAGTCTTACGAGAAATTCTGCTTTGTTGGGATTTCCTGCATCATTCTGCACACAAAGGCAGCTCAAACGATTCAGCTGACACGGTTATTGGAACCTGTGGATGATTTTCCCAAAACCCATTGATTTGGGAACCTCTGCTTTTCACCCACTACTCTTTGTTACATCCTACGTACTTCCTGTATGATATAATTTGGACCTATTTTTTAATGAAACATCACTAAGTGTTATGAAGTGCCATTGTATTCTGCTAAAGCTCTGCCAGTCCAGGGAGAGCTGTATTTCATTTGCCAGGAAGAGATTTCAATTTACTGGGATTTAACAAGTTACCACGTGTCAGCTGAGCTGTAGAAAATCTCCATATGTGCTTTTTTTTTGCTTTTTTTTTTTTAGATCTGTGGCAAATGCAAACCAAGGCATCTTGTTTGAAGCCTGTCCCACTATGTGCTGAACGTTACCTTGGAGTAACCACAGACCCCACTTACACACAGGTAGACACACCTGGTAGTAACTCATTAGACCATTAGGACGGTTTGGGTTGAAAGGGACCTTAAAGACTATCCAGTTCCAATTCCCTGCCATGGGCAGAGGTGCCACTCACTAAATCAAGTTGCTCAGGGTTCTTTCCAACGTGTCACTGAGCACTTCTAGGGATGGGGATCCATGAGCATCTTGTGCTTGGAGTGTGAAACACACCTTAAAGTCTCAAGAAGAATCAGCATTTTCCTTCACATACAGCACTGATTAGCAAAGACTTCTTATCTCTAACAGCAACATCCTGAACATTTTTGATAGTAAGGCTGATCCAGGTCTCTACAAATCCCAGTGGGAGAAATCCCACAGTGAGCTGGGACCTGACAAGGCACCTGGGAGTGCTCGGTCCCTTGGGAGCAGAGAGGGGGAGAGGGAAGGAACAAGTTCCTCCTCCAAAATCTCTTTGAGACCTTATTTTCAGGCTTTTTTAGAGCTGTGATATGGTGGTTGGCATTGCCAGATTTTCCCCCTCCCCAGATAAAGAACTGAAATCGAAAAGAGCCAGCTGGCCAAATAGCCCAGTTTAATTGCAGCAAGATATGGAGCTGAACAAGTTAAATGTGAATTACTCCACTATTGCTCCTGAAAGGTTTACTGCACTCTGTGAGTCACAGCGTGGTTTGGTCTTTTGTCTGCAATATTATATATTGGTGGGGGTTTTTTGGTTGAAGCAGAAGATTCAGCAAAGGAAGCTTTTTCAAGCCCATTGATCCCACAGAAGGTGAGAAAGCCCCATGAAAGCAGCTCTCCGTTTGGGCAGCAATATCCTTTTGAGGAAAATTCTTTCCTGATCCTTGCTTTAAAGAAGTTATTTGAGATTAATGTAAAGACCATTTGTCATTTTGGTTATAAGAAATGCTAATGGCTTTCCCAGCTTTTTGAATTTTCTACAAATTAAGCCTGTATTGTGAATTTTTCTGTCAGGCACAAAATAGTAAAGAAATCATCTCCTTTAAATGGCAAAGCCCGAACTGAGTCATCAATTCACTGCTAATTGTCAAATGTGTTTATTGTACAAGAGAACTGATAACCTGCAATAAGATGTGATGGATTTAGCCAGCTGTGTTTTTGCAATTTCAGGCTGGTGTATGTCCAACAGAAACCAAGAGAGTTACACGAGTACAAAGAAAAAGAGGAAGAAAAATGGGGAAAAAAAGCCTGGTAGTGTTGATTCAGCACTGGTGTATTTTCTTCTCCTGATTATTTCTGTAATAACAAGTGTCTGATAAGTGGGTTAAAGACTGACTGAAGGAGACGGGATTGGAAAAGAAACGCCATTGTGTTTGTTGATATTCCTCCAGTTAATTCGAAATGTAGGCAAGTCATGGAATGATTTAGGCTGGCAACACATTTCCTTCTGGAGCTAAAAAAGGAGAACACCCTGTCTGTATTAGAGAGCACACAACATATTCAGGCAGGGGAACAGAGTCAGAGTGAATGGAGCCTGTGAGAAATGTATGGGGACAGAATCCACAGAGGGAGAAATGTCTACATGGCCCGTGGCCCCGGAGCAGCTCCGTGTAAAATCATCTGCCCCAGTCCCTGGGCACAGATCCCTGAGCTTCACCATCTCCCACATGATGTCCTTTCCTTTCCACTGGTGCTGAAGGCACCAGTGCAGTCCTCCACCTCAGCGACCAAACCTGCCCAAGGAAAGTGGCTGGAAGGAGCAAACTCAGAAGTTCAGGTACCAAAACTGGAGAAGCCCCTGTGGGGGAGACACCCAGCTCCTGATATATCAAGGCTTGAGGACACTGTGGTGACACTCTCACCTGGTGATCTTCTCCTTATTTTTTCCTTGCATTAGCAAATTTCCTCTCACCTAAATCCTGCCAGAAGAATTAGCCACCCCAAGCACTGGGAACAGCTCACATGATGCTTGCAGCTGACCACATCCTGCTCAGCCTTCCTTCTTCTTGGCACACTCAGCTAATGAGCGTGAAGAGAACAATTCACCCTTTGCCCAATGGGACTTGAATTCAACCACCATTCCCAAGCTCTCCAGTAAAAATTAGGCATGATTTGTGAAAAACTAGTGCAGTCTTTAAAACCAGAGAAGATCTGGTGATGCCTGAGTAATGAATGTGTGGTGGCCAAGAAGAGCTAATGAGACATGACCATGTTAGTCCTACAGAAACCACAGTGATTAATCATACAACCAGATGAGCAACATAATGACAGAAGGCAATGGACATCTTCACAGGAGACTCGGATGTCTTCCTGGAGGATAATTCCTTCAGGATGCAAGATTGCTGAGCCTCATGCACTGAACTTCATGAAGGGTTTTGATCTGAACCACATGGGGTTAGATTAGAAAAGGCATGAAATGTATATGGCCTCCTCAAATTGCAGAAAAACTTCTGCTTGATCACAAAAGAAGATAGGAATCAGAAAGATCTCCTCAAGGAAAATCTCAGACATCAAGGTTTTGACAGTTCCCCCAAACACAATTAGGATGTGGTGAACCTTGGTTTGCTCTTCAATTCACCTGTGTGAACTGAAATTGGAAATAGAAACATTACAGCAGCTTCCTGCACATATTTCCAGCCTGGATTTCATTAATATCTTCCCCGAGCTGGGATTATTTTGCTCATGTACAGTGTTCAAATCTGTTCAGGCTTTGTTTGGAAGCAGAAAAACACTCCTAATGGAGGCACCCCGTATAACCTAATAGAAAATGATAGTGTTCAACAGCTTCTTTTTTCAAACAACTATTAAAATTTAATACATAACCATATCCCACTATGGAATTCTACAGGAGTGTTAAAAATAACCCAACAGGAAGCATAAAAGCACTTATTAAATTCTACAACTATTTACAGTAATTTCTGCATATGACTCTATTAAATTTCCATGGCAGCTCAGTCCCATTTCTGCCAGGCTCCACAGAATTTTTCCAGAATGGTCAGCTCTTTCTTTCCAGTTCCAGTGAACAAAGACACAAAGCAGCCTGTTTCTTATCAGAGATCTGATTAGATCAACACTGGTGGCTGTAAAAATCCACAGCACCAGACTGAGCTAGTGAAATTCCACTTAAATCTGTTGCCTTCAAATCTGGGCTCAGGGTATCCAGCTCCTCCTCTGCCTGATGCTCACCTCAGCCTAAATCCACGTGTCTCCTGCTTTTGGCTTCCACTCACCAGTTAGTCATCTCACAAGGCTATTGTCCTGAACTTTGGTATATTTTAGTAGCTGCAAAATTAGCTGTGTTAGTTCATAAATTACGGGAGGGGTTCTGAGATGTTGTTCCCTCTAACATTTGCTGCTGGAGATGGATGGGAGGGCCAAGGACTGAGGTCATGGATGCTTTGTGTTTGAATGTGAGGTGCTTTCCAGCAGAGACTGTCAGGGTTATGCAACTGGAGTCTCCATGGAGCCCTGGAAAGCTCCAGCCCCATCTCTGCTCGAGATGCGCTTGCCGAAATAACCTCTGTGCTTCCAAGACTGACACTTGCTGACTTCCCAGACACAAAGGCACAAGGGTTTCCATCACAGAGCCGGTCTCATCACCCCAGGTTGTGCTGGCCCTGAGGAGCTGCTGTCCAGAGACCTTGCAACTGTGAGGATGGGTCATGCTCCGTGCACTTGGTTGCCAAAAGTATTTCTGGGAACAAAGACTCTGCTGGATTTTTTTTCCTGCAACTGAAGTAAATCTTAGACAAAAAACCCAGAGGGAGCTGTTGGCACACATCAGGCAGCCATCAGACAGGAATCCTGCTCCTGCTTCAGCCAGCTCTTTGACAGGCAGGAGTTTAGAAACCATTTAGCACATGAAAGCTGGTAAATATGTGTGTGTGTGTATAAATATATGTATATGAGAGACTTATGCATAGGGAATCTGGGCTAAGCATATCATTTTCCAAAGCTGGAAATGTGTCACTCAGCCATAATTGCTAAACAGAGAGCAATCAAAATGATTGCTTTAAAGACTGTCATAGGGAGTTCAGTGAAGGTTCTTAGAAACACTTTTATGCACAGTTGTGGGTTTAATGTGGTGGTTCTGGAGAGTGGCTGAATAGATGCAACTGCACAAAGCTGGTGAATGGCAGGAGATTCCTTTGAAAACTTCTCCCTGCAAGATTCTGTCTCTGCAAACTCCAAACTTCCAAAGAGACGAGGTGTCTTTTGGATACTGAAATGTAAACAGATGCTCCCCTGCAATTAAGTCTAGAGGAGTTGCACATTTGCATTGATTTTGCACTTGCTTGTAGAGCTCCCCAAATTACTCCGAGACAGTCACTTTGCTGGTTTGGGAGCTCAGAGCTGAAGCAGGAAATGTTTTCAGTGCAGTTGCTGGTTATTTTGCAAACGTCCCTGGGCCAGGCTGTGCACCCACAGCTCCTCTGTCAGCCACGGCATGAGCGGGGCCACTCGAGTACCGCTGAGCCGAGAAATAAACTCCCCAGGCTAAACACAGAGCAGGGATCAAAGGCATGTGGGGCATCTGCTGTCATCATTTGTGTACCTTCAGCAGCTGCTCAGCTCTTCCTGGTGAGTGATCAGTGCCTGGGTGACACCAACCCCCGTGGAAGGGATGGGCACTCGGGGAAGGATGGCAGAGATTACAAGGAAGCTTTGGCTCCCAGTGTTGTATCGACTTGCCCATTAAGTGCTTGATGGACTTTGGGTTTCTCAGAAGAGTTTTCTGCTTGGCACTTCCTCTTACCTCGAAGCTACACTGTGTTATCCAACTTCTCTTGGCTTGCACCTCGCCCCGGATCCACCACAGGAAAAACTTCATATCAACAGGTCAGGTATAGGAGAAGGTGCATGCTCTTGGAGTTATTTATGAACTAAGAACACATCCCTTGGCAAGGCAGCAGTGCCTCATCTCAGACATGATTCCTTAAAAAGCAGCTTCCTTATTTTCCAGATGTGACTTTTCTTGGAAAAAGTGGATTTCTGCTCCCAAGTGCCTGGTTCCCAGCTCAGACTGCAGAGGATGGAGGCAGGGAACACCCTCAGCACCCAGCTGGGATTGCAAACGGAGGGCAAGTCCTCTGCCTCCCTGTGACTGCTGGGCAGAGCTCTCTCTAATCCCACCCACTGCTTCTGTTACTGCTTTTCCTGTCTCTGGAGGAGATGTGGAAGTGCTGTTGATAAGCTCATTAACATAAATTAGTGCAGAATGCCATGTGTATGAGATGGTTTCAGTGCTTTGAGACTCAGAGCAGCTGGTTTTAGTCACAGCAACACATCCCCCTCTCCGAGAGCCACAGACACCTGCACACTGGCTCACCCAGGGATGCTCACAGCTCACCTTCCTCCTCCTCCTTGAGGAGAGATGTTCTTGTCACACAGACTGGGAATCTGCCACCTTGGGAGATGTTGTCACTGCAGGGAATGAGGTGGCACAGCAAGCACAAGAACCACGATGCTCTGCTGGGCTTTGTCCTCTGCTTTTCAGGGAGCAGATGTGTCACCTCCTCACAGCTCTCCATCCCGCCTCAGGAATTCTGCTTTTACCATTGTTTTACCATCCCACACACAGCCCAACAGGCTCCCAACCCCCAGGGAGCCCTTCCACCAACACACAGGAAGAGCTGTGTAGTGAATGCAAGGAATAGCTGGTGTTTGGATTTTATACTCCATAAAAGTCCATTCCACCTTGGAAGGAGAAACAAATAAGTGGGGAATCCAACTGTATCCCTTGGAAACCACCCAATGGACTCCTGAGGAGGATCAAATCTCCATAATGCAATAAAGCAGAGAATGCAAAAAGATTCTGTAGTGGAGGTGAAGTCCAAATTTCCTCCATGTCGTTGGGAAAAGGCACTGGCCTGTAGTCAAAAGTATGTTCTGTGCTCACCAAGTAAGTAGTGCACAGGATCAGGAGCTGAGCACTTGGAAAGATTGTACAGTGGGAGAATAAAGGGCTAAACTGATAATCCTGTCAGGAAAATATAACTTAATCTGGAGCTACAGATGAAGGATCGGACCCAAATCACAGCAAATTCACCAAATTTCCCTCGGTTTCTCACCCTGACAGAGGAATTGGCTGCCTGATGTTTTATGACTAATTGCCTGCATTATGAGAAAAGTGCACAGCATTTCTTAGAAAAGAACTATCTTTTTTTTTTCTCTGAAAGTTTAATCCTCATAAGAGGATTCACGTCCTGCCCTTGGCAGAGTCAGAAATCAGGTTTTTCACATGGCCCTTAGCAGAAAAAAATTCTGCACAATTCTCATCTGCTGGTGCTGGGCAGGAGCTGCTTGCACAAGGCTCCTCAGACTCCCAGGGAATCAAGCCAGGCTTTGCTCTCATTTAATGCCCTTTCTTGTCACTTTTTCCAGTTTTTCTGCTTTTGTTTCTGTTCTCCTTGAGATTCCTCATAGCCTTCCAATGGCACATGCCTGGGAATTGAGCTCTGTGGGTGCTGAGTTAGGTCATGCTCACCTGACTGAGCTGCAAACATCTCCACAGGGGCAGTAGCAGGAGCAGCCCATGTTAAGATGGACAGATTTCCATCAGACAGATGTCTGACAGATTTTGATACATGTCCAAATAATATGATTTTACTTCAGTGACTTAAAAAAGGTCAAGCCCAGACTGCCCTGTCCTGCAAGGAGCAGCAGCTCCACCAAGCCTGGCTTAAAGTTTTATCATGTGTATGAGGAATATAACCAAAAACATCTTTGTTATCTCACCAAGCCCACAGGCCCTCACAGCAAATAAAAAAGCCATTCATTCATTCATTCATTCATTAACTTGCCTTTGCTGTTGCTGAAGAAGCTCCCTAACTATCTGCAGCAGAGATGTTTGACAGGAGCAGGGATGTCAGTGCTGCATTAACTCTTTCTTTCACCAGGGAAAACTGATGATCCCGTGTGGATTCACCTCCAAACAGCTCCTTTGTCTCTGTGACCCCAAGCCCAGGTGTTGGAACATGCCTGTCTGTAGCAGTGGAGGGAACACCTCCCGTTCCCACGTGGCTCTGGGGTCTGTGTCGAAGCCTGACTCAGCTTTCCCTGATCCCAGACACACACGGATCGATGGGATAAATCTGCTGGAAAGCAACACGTTAATGAGATCATGGTGAGCCTGTGATAACCAGCGGCATTCATTAAGCCACCAGCCCTGCTGATGTAAATAAAGTGTCATGTAATGACATATAAAACTCGTCAATGCCTCTGCTGTGAAGTCATTAGGCAGAAAATAATTTCAGGGGGATTGGAGGGGGGAGGAAAAACAACTCACAGTAGGATGGGTTTTACTTTCTCTTTCATTAAAGAGACTCCTTTCTTTCAAGGCCTCTGTACCACCTTTTCACAGGATGAGCACAGTTCCAGTTTAATCCCAAACAAGCCCCTTTTCCATTAGGGACAGGATGAGGGTTCTGGGCAATCAGAGAGGGAACACCTCACAATACAGCTGGGGAACTGTGTCACCTTGGGTGCTGTGCCAACGTGAACGCTTCCCAAAGGGTGGATGGAACAAGCTGGCCCGGAGTTGCTGCCCTCCCACTGCCACAGCAACTCGCTCTGCCACTCAGCAGCAAAAGTTCTAAACAACTTGTGGGGGGGGAGATAATAGGTTTAAAGATGAACCCTGGGGAAAGATAAAAGGGATACGATGGTACACGATGTTCTCCAAGCCCTGACTGCCCTCTGCAGCTTTCAAACTCTTCTGTGGCACCGGATCTGTCTTTAAAGCAGTTTGCAAAGCATCTGCTGCCCAGACAGTGCTATAAGCACCAAGGAAGGACAGAACAGGCTTGAGCCACTCCAGGGTTTGGAGCCACTTAGTAAAAATAAGCTGAAGCACCACTCAGCTCTCAGTTCAACAAAAGCAATTCTTGGAAATGAATGGGGGAAAATAAAATGCATGTTCATTTACATGGTACAGAGCTTTTTGAGAGGAAAGTATTCAGACCCTGGGCTTTGTGATGGCCCCTGCACAGTTACCTCATGGCTCCAAGGCTCTGTACGTCTGTAAGGTATTTTTGGAGGCAATAGTGGGGGCAGGTCCCAGCCTGTGACACTGGAAGGGACATCAGGCGCTGCAGGGACAAGCTGCCTCAGCCTCGGTGCAAGCAGGACACAGCGTGGCTTTAAAGCAGCCCTGCTCCCCGAGATCACCCACACCTCAGGCACCAAACTGTGCAAAACACACCCTAAAATGGGGGCCTCCATTCACGTTCTCCCTGGAAAAGAGACATCTCCTGGCAGTGCTGCCAGAGGTGCTGGGATGCTGCATGGGATGGGACAATGCTCCGACCACACGGAGCAGAGCAAGGCAAGGCTCTCCTTGCTCCCAAAGTGCTCTCCATCCCTACAGCTGCCTGCACATTGCTCACCTCGCAGGAGGAGCAGCACAGCACCCCTCCAGCCCTCCAGTGACCTGCAAACTGCCAGTCCTTATCAGAAAAGGCTTATAAAGGCTACATCTATTCAAACTTCTTTTATCACTCCATCACAGCCCTGCTGAATCTCTCCAATCTCCTGAGCTAATCCATCTGCCTTCAAACTACTCTGAGTAGCAACAAGTGGAACAAACACAGAATAAACCTTTTTCACTGCAGAAATCCTCACTCTTGTGTGTTCTGCTTGGACAAGTGACTGTGGTACATGTGGGAGTTCTGAGGATCTCCTGCACACTCAAACCACGGGGTATCTTGCTGAGCATGTATAGTCTGTTAATGAGACAATGTACCTGTGACCAATGCAGATGTCCTGGTAGATTTAAGCACTGGGGCTGCATCAGAATCCTTTAGGGTTGCTAATATAGCAAATGGATTGATTAATTAGCTGGCAAACCATCTGACTTCCTGCTTTTGTGGCAGTATCTTTTGGAATATCAAGGCCCTTGACAGTGAGTAAATACGTGAGATGCCATGCATTCCACAGGCAGGGGATTCAGCTTTTGGCCAGCAAAATAAGCACTTCAGGTCTGATCTCTTGTTTGGAGCTCTCTGCACTGTAATTAAATGCAGGAAATGCAAAAAGCAGAGCTGCCACCTCCTTTCTTCACTGTGCACAGCAGTTTGAGGGCTGGGGCAGGGACAAGCTGGGCACATCAGCTTTGGGGAAGATTGGCCAGGTCTGAGGTCCAGTGAGCAGCACAAGAAACTCGAGCCAGATTCTCAGTCATGCTCAGCCTCCTCCTCTTGCTCACATGTGGAGAAAAAGATCAACCCTCCAAATGCTTGTTCTGCTCCGTGGCTTTACCCTGGTGCAGTGGGAAGAAAACCCCAGTCTTTGGTGGTGATGTCAAGAAAGGTCTTTGCCTGAATCCTGCCTTCTGCAAAATGGCATTTACTGGAGGGTTTCTGCCTGCAGGGCACAGCAGCAGCTTGTTTAAATAAAGAGATTTGCTCAGAGGAAGCTTATTAATTCTCACCCAGTGTCAGCAGCAGAGGAGAAACGGCATGACGGAGTTCAAACACTGGGGAAACACAGTCAACCTGTAAACAGGAAGTTAAAAAAAAGAAATCCTCAATCCCAAGGCATGTCCTGCCCTTAATCACCACACTCTCAGCTGCCACCACGCTGCTGCCTTTTCCTGAGCACAGGCACGGCAGGTTGGAGTTTCTTGGCTCTAGCAGAGGTCCTGCTCCCTGGCAGCAGGTGGACTTTCAGGTAGCTCTTGGCATCATGAGCATCTTGAGCATCTCAGTTCTCTCTTTGCTGGCAGAGGGTTTTTAACCTCCAGCTCAGGGCCATGTAAAACTTGCTTTTGTGCCACCATGCTTTGGAGCTGCTCCCTGGATTTGTGGTTGTTCCATGCCGGGCTGTGCAGGTGCATGGAGGTGTTTTCCAGCCTTAATAATTCTGTGATTCCATAATAGCTGTGGAGATGGAGTGGGATCAAAGACTGGCAATGTCCAAGAGCCAAACTCAGAGCAGGAGAGTGGAGCTGAACTAGCAGGATTTGTGCTGCATTTATCTAAAGATATTGTACAAAAACTGGGAGCTTGATCCCATGGGAATGGGTCCAGATGTCTTGAGCAGCTCCCACCAACCCCATCAGGAAGCACAGCCAGTGCTGGTCCCTCATGCAGGCTCAGACCTCGGTGCCTGCATTCCTACAACCCCCTCCAGGGAAGTCACAACCCGAAATGAGCAGGCTCTGGGTGTTGCTGTAGCTTTTGAGACAGAGCTGAGCACGGTGGTTTGTCCAAGGTCTTCAGACATGGTTGTCACACCATGGCTTGAGCTCCCAAACCCCCACGTGGGACCTTCCACCAGATTGGGGATCTCATCTTTTCCAAGCATTTTGCTTTGACTAAAGACAAGTGAGTGCAGCTGAAACAAACCCCACGGACACATTCTCCAGCAGCTGGGCAGCTCCCCACGGCTGAGGCCAACCCCATGGACACCTTCTGGAGCAGTTTAGCAGCAGCAGCTCCGGGGTGGCTGCAGGAGGATGTGGGGTGGTGGCAGAGGCAGTGGCAGGAGCCAAGGGACTGACTCATGGGCACTGTGCCCCTGCCAGCAGTGCCAGCTCCTGCTGACTTCAGTGCCTGAGAGAGTTCTCGGTGTTTCTCCCTCTTCCCTTTCAGCACAGGAATTGTTACTCATTCCCTACACAATGCCAGGTAGGTTTTATTGTGGAACGGGCAATGACATGGGGTGACTGGGCATGGGAATGCAATTGATTGAAACTCTGGATTTCCTACATGACTTCAAAATATAACAATCCCAGATACCAAGACTTTGGCACCAAGGCAAGTTTGGAGGATAATTATGTACTATGATCTAATTTTTGGGATCTGTGCTTCTTGCCAAATCTCTACAGCTTTCCTGTCTCCCTCAAGAGCAGCTCAAACTGTAGGTCCCTTAACTCCCTCATCCCCTTGCTGGTTCTTTTTTTTTTCATTTCCCCTCACCCCCATCTTTCTCCTGAGTTTCTGGCAAAGCCTGTATCCAAACCTGGAAGCAGTCAGGCTCTTTTTCTGTGACTAAGCTGAGCCCTGTGCTTGCCCTCATCTGAGTTCCTGCAGTGGCCAACTGATGAGTGGTGGAGGACTCATGTTGTCACCTCTGTGTGACAGGGTTGGGAACAGCCAGTGGTCCTGGGCAGCTCTGCTCAGAGACACGGAGAAGCTGCACAACAGAGTCCAAAGGAAAATAAAACCACGATAAAGATTGAATTAATGGGTTTCTTCTTGATCTCAGCAAGGCTTTGCACTAATGTTGTCACATTTCAGTTTTCAGCTTATAATCTATAGGGTGACCATGTTTGGGAGTCCCTCATCCCTGGAAGTGTCCAAGGCCAGGATGGACAGGGCTTGGAGCAACCTGGGCTAGTGGAAGGTGTCCCTGCCCATGGCAGGGGGGTGGAATTGGATGATCTTTAGGATCCCTTCCAATCCGAACCCCTGATTCTGAGGATCACTGAAACCAGCTATGTTGGAACTAATGATGGCTGATGTCTATATGAATCAGAAGTATTTTGTAAATCCATGAGCATCCAGGAGCAAAGAAAGCCATGGAGGTCTCTGAGTAGTCTGTGAGCCATTCACTAGAAATTTCAAACACACAAACAGCTCAGCCTCATTTTCCGGAAAAGCAGGTGGAGAGAGTGAACTTTTTAAAAACTGGGATTTCAATGTGGGACTCTTTGCATCATTTTGCCCCAAAATACTCAGTTTCTGGCAGCAGCAGCCCCTTTACAAGTCCCTCCATCCCTGCCAGTTGAGCTGAATGTTTGCCCAGAGCAGCATCTTTGCCCCAGCTCCATCAGCAGCCTCAGCCCTTGTTCTGGGGCACTGTGGACTGAAAATGAAACAGCATTAAGGCAGCACCCCAGCCTGCTTGAATAAATTCATTCTCATTTCCTGATAAAACAAACCATCCCCCTCAGGCTTGCTTCTAGAAAAAAAAAGAAAAAGAAAAGGAATCAATCAAACACCAAAAACATGCTAAAATAAACAGCATGCAGCAAAAAATCTGTTTTCCCTTGTTTTCCTTAGTAGGAAGTCAGCAGAGCTTTGATGTGGGGATACACATTTGATAGCACTGCTGACAGACAGGCTTCCAAAGGCTCCAGAGGAGGGTTTGAGCTCACACAAACACTCCCACATTCACATACATCTTTTCAAGGGCATGGAGTGCTCCCAGTCACAATCCCCAGCCCCTCGATCCCGTGGGATGGGCTCCCCCAGGCACCGACTTCAGCTGCTGCCACAAAAACCTTGTGCAAGGATTAAGGTTGGGGTTTTTTTTCCCCTGTTCTGGCTGGAGATTAAAACACCAAGTGTCAAAAGTTAAAGAGCATCCCCCTCCCCTCCAAGGCCTGCTGGGTGCTCGGGGAAAAGGTTTGATCTGGCAGAGGTTTGATCTGAAGCTCTGTGGAGACTCAGGTGAGTGGAACAGCCCAGGAGCCTCCACGGGCTTCTTCAAACTTGTGATGTCTGGAGCAGAGCCACAGTCACTCCCGGGAAACATCACACACTGCTCTGCAGAGGCGTTCAAAGCACACAGAGAAGAACTCTGGCTGTTTTATCTCCTGGATCCCTGAGGCTGTGCAGACCCCGGGCTTTGCCTGTCACTGTAGTTAACAAGGTGCCACCCTCCTGTCAGCCCTGCTGGTAATCCCCTTCTCATTGTCAGCTAAAGCTGCTCACATTGGCAGGATTTTGTCACTCCTGGAGTTTCAGGAGCTCCTCTGCACAGCCCTGTCCCCCAATCACACTAATTGCAAATGGCCAAGGCCTCAAAACTCTGTGCAAACACAAAAATAGGGCAAAGAACAGACTGTTCACATTTGGGTGACACCATCCTTACTAAAGGGGTCTGGGCTGGAACCCACCAAGCTCTGAGTCTAAAACAACATCCACTTGTACCAAGCTGTTGCTTGACCATGGGGATGGTTTCTGTTGACACCAGATGGTTTTCATCTCACTCAATATTTTTGTTCTGAAATAATAACATCCCCAATTGTGAATGAATTAAGTTGTCTCAGCCCTCACTTTCCCACCAATTATAGTGAATTATGAACAACTCTTGAATAAGAGAATCTCCCTTCTTAGTTATTGGTGCTAGAAGATATATTTGCCTGGTGGCCAGCTCTATATTATGTGACTGATTTATAGGCCCATAACTTATGGAATTAGAGGTGATCTTTTTTTCAGAGCTTTAACTCAAAGTGGTTTCTTTTTTCTTTGAAATCATGTGGAAAATGAGGATGATAGATTTTCCCTCCATATATTTTCAGCCCTCTAATAACAAGTTGAATCTTACTTGCAGCTCTCCAGCCTGCACCCTCACCCCACATTAACTCAGGGTCTCGCCATTCCAAACACACTCAAGCTGAAATGGACTTTAGATTTTCTAAAATATTGATCACCTTTACCCTTGCAGAAAGCCAGGAAGAGACTCAGGAGCCTCTTAATAAATTTAGGCTTATGGTGACTTTTTTTAATGAAGTCAAACCTGCAGAAGTAGATTTTATGTGGGGCAGAGTTTGGCAGAGTGTTATCAGCAGAAATATCTTGCAATGAGTGCTACATTGCTGTTTCTAAAACATGGATTTTGGTCAAACTTATTTGGACACAGAAAAAACCCTACAGTGTTTATTCCTATTTGAGCAGATTCCTAAATGATGGAAAATTTTAAGACTGTTCTTGTGTTACAACATTGCTGTGCCTGACCTGGAGAAGAAATGTCAGAGTCAGAGCCTCTTCCTATGATTTTTCCTCGGTTTCTCATCAGTCCCATTAAAATTTATGGGGTCTCCATGGTTCAGTTGAGTTTGGAGGATTAATTTAGCAGTGCAAAGATGCCAACTCTCCTACACTTCTCTGAATCTAAGGCAGACTCTCAGATCTCTCCAGAACAAATTTGTGCTTGGAATTGTTGACAGGACTAAATAAGAAAAGCATCCCTGTACTTCAGGAGTTATTCTGGGATTGAAAAAATCCAAGAGATTTAGAGATTTTAAAAATGTTCTTAATGAAACCAGGTCCTTTGGCTTCTTCTTCTAAAGGCTGATAATACACTGGAGTACATGGACATGTGAAATTTTGCTGCTGTTGGGCTGAACTTCAGTCAAATTGTAATTTCTCATAAGTTATTTTTTCTGGTAATACCTAATAAAATGAAAAGTTAAAGATACTTCTGCCTGGCACACCTGCAAATGATGTAATGGAACTTTTCCACTCCCCGTGTGCTGGCTGGCCAAAGGCCCCATTACCACAGGAGAGGGGGAAGTATTTGTTGTGAAATAACAACCAAAAAATCTTTAATAGGTCAGGCTTGCAGAAGTGCCTCCAGACAAACTGGGCCAGTTGGGGTCAGCTCAGTGTCCCAGGGCACAAGGCATTAGTATTATTTTCCATGGTTTTCCAACAGAAAATTGGCTCTGGGTGTTCTGTACCTGTGCTGTCTGTAAAGATCTCCCGAGACCATGATACGAAACAACATTAGATGCTGGAGCCTCTCAAATTGGGTTATGAAAAGCCAATGGCACTTTGCCTCTGTTCTTCCATTTATCCTGCTCTCTGGATTACATTTTCCTTGACCCAAAGGTTGTCTCTTTGCTCAGAGCATTCCTTGCCCACCAACACACACCCTGCACCATCCCTGCTTTCAGTCAGGTAAAGGTGCAGCCCTGGGAGACACCGGTGGGATGTGGCTCCTGAGGTGTCCTAAGCCCACCCCTGAGGGCACAGCCACCTCTGACACCACATGGATCCCACAGCCCGTGATGGATTCTGGACAGATGCCAGCGAGCCACTTTGCCTTCCTCACACTCCCATTCTCGTGCCATCTGCAGATGATTATTGCAAAGCNATTATTCATCTCATGAACGAAAGGTGCTCCACTCTGGTTTGTTTAATGGCCCACTAACCACAGGCTGATATTATTAACTGGTCCTCAGCAGTGTGCCAAAAACCCAGGCCTGTTGGGAGAGGAAAAAGGGAATAAAGCACTTGAGAATCCAATCTCTTTGGTGCTAATTTTAGGCATGTATGCTGGCACGGGGAGCTTGTTTCATCCACTCAAATCTGGGGCTGTGCCACAGAGTCAGATTTACAGACTATTAGTGTCTCAAATAGCACTTCATATGCAAGAAGCAAGGGGAAAAACACTGGGTCCCTCAACTTTGTGGGGTTTGAGCTGAGTTATGCAAACAAAGTTACTTCAACTGTGGAGTTATTTACAGGTTGGCTCGTAAAAGTCTTAGTGACAGATTTAAATGAATTAATTTTTTCTGACTTTCATTTGCTGTCTTTCCCCCTCTTTCCCCTCTAGCTATTACATGTAATTACAGGAAATCTTAGTATATCACATCTTCAAAAAGACACAATGAAAAGCAATAGCAAAGATATTCATTTCTTCCTTCTTTAGTATTTGTTTTGGATGGGATGAAAGGGTGTGGTGGAGCTTTTCCTCGCAGCACCTCCGAGCTCTGCTCGGATCACCCAGAGCAGACACCCCGAGCTCTGCTCCTCTCTCAGCACAGACAAGCTCTGGCAACACTGCAACAATTACTTAGTGCTTTCTTGGCCTTTGAAACTGCTCTTAATGATTATGTGAGACATCCACAGTAATCAGTCTAAATATGGCTTTTTTTTTTATTATTTTTGAAGCATCGAAGAAAGAAATGCAAATGGTTGTTCTTTTGAACCTGTGTGTTTGTTGGGACCTCGTGGAGCACAACAGTTGTTGACAGTCGTGCTGACATTTAAGAGGCAAAACTCAAAAGCACAAACTTTGTTTTGAACTCATCATTAATTTAGGTGAAGGAAAGACATGGCCATACCTACGAACAGCTCCTAAACTTGAGCTCAGAGCTTTGGTGCCCAAAGAAGGAAGAAAAAGAAAACAGCTGGAATTTGCAATGATCAGCTTAAAGTATTACCAAGCCCATCTTTTTCCCAACCAGAGGGTATAAAACTAGATCAGCAGAGAAAGGGAATGAAGTAACAAAGATAGTGGCTAAAGTTGGGTAAAAGAGGCAGAGAGAGAAAAGCTTTGCTGCTTTGGTTGCCTTCAAAGAAGGAAATTTGCTTTTTAAATGGAAAAAAAGAAGTTTCCACTGGAACCTGGGCAGAAAGTCAGAATCAAATTGATATAATTGAGGCACAGACCCAAATGAGAGCTTACATTACTGATCTGTTTTTTTCCTAAACGATCCTTCTTTTAATTTTATGTACTGTCAGGAAAACCTCTTAAATACATAAATACTGTTGGAAATTAAATTGGTATGAAAACTGTGGGGTTGATCTTTTTTGACAGAGGCAAATCAAATGAAAATGTCTTGATCTGTGACAGAAACACAACAGGGTTGATGCAAGGGAGGTTTTACCACTTTGATTGAGTGCAAACAACTTGCAAACCATGTTGAATTTCAAGGCACTGGTGTGGATGTGTATAAAGGGAACTTGATTTAAATCCAAATGGAGTCCAATTCCTCATCCCTGTTAGTGACTTTGGGGTAGGGTGGGTCACTCCTGGATGGGATTCAGCCAGACCCAACACCTCCATCCATCACAACCATCACACGAGGTCTTCCTTCCAGCTTCATGTGTTTTTACCAGCACATAAATTGCATTGAAGCCCAGTGACATCACTGCTCCAAAATCCCCTTAATCCTCAAAGCAGATACAACCACAGGGTTTTAAACACCTCTGTTAATCCCTCATAGAGAATAATAAATCATCTGTTCAATGAAACTTTATCTTTCAGACACTGACACAGACATGCCTGTGACATGAAACGCCAGGAGTGATCTGAGGGTTAAGCACAGGAAGTCAGACTGAAAAAACTTGACTCAAATCACAGAATCAGACAATTTTCTGATCTGCAGATGAAGGCTGAGTTCCTGGCAAGTGATGTAAGTTGCATCTTGCTGATGGACAAATTTCAGGTATCCCAGAGCAAGTTACTAAAACATTTGGATAATCCCCAGCAGAGGCTGTTTTGCAAGACCCTGCTCTCCCAAGAGGGTGTCTGCTCACAAATCTTGGCTACTCTAACATGAGCTCCAGAAAATGACTCTTCTCTCCTGAGAAAATCCCAAAGCTATGGAAAACAAAACAAAACAAAACAAAAGAGTTTACCTCATATCACCAGAAAAAGGGACATAAAAGTCTCTCAAAGATTGCAGCACCCAGAAGACATTAATTTCTTCATACCTCACAGAGGAGTAGCTTTAATTCTCTAAGAGCTTTGCTCAGTGATTTTTCTAGAGAGGAAAAGTCCTCAGGGATTTAAAACATGTACATGGATAACTGACCTTACCTATGGCCATGCCCCTCCTTAGCTGGGACGTGACTCGTGAGGAGATGGAGAAGGACTGCAATGAGGGGAACACCCCCTTCACCTTGTTCCTCTTTTCAGCTGTTCCCCAAATATAAACAGATTTTCCTGAAATTATTGGGCCATTGTGGTAACAATCTGAAGTGTATTTAGCCTCCTGTTCTGAGAGTTTAAAAACTGTGACAGCAACACAATCAATAACTACTCAACCCATTGCTGAAACTGGACAGTGTGGGAGTGAGCTGGGACAGTGCTTTGGAGCAGGGAATGTGCCTCTTCCCATGGGAAACTGCTGGGAGAATTTAGAGAGACAAACTGTAATTACAGATGGAGGACTCAGCCCAGCTGATAGAGATGTAAAAGTCCTTTGCATCCCCCCAGTTTGATTTTAAGATGTATTTTCTTACAAAATCTGACTCAAGAGGTCAAGGGTAAACATCAGGCATAGTGCCAGGTACCTGAGCTTCCCACAGGATGCAGCTCTGCGATGCTGAAGCTTGATGAGTCTTATTGTCTTTAAAAAGATCCTGGAAATGTCTAAATGCTGGTCCAAATCCAGATGGAAATCTTAAATTAGGTGGAGAATACAGCAGTGGTTGAGGTGTTTCGGAAGTGCGGACACACAGCAGTGAAATGTTATCCCACCACGGATGCCAACCTTGCTGGGGCTTGTTTGTGCTGCAACACCTCTTAGCCCTCTATGGTTACAATTTCCTCTGAGTTTTTTTAACCTAAAAAAGGGTAAAGTGAGAAAACAGAAGGGGGGGCTGGAGGAAAAAAGGTGATTTTTAAATCAATTGCCATTTCTGGCAAGGCTGAGCATCCCAGCAAGGTATTTGTTTATTATCAGGTATTTCCTCAGGATCAAATCCAGGAGAGAGAGAAGTCTGGTACTAGTTAAGGTCCGTTTAAAACCCTTCTTGAAAAGAGATTTATGCAAGGAAATTACCTAAGCTGAGGACAGGGCTTAGTCAGCGGCGCAGGCTCCGCGCGCATTGTTGGTGCCACGTGGGGGTTTTTTTTAGCGCCGCCGAGGGCGCCCAGTGAGAACAGCGGCAGGTCCTCGCTCACAGAACGGCATCAAAGCTCCAATTGTTTCGAAGGAAATGAGCCAGCAGGAGCAGCGTGTTGGACACCGGCCTCCGCTCCCAGCCTCACCAGCAGCGGCTGGCACAGGGGCACCTCAGGTTGGGTGAGGGGTATGAGGGTGTCTTGGACGCTGGACCCCTTTGCTGGTGAAACAGCATTTCCTAAATCCCACCTCTTCCCACCCTGCCTGCTGGTGAGGTGGGGCTGTGCAAAGATTTCCACCTCTCTGAGGGGTTCTCCTGGTCCTTGGTCACTGTTGGGAGAAAGGGACACCAACCTCCTGGGCTTGAAGTGACAATGTGTGACATCGTGGTGGGAGAGCAGGAGGTCATTGGGGTGGGACAGCAGGAGGGCATTGTGTGGAATAGGAAGGCATCATGGTAGGACAGCAGGAGATCATTGGAGTGGGAGAGCAGGAGGGCATCATGGTGGGACAGCAGGAGGGCAGCCCCAGGTGCTGTCACACTCCAGCTGGTCACATCTGATGGACTGGTGGGTGCTCCAAGGAAGTGGCCACATCCAGCACCACACAGCAGCAGTGGGAATGTGCCCTGCCCCATCCAGGCAGCAGCTTTAAAGCACAAAGGATGGAAAAGACCTATGAGTTCATCCCTGCCACTTCCCTGCCAGCAGCCAGTCGGATGCATTTAATTGTCTTGTGATGGGACTTCCACTGTTTCTTTGGGAAAAAAATTCCCATACATAGCTGGGCTCAAGGACACTTCAAGCCATGGGCAGGGCAGACAGTTACAAAGCACATGACCAGGGTTGAAATGAGGTTTTGGAGGCAAAACACCGACTGAGCAGGTTGTTGTATTATTTTTTCAAGGTCACTGCTGGAATATCTGGCACGCTTATCTTAGGGCTGGGAAATTTTACTGTACTTGCAGAAAACAACCAACATTTTTAATTCTGCTGCCCGACTCCTCGCTGTTTGTGTTGGTTTAACTTCACTGACCCTTAAACACGAAACTAGAGTACCGTGGTGTCGAGCTGGATCCCGAGATGGATGTGAATTATGTGTGTAATACAGTAAGTGATTGTGAAACAAACATTCAGCAAGCATCCTGTATGGAAACTCTTTCATCTCCATTGATCACTGACGTCTCTGCTGACAGAACGTGGCCATGCCAGCAGCCTGGGATGGCTTTGAAATGTCTCAGAAATACGTCTCCATGCAGTTAAGGTTTTCCGCTCCTAAGAAATATCTTAATGCTAAAGGTTTGTTTACAAGGGGTGGCTGTTTCCACTTGCTGGAGCGTTTAAAAAGTTGTTTTTTCCAACCACAAAGTAGATCTAAACATTAAGTGTTTCTTAAGTTGGGTTTCCAGCTCCTAGACTGCTATAAACATTAACTTTCATTGGTTTAAAGCAAAATGCAGCAAAAAAAGTTGCTGCTTTCGCTTAGCCTCCCATAATGTAAAAAAAAAAAAAAAAAAAGAGAAAGAAGAGTATTTTTAAAGAGGTTTTATTTTTAAAAAGCTCATTGTGCAATGCCTACACAGGCCCTGTGGTTGAAAACAGGGTCATGGGGACAAAACACATCCCTGTTTTCACTGATAGTGCTGGGAGTGGTTTTGGTCCCGTCTCCCCCTTCCCTCCCACCCTGCTGCTCCCTTGGGAAGGGGAGCTGCTAAACACAGGCTCTCCTGCCACTGCCTTGTGTGATCCTCGTGCCTTCCCCAAGGAATTACTTCCAGGGTGGCTGGTGCTGGATGCTTTTGTTGTTGTAAAGCTGTGGGGTTTGAGCTCTGCTCTGACAGGGGACTCATCCCCTTGCTTGCTGTTGTCCCCAGTGTTTGCAACAATTGTCCTTGCAACTAAAAACCTTTCCTAAGCCAAACCCCAGGGTCATTCAGGGCTAAAGGCAAAGAGAGGATGGTGCCCAACTCCTGCCAGGTGCTCCAGAGCATCTTTGTGTCTCAACATCAACCACATCAAGCTGGATTTTAAGGAATACTTGGAAGTATTTAAGGATAGGTTGGATGGAGCTCTGAGGAACCTGGTCTAGTGGAAGGTGTCCCTGAACATGGCAGGGATTGACCATTAAGATCCCTCCAACCCAAACCATCCTATGATTCAATGAGGACAGTGATCACCCTGGTCCCCTCACTTTCAAGGGTGGGCAATCCAGGCCCTGGAAAGAGCTGGCTCCTCTGCAGGGTTTTGTGATGGTTGTCTGAAAACTGACAACCCAAATTAGTGATTTCTGGTTGAGAACACAGCCTGCTGTATCATTACACATTTCCAATTAGGTCACTGGAAATGAATGATCAATAGGAAATAATTGCTGCTTTGGAGTGGAAAACAGTATCTGGAAAACACTCCTATGATATAAAAGCATCACTTGATTCAGCTGTGATGCCACTAAACCCTCCAGCAGATCTACAAAAAGGACTCTAATTCATACCCAGGCTTTATTTACTATGATGTTTTTCAAATGTCTGTAAAATTAAGGAAATTATGGTGTTGGTGGGTGGGAATTAATTAATGACTTGAGCATTCTGAACCTCTGATGGACTCTGCATAGGCTGGAACTCACTGTGGCTTCAATAACTGAATGATTAAAACTGTCAGGCCAGACCAGCTGCCAAGTGTTGGGAGATGCCTTTGCTCCTGCAGGAAGGCTTAGGGACACTTTCTGGTGGCTTCACCTGGGGCTTGGGTTACAATAAATCTGCTGTGAGACCTCACAGTAGTTGATCAAAACCCTTGACAGGCCACATGGTGCTTGATCTGTGCTGGCTCTGTCCCCACACTGCTGTCAGTGTCACCTGCTGCCCTCCAGCTGATTAGAAACCTCTACCATGATCTGGTTAATGCCACAGCAGACAGTCCTGAGCTCAGACTTAGCCCAGCTCCCATGTGTTTCTGCTGGGTGGTCCTGTGATGCTCAAATGCCATGTTAGCTGTTCTTGAAGCAGACTGTGAAAACTCCAGGCTTTTTCCTGTCTGGTGTAGTCTGTTTCCTTATGGGAAAGTTCAGGAGCTGGAAGATCTTAGTGAATTGATCTGAAGTCATAGAATATCTTTAAACATGACTTAGGTAGTGCATGTGTTCAAATTCAAATGCCACTTCAATATTTTTGCTCTAAATGTGTTATTCTTATCAAGAAAGGCCCATCCTGGAGTGTCAGAAATCTCCTGCCTATTTTGGGATGACTCAGAAGTGGAATCTCATTGCTACTCTTCTGATGTCCTCTCAGCAAAGGAAGGATCTGCCCATCCCATAGTCTGGTTGGAACATGAATATTAAGTGATTTTTAATATTCTGGAAGTAAAACTGTATTTTGTGTCTTGGTTGTTGTTATTTTATGAGGCACTTTTATTCAAAAAAACCTGTCCCTGATGAAAAGGAAAGCTACTTGTATCTCCAAAGCATTTCAAGTGGAAATTGTAGATACACTCTCACTTCAGCCAGAAATGTAAAAGCACTTCACGACAACAAAGCAATGAGTGTCTGTCATTCTTTTCCGCAGTCACTTCTCTGTTTCCTTTATTATGTTGCTCATTAAATGTGACCACAACATCCAAGTTTATCCTGCTCTTTCTCACTTCCCTCTCTCACCATCCAGTGGTCTTCATTCGCTCTGGAGCTCTTTGGCTGTTCATGTGGGAATCTCCACAGTTCAGAGCATCCTCAAGGCAAAGGGACAGCGAAGAGTTCAACAGTAGCAAAACAAACGTCTTCCTCTAAATATTTGCCTGATACGAGCCAGCCCAAAGAGAGCCCAGTGCTGTGGTTGGCACAGTCGTGATTCCCTCTTGGAGCAGCACAAGGACACCTGTCTGGCACAATGCTCAGAAGTCAGGGAAAGTTCATCTCCAGCCCCCAGGCAGGGATGGTTACAAGGAGACAACACACAAGCAGAGTATACAGAGCCTTATGAATGGCACATTTTAGAAATGGCAACAGGATATGTTTTTCCCATGGTTTGGGAACAATGTGAATACTTTCTCACACACTGTTGGTGAAGTAGTTTGGCACACCTGTGCATTTGGAGAGCTCTATTATACTCCAAGGTCTCCTACTCAGCTGTTAAGGACTCTTTTCCTCTCTAAGAACATGGATTGATTACGTGGAAATATGATTTGGTTTTGTATTTGTGCTGGATCGTGGATCAGAAGGAAGTTGCAGCATGTACTGGCTCCTGAGCAGAGCTTTCTGCTCCACAGCTCAGAGTGAAAGGCAAGCTGGGGCAGCTCAGAGATGTTTACACAGCTCCCTTTTCATTTTGACCCTACTGAATAGGGAAGGATTGTTTACATGCTCCAGAGGATGTTTTACCACTGTCACTTCCTACAGAAACGTCCTCAAGCTTCAAGTGCTGGCAGAGACAAATCGCAGCTCGTATCTCTGGCTGGTGTCTCCCTGAGGAGAGGACACATATCTCTGCTCTGTGGGACCATCAGTCCTGTAATCAGCTCCAGCAGATCTAAACAAACCCCGTTGCTTCAGGGCATCTGTGTTCTATTATTCCAGAGGAGATATTTTGCATGGAGTGCCCAGGCCTGGGCAGTAACTGCAGCTCTCAGACCCCCAGGCCAGTGGGATGAGCATTGCCCACAGATGCCTCCATCCCACTCCTGCCCCAGCAGTGGGCTCCTGGTGGGAACCACACACTCCTGCAGTGCAGTTGGGTTTTTGAATGGCAACTCCAATGAATCCAGAGCTAAATCTTGTATGTAAGGACCTATGTGGCACAGTGAGGGGGTGGGAACAGCACAGAGAAATGCTGCTGCTCTGAGAAGTGGATCTTGTGTCACCTCCTGTTTTGAGAGCTAGAAGAGGATTCAGCTGTTTTTCCCTTCTATCCGGATGATCCCTCAGCTGCCTCAGCCCCAGGCAGTGCCTTGCTCAGCACTGGTAGAAATAAAAGTCCCCTGAGAGAGTAAATTCAGAGTCCATCATATTTGAGCACCACTACCTGGGCCAAATGCTCAGATTCCTGAGCTCCAGCAGCTCCAGGCCTGTTAGAGCAGCTGTGTCCTGTAGGTAGGGCAGCAAAGCCCTGCAAGAGGTGTTTTTCTAAGCTGTAAAACAGGGTGGCTGCACTAAATTGAAAGTTGACCAGTTTCCATCCACACACAAAGTTAAACAGGGCACAAAAAGCCAGAGAATTGCAACATTTTCCCCATAAATGTCCTTTAAAAATGTTTTCAGTGATCACTTGGCATGGGAATAGAATTTCCATCAAAAACTGTTGAGGGACACAGCAGTTTCCCTCCTTTCCCTCCATAACTGGGAAGAATAATTTGTCCCTGCAAAAACCATGAGAAACTTTCCAGATTGGAAACCAAGTTGCAGGCAATACCTGGACCCATGGGGATGCTGAGGGAGCTGTGATTCCCTGTGGAGCACGGGTTCCATGTGCAGCCTTGGAATGGGCTGGGAGAAGCAAAATGAAAAAACACATGAGGCAGCATCACGCACAGGGCCGGAGCTACCTGTATTTTATAACATCCCCTCTGGTTCCAATTTCATCAGCTTGGCAAACGCTCTCCTGGTGGAAATAATTGAGGCCTGAGAGTCAAAAGCAATGGAGGAAATATCTGAGCTATGAAATGTCAAGTTGCTTTCCAAAAGGGTTCCAATCTCCAACCACATCAAGAAGGGTGTCTGAAAAGACAATCAGGACTTTGGTCAATTAAATGTATTTTTGAGTTTTCCTTTCGGTTGGGAACGCGGGGCCGGAGGAATGCCCGGCGTGGTGGGCTGGTTATCCCCACAACCCCACAGACCTTGTTTTGCAGCTGCAGGTCCTGTTTTTTCCTCCTGAAGTATTTGTATTTTATATAAAGCTCTAAGTGAGCAATTTGGAAGCTTGTTGTTTTCATTTTAGTTTTACATTGGGAAGGTGAAACCTTCAACACTTACAAGCTGAAGCCAAGGAAGCAAAACCTGAGCTGAAGGTAAATAGTTGTTCTTCAATTAACTCCTACTAGAAACACATTTTGACCTGCGAGTGCAGAGCCTGCTGCACAGGGGGATTGATTTCAGATAAATATCAGTCACATCCACTGCCCAGCAAATCTTTAAATCTTTAAATACAGAGGTGCAGAGTCAAAAAGTCATTCCTGACTGAACACGAACCATGAGGCATCGTGGATGTCTTACATGTGGATATCAAAGGTACCAGCCATTCTCTCTTCCATGTGACAACTGTTTCTCATCCCTGAAGAGGCAGGAATTCAGCAGTGAGTCTTTCAGGGCACTTTGAAGCCCCTTAAAGTTCATATAAAGCAGGGGAAAGAAAGATGAATATATTCTCAAACGCACCAAAAGAGAAAAAAAAAGAGTCAGCCTTATTTTCCCAGGGGAATTTAACTATATTAGTTTACATCCTGTGGTATGGATAAATAAACAATCCCTAACCAATTTCAGACTCGCTGCTGTTTTGGCTGGCAGAACCTTTGCTTAAAAGGCTCGACTAAGGCCGTGCCATGAGCTCCCATTTTCTCCTTCCCCTCAGTTCTGTGCCCCTGGGCCTCCCCCTTTACTCACCCTCCTTGCTGATCACTTTCCTTTCATGTTTCCTGGTTTCCTCTGTTGCCTTTCTTTTAGGAGACAAGGGCCTTTCTACATCCAGATTGTAATTTCCCCCCTCTTATTATTCTCAGTTGACAAATTGTCTCTTGTTCTGTTCTGTCGAGTAAGAGGTCTCCACAAAATTCATATTTATGGATTAGGGATAAATAACACAGGGATAAGGGGTAAATGACACATTTAAAGCGGGCCCACAGAGTCCTGCAGGATGGCTCAAGGTTCAAGTCCTTGAAATCTCTGCTGTCACTGAACCTTGGTGACTTCCCTGTGCATCTCCTCCCCTCTGTTTCCCTGTGGCACCTGCCCATGCCTGTGCTGAGGACGCTGACCACATCTCTCACCACAGGGGATATGTTGCTGTCACTCTGAGTGGCAAGGGGCTCCTCTGCACCAGGTCCCTGCAGTGCTTTAAGTTCTAGAGCTGTGAGAACCCAGAAGAAAATGAGCTACCAAAATAACAGCCTGTAAGGTGATTAAAAAAGCTTAAGTATATTAAAGAAACTTTGAGACTGGCTTGTCTGTGGATGAGTTGCTTGGACATCAGCAGGGAAGGACCACAAAGGTTCCTCACCATGCCTGGGCTCATTCCCACCAGCAGCAGGCTCTGAGGGTGCCTGCAGCCATGGCTTGGTGTGGAGGAGGGTGCTGCACTCTTGTCATGTACCTGGACTGTCTGTCAGGTGTTGGGGCTGGAGATCATTGGGAAGCCTTTGGGAACATCGTCCTTCATTTCACTGGCCCTGGCTTGGCTCACTACTGTCTCCTTCCAGCCTCCAACCCAGGACAACGGGACACTTAAGGTCATGCTCTGTAAGTACCTCTATAAATCCACAGGCTGAACCCTCACCCTGACAGGTGTGGAGCATACTGATACTTGATTTCTTTACTCCTATAAATCCATCAGGGAAGAAAGCCATCCCGGAGACTAAACCAGGCTGCAAAATGCTGTTTATTCCCTTGAACTCCTTGCGAAGGACACAATAGAACAATGGGCTCCAGGCAGTGGAGAGGCAAAGCCCTGAGGTCACCCTCTCCTGTCCCAGCTGGTGCAGCATTGTTCCCTGATGGGAATTTCTGCCCTGGGCTCAGCTCCCCGACCATGTGTTTCCTACGACTGTTACCCAGCTTCTCCCTCCCCCAGTCCTTCCGCCTCTTTGTTCCTCCCACAGGGACTGTGGATTATTAATTAAACCCACACACAGGATTCTGGGGTGGATCAGTGTTGGGGACCTTTATCTCCTAGACAGGCAACTGGTGCAGTGAGGAGGAGAATGACCTTGTGAAAGCCACAATAAGAGGCAGCACCGATGCCAGCCCAGGAGAGCAGGGTGGCCTGTGGGGCTCTGCAGGCAGCGGGGATCCAAGAGCAACACTGGCAAGGGCAGCCCTGGCTGGGGAATGTTTATGGGAATGCTGGAACACCTGGGCTGCCAAGAGGCCAAATTTACTGGGATGACACCAATGTGATTATCACCCCCTTGGGACATGAGTCAGGCAGTGCACTGATGTGCTTCAGCAGAGCTTGCTGGGTACCACTGTGCTGGAGGATGTAGGACAGGCACCCTCAGGACACGTGTGGCTTGCTGGGGTATGTGGTGCAACCTCAACCACCTGAGCTCCTGTTGGTCCTGCACAACACCTCCTGTGTGGGTGGCTGAATTCTCTGTCCTTACAGACATAAAAGAACCCCCTTTTTGCCAAATTACCTCCAAGAACTGTCCACAGGGGAAAAAAAAAATAACCAAAAAGCAGAGCAAATTACTATATGAAAAAACTCCAAATTATACCATGTGGTGAGCAGGGGACTTATGGGACTCTTAGGGACTCTCTCCCCTCCCTTAGCACTTGCAGGCACAGCTGCACATTCTTCCTGTTTCGCTCAGGACTGTGTATCTTCATCAACATGATTTATTTCACCAACATGATTTGTTTCAGCAAACAAACCCATCTCTTTGAGTAAGAGTCTAATGGGAGGGAAGGGGCAGCAGGACTGCAGAACCTCCTGGGGAGGCACGTGTGGCCAGAAAGTGAGGGCACTTCTGCCATTACTTGTGACACAACTGACACAGGGGTCTCAGGGAGGGACTTGTTATCCTTTATTAAATATCTGACACCCTCCTGTTCAGATAGAGATGTATATCCACATATATAACACAATATAATGGCTTTTGCAGGATTCAGGGAGTGATGTTGTTCCAGTTGTCTGAGCTGGCGGCTTCCAGTTTGTGGCCATATGGTTGGCTGTGAATTTGACTAATAAAAATGTAGTGAACTTCTTTTCTTTTTCCCCCTTTTTTTTTTGTTCTTCCTGACCCTACTCAGTGCCATAAATACCTGTATGTAGCAAAGGGTTTATAAATAGCACAGTAGCATCCACTGACAGCAGACTGGTGCTAAGTCTGACTGGATTGCAGTAATGTGGAGCTGGAGTGGTCTGGGAGCGGAATATGTGGCCAATAAAGATTTGTGAAGCTAAAGTCATTCAGAAAGCTCAACACTAGGCAAAACTGGGCAAAAAAAAATACCAGTCTGCTGTGGGATGAGGTTCTGAAATGGAAACACCTTAAGCCAATATTGCCCCTCTGAGGTAGCACTGAAATTCCATATAAATTTATGGCGTAGCTGACAGCAAGCTTGAGTAACTTGGTGTGTCTGGACGTCTGGCCCACTCCAATAATAACATGAAAGAGAATTTTCTACATATCCCTTGCTGATCCTGAGACTTTGGACTTGGGTTTTGGAACTTTCTCTTTTTTTTTTTTTTTTTTTTTTTTTTTTTTTTGTGTGTGTGTTCGACGGTTGTCTACAAATTGTCGGATTCTCAAATGAATTTGTTATTCCAAATAGTTCATACATTTTCTTGGCAATAGCTCCTGGTATGCAGGACCTTTGCAATTCCAGGGCCAATCCCCAGTTACTCAGCTCGTACGGTAACCTTCTGGTTCCCTTACGGGATTGCCTCGGTTACTGTCTGTCCGAGGCATTCACTAGTCATGAGTCAATGCCCAAAATATTATTATTTTTAGTAGAAACATATCAAAACTGGGGCTTTTGGTTTGCTTTCTTGCTTCTCTGTCTGTAGGGCTGCCACATCCCATCTGCTGGAAAACAACCTTCACGCTGCAATTCCCACATAAGTTCCACACTTTGAAGGTTAGAAAGGAAAGGTTTTCCCAAAAAGCCTGGTTTTCAATGGATTTTTAGCCTGTTGGATTCTTTGACACCAAATACAAATGTGAGTGCCAGCTGATTCTTCTCCCACTGCTGGGAATTTCCTTCTGTGTCTCTTTGGTGCCTGTTCACTGGGTTTTTGGATGGTTGGACTCACCTTGCAGAACATCCTTCAGCAGAGTCAGCGATAGCATCTCACCTCTTGCTACCCTTGCAAAAACACTTTGAGTGACTTATATCTGAAGCAGGCAGAGCAATGGCAACCACACACAGATTGCACTGGTTGACTTCAAAATAAACTATTTCCAGGAAAAGGCTTTTGAGTGGAAAGATAATCTTTATCTCAGTTATGATTTGGAACAGCAGAGCCAGCACAACACGAGGCAGCCACCCTCCTGCAATACAGTCACACCTCTCTTTTCTCTTGAAGAGTCAAAAGTATCGAAAATTTTGTGAAGTCTGGAGGGAAAAAGCAGCATTTTCCTGTTGGCAGTTGAGTGGTTCTTACTAGAGTGTCTGCTAAGGGAAGTCTCCCTCTGTCTGGAGAAGAAGCAAACAGCTCCATGAGAAGTACAAATGACTTACACCACCCATACTCAGGTCAGAACATTGCCAGGCACACCTGAGGACATCTCACACCACAGGAGGAGAGTCACACACCACAAGGCACAGAGGGAGGTGGAAATGGAAAGAATGTGAGGGCTCTTTGAAAGGGAAGATGCCCACCATGGGTGCTGCTCATTTTTGCTTCAACAGTTCTAGATGGAGGCAGCAAAGCAATTAGACCTGCAAGGTGTCCCACTTGACTTATCTACACAACCCCCTCCAGTTCCTTCATTCTTTCACTTCCAAACACCTCCCCTAAACAGAATTGTTTCAACACCCTAAACTCTTTAATGAAAATCTTGGGTACATTTTTCAACTAGGATGTCCAAAATATCTGTGTTTTATTTCTCTTTTCTACTCTTCTTGTTCTCTCCTTTTCGCTACGTTTCCAATCCTTGTTCCTTTCATTTTATTTTTTCCACTGATGGGGGAACAACTGAAATGACAACCACAATTTTCATATTCGATGCCTAAATCTCAGATAATTTTCTTTTTGCTTTGTTCCACAATGTTATTTTTTTAAAACTTTTTGAGCAAGTTTTATGTCACAGAAAAAAAGGTTGCTATAGGCAATGTCAAGCCACCCCAGACACAGCAGCAAGTGCCTGAACTGCCTTTTTCTTCACTTCTCAAAGCAAATCCCACTTTCCTTCACACATTAAAGCAGACGGGAAATCATTTGAGCCTTTGGAATATGTCAAACCTCTCCAGTAAGGTAAATGTTTTTCCTACAAATAATGCCTTGCATCTTTGATCAGCTTTGTAACCACAATATCTATAAGCACCTCAAATGTTAAACAAGGCATGAGCCAGATGTATTTACCAGCCAGGGGATTTAAAAGCCATTCTTGACGTCAAGCTGTGAAGATCAAATATTCAAACTTGATGGCTGCCAGTACGATTCCCAACCATTGTCCAGATCCAAACCCCATTGTACTTGCTTTTGTTTTTGGCATCTGAAGTAAGTCTTTGACTCAGACCACTGATGTTCTTAAATAAATAAGTTTCTAGGTCAACTTGCTGATGGATGTTAATATGGCTATAATTTAAATGCAGTGGTGATATCAGCTTCTAATAAAGTATAAATTAATGGCTGTGGTCACTGTGCAAACATGTAGTGAATATCCAGGACTTCTGAGCAGCTTTTAAGGAGAGTTGGGGTTTGTACTGATGATTTCTCTGTGCAGATTACAGAGTAATTGTAGAGGTACAGGGCTAGTTCTGATATCAGTACTCAGGTTTAATGATAACAGCCCCAGCAAGTGGCGCTTGTAAAATAAATATCTATTAAACCAGAACAGTGTGGGATTGTGATTCTCCACCTGCTACCGTCAACACGTACATAAAACTCTGTCTCTGACATCCCTGGGACAAATACACCAATTTTCCATATACTGACAAATGCTTATGGCCTTCATGGAATTCCAGGAGGGAGTGATCATTGTCCATAATGCATATGGATTGCTGAATCGGGCCTGGACATTGTCTGAAATGCCATTATGTTGTTAAAAAGGCAATAAACTTCATTTGCATTTACTCCGCTCTGGTGGAATTTATGGGTTAGCATATCACGTGAGGATTTTCTGTTTCCTGCTTTCTCTTCAGCTTTGTTTCAAGAACAGCCTTTTTCCTACCTGGATGCAGGAGAGACCACATGGGAAAGTGGGCAGATGGGCTACTGGATTTAAGAGTTACAGATGCACTTGGCATCATGTGTCAGTCACTCAAGGAGCTGCTGGGATGCCCCAGACCGTGTCCCCTCCTGACCCCAACGTCCTGGACACCACAGGACCATGCCCAGCAGTGGATATAACTGGTAAATAATCCCATATGGAATAACTACAGAATGTTCTAAATGTTATTTATAAAACACAGAGCAAGGAGAAAGGATGAAAGAATAAATCCTGGCACCCACCATGGTGTTCAGGATGAACAGGGAGAGAAAAAAGTACCTGGCTTAGTCATCCTCTGGGTAATCCAGACACCACAGTGCTCTGAAGTGTCTGACTCTCCCCAAATTTAGTTGCTCAGTCTGGTGCTGCTCAGCCCTTACACCCCAGCTCGAGTCTGAGCCGGATGCCCATGATTTAGGACTTGCTGTTTGTCCAGGAACACAAACTGTGTGGAAGGTACAGAGGCACAGACTGCAGCATCCTCTGCTCTAGCCCCTGAAATACAAATTAGCCAGTCTGGTATTTGATCACGGGCTGTTCTTAAAGCAGTGTTTTATTCTGCACTTTTATTTTCCATGGTTGTTGCCAAGACAGAGTCTCTCCAGGACCCCCTCCCATCCCATCCCATCTCGTCCAATCCCCTGGTTCTTCATCCTTGCTTTTCCCCTTTTATTTTCCAGATCAAACCTTGGCTCCTTTTACCCCTTCTCTTCCACACTGGCTTTTGTGGCCTGTTTGGGAACTCACTTGTGTGTTTGATGCATGCCCATGAAATCTCTCCTCACTGGCACTACCTCATCCCAGTGCTCCCAGCACTTACTGGGTTGGTGTTTTTTTAATATTAAGTTGTTCTGCCTTACTCCTGGCTATTGGACTGCAATGAAAAAGTCTGTGAATTAATGAAATATCTATTGCAGCTGACTTTAAATGATCCTAAAAAAAATAAATTTTAAGTTCTGATTAGCTCAATTACCTGCCAGTACAGGCTTCTTCTTTATATTTCCTAATTCTTTGCCCAAGCTATTATTAAATGTCTGAAGGAATTGCCTTCCTCTGCTTTCATTGAGGAAATAATTCCAGTGCCTAATGGCTCTCCCTGGCAGGAAAACTCTTCTTAAAATCTTCTTTTTGCACCTCCTCCCTTCACCCGGACGACACTGAACAATTCCTGTCTGTCCTTGAGGAATATATGTCTTCACATATTCATAGGTAATTATTATTTTTTCCACTTTCACAAGTATTTGGCCACAAAGTGGTTACACTTCAAAGATGCCAGTGGCAGATACTTTGGGAACATTGCCTCATTATCTGCACTTACCAGCAGAGGAAAGGCATCCAGTTTCTCATCTTAGCTCCAAAAGTTGGCATCAAACCCAGCTCAGCAGCACTTTGGGCTCTACTCTTGACTTCAGGAGAGGTTTTTGACTTTGGGAAATGACACCCAAACATGGCAACACTTACTGTTCCCTCTTAGTATACTGAGTCCCACAGCCTCAGCCATAACCCAGCCAGACAGGACATCCTTGCTTGGAAATAAAATGTAAAGAGCTGCATTTGCTCCAGGAGACACTCTGCTCTTCCAGAGGGGCTCACCACGAGCTTGTGGTTGGTCCTGGGGGAGCAAGGCTGGATCACTGGCTTTTACAGGGGTCCTTGGTTTGCCTGGATTGCCCCCCACTAGCAAAACAGGCATCACATAAACTGTTTTATTGCTGAAATCTGTTGTAACAACGCTGGAACTGCCTCCTTGGTTTTATGACATCTCTCAAGCACGACAGACACATCCAGTTAATTATGTCACAGAATCAAGGCTTGGCAAAATGAAATGGAAATGTCACATGGAGGTGTGGGATGCAGGGGAGTGACAGAGTCCTGACACTTCACCAGGGGCTGGGGAAAATCACTGCCTGGAGGGACTGACCAAAGCAACCAGCTCAAGGGCATTGTTAGAGCAATTTCAGAGAGAGACAAATCCCAGTGTGTGCCCACACAAATAAAGCTTCCCATACAGGAGGGTGTTGGTGGTTTGCACGTGCTGATGGAAAGTGCCAGTGCGAGTGTTTAGGTGGGACTTTAGTCCTGGTTTTGAGGACTTTGAGCGGGGCCTGAGCAGGGCCCTGCCCACACAGCACCTCTGTGCCCACAGGCCACTGCACAGCTGGATGCAGGGGACAAAGCACAGCTGGATGCAGGGCACCAATTGCACAGCTGGATACAGGAGCGGTGTGAGGCAGAGCACAACTGCTGCTTTAGGGCTTATTCCATGACTCATGCTTTAAAGCAGCATTTGAAAGCACTGTAATCTCAGGGAGAAACAAATATGCTTAATTACTGCTTATATGGGGCTGTTCACACCACTTTTTAAATAATCAGATCTTGTTCTTGTCACTTCCGGGGCTGTAAGTCCTCTGTCAGCTCTCTGGGCTGCCCTGGCAAGGCAGGATGTGGCTCCTGTCAGACCAGGTGAGCTGATGGAGACATTCCCATCCAGCACTTCTGATTATAAAGATTATTTTTTAAACAACTGAGGCTGTGCTGCCTCAGTCAGCCTTTCATTTGAGCTCATCAAGCCCAGAACTCAGTTATTATTTCATAAAGTGCTCTGTAACTAAACTGATTTACGGCGTTCCTGGGGGCTGGGTGGGATGGCTGAGCATCCAGGCCCGCCAGACTCCAGACTGATGGGAATTTAAATGGCTTAGCTTTAAACTCCCAGAAAATAAAATAAAACGGTGAATGATCTGAATGGAAGTTATTCCCTGCCACAATGGCATCAGCAGGAATGCCAAGCTTATCTATTTATAGCCTTATCTGTGTCTAAATACCCATAAATAGCTATGTAAAGCACTGCAGTGAGATGTATGTGTGTGTATGTCTTTTCCAGCCACTGAGATGTTAAATCAATTTTATAACAAGTTGCTTTTCCAGCCACTGAGTGGCTGTAAATGTTAAGTGTTTTTACAGGCGATTTTTTCCCCAGCTGCTAAGCAGCTTTAAATGTTATCAAAAAAAGTTGCTTTTCCAGCTGTTCAACCACTCACTCTAAGCATTTTTAATGGATTTTTTTTTTAACTTGCTAAAACCTATTTATATTTTACTCACAAAGCAAGTGCAAAATTGTCCTGGCTCTGACTAGGTCTTGTTTTTATTGTATTTTTTTTCTTTTTTTTTTTTTTAAATTTTTGAAACCTGTGAATAAAAATTCTTTCTGTGTGTGAGGAAACTTTTTTTTTTTTTTTTTTGAGAGGAGAAGGGGCTTTGGTTTAATGAGTCCAAGATGAACATTATGAGTTCATCTTAGCATTTAGATACCTCAAAAGCACCGTCCTTGCGGTCCGTTCAATGGAAACACTGTTCTTGTGGTATGTTCGATGGAAATACTGTACTTGTGGTATTTTCAATGGAAAAAAATATTATTGTGGCTTTTCCAATTCAGGAAATGCTGGTCGGTCTTTAAAACCAGGGGAAAAAGAGGGAGTGGAGGGTGAGAGAGCTGAATTGAGGTGACAGCGAAATGGAAGAATTGTTTTATTGTAACGAGGTGGGGAGAGATATACGAAGAGTTTAGGGCAGGAAAATGGAAAATTCTTGTGGCCCTTGAGGATTCATAACAGTGGGAGAAGGGAAAAGGTCTGGGGTAGCCTTAAGGAAAGGTGCAGGACAAAGTTGGGAAGGAAGGAAAGCATCCTTTGGAGGGAAAAATGGAAAACAAACAAGAAGTGAGACAGTGTGGGGATGTGTTAGAAGAAAGGGGAATAAGGTGAGAAATCTCTTCCTAAATGCAACAATTAGGAAAAGACACGAGTAGCACCTTTATTTTTGGGTCGCAAGGTCAAGTTTTTATGGTATTAAAAGTATATATTCTGTATTTCTGTGCATATAACAGTGACACAGCCCATTTTCCCTTAAAAACATGAGTCTTTTATCTGCTCTACTACTAATTCAAGGTCTGTGCATCTTCTCCAGTTGGTTCCTTTTTTACAGCAGAGTCATTGTGTGCTTTAACTGATATTAAATTCATTCCAATTTGCAGTAAAGTTGCTTTGGCCACATTCACATCTCTTTGTCTTTGCTTTCTAAGAACTTTTGAGTTATCAGGTTTTACTGGCCAAAAATGCAGCAGAGAGCAAATTTCAGAATCACACAGAGAAGTATTTACAGCAAGTGACATTTTGGTTTCCACCAGGAAATATTTGCAGCAGATGTTGCTCCCACACGACTCCAGTCAGGACTGGAAATGCCACCGATGGGATTTGTCTGACCAGTCCCAGGCAAGTAACTCAGAGCAAAGTTTGAAGACTCATAACGAGTCCCTGGAGCAAAGAGTTTATAAATACGGTGTTTCTGTAATAAATTTAGAAGGTCTGATAAAATCCAAGGCCCCAGGAAAGTCAGTGGGAAGATTTCTTGCTTTGGGTCAATATCATCATGAATGGGTTTAAAAAATACAGAAGCTGCCTTTAGATCACCCATAAAGAGAAGGAAAAAGGCAGCAATATCCAAAATACTCCAATCTTGCTGGCAAATCCTTGTGGTTGTAAATCCTGCCGTGTCTTCTTTGCCTCATGTTGTCTGCCATTACTACAGAAAACAAGTTCACAGCTTGCATCATCTCACACTGAAAGTTATCCCCACTGACAATCATTTTATTAGCCTGTTACCTAAACACATATTTAAAACTGCAGTTCCCTCTTGAGCCTTGGGCAATCCCAATTATTTTGCTGGTGTGACACAGCAAATTGCAGTCCCTGCTGCCTGTTCTCTCCATGGGAACCACTGCTGGTCCTGAACCTGGACTCGTCCTTTGGGGACAGAGGGCAAGTGCTGGGGTAGATCATCTTTCTGTTGGGGTTCAGTTGTGTCAGTTCCTTGGCTTTTATATTATAAAAATTGGCTGTTATATTCTTCCTGATGGTCTGAAAACATAGCACATCTTTCATGTTCTTCATGCTCTCTCCCAGGCCACCCCATGTGGACAAAGTAGATTTTCTGAACTCTGATTTGTTTGCTGGATGGCAAATCAATTCAAATATATGTATTTACTTGCCATTTTCCTGGTTTAAAGTTGCTCTGTTTCCTGCTGGGATGGGAGGCTGCTGGCACTTCCTATTTTCTTGCACTGTACAGGTTTCTCTTCAGCAGGTCCCAGAGCTGAGAACACCCCTGAGAGCTGGACATGGTGAGTTGAATTAATTTCCACGCATACAAATCTCACTGATACTCCTTGGGCATGGATGGATCATGATCCATGAAATCAAAGGAGGTGGTGTTGGATACATTGATTTTGGCCTCTTCACCCCCTTTTCTAGAGGACTATTTTTAGTCCTTTGTCCAATCAAACTGCTCAAACAGTGGAGCTTCTCCCACATCCTTTGGAAGAATTTTCCACAGTCTAATAAGATTTCAGCACTTGGAAGTTTATCCCGTTATTCAGCCTAAACTTTCCTCTACTTAACATTATGTTTTCAGTCCTTATACCCTTTTCACCATCCTAAACAATTCATCTTCTTCTCAGTGTTTACAATCCACAAGATTTCCTTCTGCCTTCCAAGAAGAAGTTTCCAATCAGTATTTATAAAATGGAAAAATAAATGACAAACAGAAGGTTCAGTAGAGAAGAACCTCCTGCACTGCAGCAGGCAGATGTTTGTGCAACAACTGTGTGCACTTCAAAACAGACTCTGTTTCTACACCCTGCTGGGATCCAACTACACCCCCAAAGGTGCTGGACACATCTTCAGTCCAAACAAACTTTGGGAACTAGAGAGCTGCATACCTTCAACTTCCAAAGTAATGCTCTATTTAAAAAATAAGGAAAAAAAAATTGAAGCCAAACAAACCCAGGATTCCTTTTTTTCCTTCTTATTTTGTTATTGTTATTTTTGACTGAGCATGAAATGATTGAGTTTACATGGTCAAGGGCTTGTTTGTGTTGAATGATGGTGCTTGGGCATCATGTCCATATAAACAGTTAACCTCCCAGGATGCAGGATCTTTGTTGTGTCTGATGAAGGCAGACTTTCATTAGGCCTTTTACCACCAGCTCTTGGAACTCTTCCACTTCATGCAAGTAAAAATACCACAAATATTCCTCTACTTATATCAGTACCAGAAGCTGGGAGCATGGAATGCTTCAGAATGCTTTGAACCCCGTAATTGTCTCTTGTAATAATACATTTTTTACATTTGAACTCGTGAGTTATCAAGGAGGAGGAACGGAGCAAGTTGGTTAAAATAAAGAATTAAATTATGGNAAAAAAAAAAAAGGTACTTTCCACTGGTCTCAAAGGAAAGTGATTTGGGAAAAATGAATCAGAAGGGATCTGTCCTTCTCAATATGGCTTTGTGTTGTATTCCATGAGGGGAGGGATGGACAGTGGGAAGGCCATGGGTAGACAGGAGGTAAAGGTTTCCCTTGTTCCACAGAGCACTAAAACCACTTTTGGCCTTGATTTTGCATCTTGCTTCTGTATTCTGAGGTCTGGGTTTGTCCCCAGCAGGTCTTTTACAGGACAATATCCAATTCTGTTGGGTTTGGTGACTGTAGATGTGAACATTGTGCTCTGAAGGATGGTTTAACACTTGGCTTTTTCCTTCTGGGACATCTTCCTCCTGTAAATTCCAGATGAGGTTTCATTGCCATGATCTTCCCAAACTATTAGATTAGATCCTCTAAGATTTATACAAATGCACCTCAGGAAAGGTTCTGGCCATGGGAATCTTCATCCTCACATCACACCCTGTGGCAAAACATGTTGCCCCCCTGAGAAAGCCCAGGATGAGGCAGCCAGAGAGGAAAAAACCAGTGCTGCAAGGAGGCAAAAAAAACTTTAAAAGACATCTTTCAGAAGCTGGTTCAAGTCATTGTTAGTACCCTGTGATTTGTTTGTATCCCAAATCCACAAAATACATAAGAAAATGAAAAACAAAACCAAAATGAAACCTAGCAATGTAATAAAAGAATTTACAGCACAATAATTTTTGGACTAAATTAAAGGAGTATTTACATCTGGAAAAATGTAGATGAGAACAGTCTTATTTTTTTCTAGATTGATTTGATTATGCTTTCTGGGTCAAGACATTGGTGTACAAAGCAGAATGAGGATCTTTGAGCCAAATTAGCTGGAGCAGGGGGTTAACACAGGTGGCCAAAAAGACAGAACATCTTTGGTGCTGCAAAAACACACCCAGTTCTAAATTCTGTTTGGAAGAGTTTAGAAATTCAGACATTTGTGCAGATCCCAGTATGGGCAAACTTAGGCTTTTGTTGGGCTTCGTGCACATGATCCCAAATTATCTTTGGAGAGGGAATTGGGAGCTGACACTGGCAAAGCTGCCTACAGCTAAACCTGCTCACAGTTCTACTCAATTCAGGAAAAATTTCCCAGCAAAGCAAACAAGGAGAGCAAGAGATACTTGGATGTGAGAAGGAGCTGAGGAGTAACAATGAAGGTTATATTGTGATAAGTAGGGTCTTGTCAGCATTTTAATATTTATTTATAATTTTAGGAATTTTATTAAGGAATCTAGAAATTATTCCCACTTCAATCCCATTAAAATTCCCTTTAAACTGAAAGAGAGGTGGTTTAGATTAAATATTAGCAAGAAATTCCTCCCTGGGAGGGTGGGCAGGCCCTGGCACAGGGTGCCCAGAGAGGCTGTGGCTGCCCCATCCCTGGAAGTGTCCCAGGCCAGACTGAACAGGGCTTGGAGTAACCTTGGCTAGTGGAAGGTGTTCCTGTCCACGGCAGGGGGTGGAATGAGATGATCTTTAAGGTCCCTTCCAACCCAAACCAAAGGATTCTATGATTTAAACTCGGTGAGAACTTTTTTGTTATTTCACCTTCAGTATCTCTTTGGAAAAGTGTCCCTTGTTCACTCAGGGAAAAATCCAAGCGTTGCTGTCACTTGGGATGTGCCAGGGGAGCCCCAGCCCTGTGATCTGGGCTGGCTGTTCCCAGGCCTGGATCAGCAGCACCTCCTGGCACTCCATGGCAGAGGATCAGAGCAGGCAGAGCTCTTTGATGGAAGGGTCAATTCCCTGGTACTCCTCACTGAATTAATGAGGAACAAAATCCTTTGTTACCAGGCTGCCTTTGCTATCAAGAGCAGGGCCAGATAAGGGAGGGGGAAAAGCCATTTCTGTAACTGTTTTATGTCCAAAGTGCCTGTTCTGGCTCTGCAGTCTCACATGGCAATCACTCCCTGCCACCCATTATCGACCCAAATCAGCCCCATCAGAGCCTCCCAGCCAACCGAGAGCAGAAGGAAAGTGTGCCAGGCTGAGGGGAGGGAAAAGGGCAGTGAAAACAAAACCAAAGCAGCCCCCAGATCTAAGAGGAACGTAAAAAACCTCTTGGAGATAATCTCACAGCCCCACCCCAGCCACAGGAGCCACCTTTCAGCGGGTGCTCCCGGTGGGATCGCCCAGGGCGCACACCGAGGGACACAACCCAGCAGCAACACATTTCTCTCCTCTTTGATAGTTTATCTTCCTTAATCTCCCACAGGGAAACAGCAGAGCAGTGTGGGGACTAAAGCAGCACCAAGACAAGCCACAGATGTGTTTCTTTACAAGGATCTTCTCCCTGTGGGAACCTCCAGCACTGGTTCCTGCTCATACAGGACTTCCCTGGCTGCAGATAGTGGAAGTTTCTGTGCTCTCCTGCACCAACAATGACCTTGGGAACTCACACAACCTTTCATTTCCGCCCTTTTATTTGTGCATTACTTTCCTTTAAGAATCCTGCTATTTAGTGGATGGGTTGTGATGTCAAAGACTTTAATAAGAGCTGTGCTTTTTCCTTTGCAGTTTTGTTTTTATTCTAAACGAGATTTTATTTTTTTCCTAAACAGATACAATTTTAAGGAAAAAAAACACCAAAAACCAAACATGACCAGAAAAGACCTTATTTGTTATGGAAAAATTATAACAAAGATTTTCTGTGGTTTATTTTTCTCTTTGCTCTTCCTGTTGTTGGTAATAAAAGAATTTTTATTGTTCTTTGGTGGTAATCCTAGCTTTATGTTGAAAATCAGAGAGGATTTTTTTCCTTCTTTTTCTTTTTTTTTCTTTCCTTCTCTGTTTTTGGTTTGGTTCTCTGGTTTGTAGCCTGGATGGAACTAAACCAAGCACTGAGAAATCTCGCCACACACGGTCAGCAATGGCTCTGCTCCTGAGCCGGCCGGACAGTGCACAGGGGGATGCTGCTTCCCAAAACGCTCCCTCACATCCAATCATTAACAGGCAATGAGGAGCATCTGCTCCATGACAAACAGAATATCCTGCTCTGGGTTATACATCCATAAGTACAGAGTAAAACTCCAGAATTTGGAAGGTTGAGGCCAGGTTTTCCCCCATGAATGAGGCTGAAATTTCTGCATGATGTCTTCTCCCAGATAGAAATAGCCTCTGTACAGATTTGTTTTGGAGGACTAGGTTGTATTCATTCTATTTTTTTTCCTTTTTCTTTCCCTTGTGGTGGTGGTGGAAAGCAACAAATGGCTGGAATTTCTGTTTCTGCAAAACTGGAAAATTAAATTTTATTTTTAATATGACCTAAGTAAAATCATGTGATGACCACGATAACCTTTGTTTTCCTTCTCCCATATAAGTAGTTCTGCCAATATTTATGCAAAGTAAGTCTAAGCTTGGATCGTTGCCTCCTTTAGACAAAAAAATAAAATCCCATTCTTAATTAATAAAAACATTACACAAACCAACAGCAAAACAAAGAGAAGCAAAANAAATGTTTAATTTTAATGATACAGTACCTAAGTAAAATCATGTGATGACCACGATAACCTTTGTTTTCCTTCTCCCATATAAGTAGTTCTGCCAATATTTATGCAAAGTAAGTCTAAGCTTGGATCGTTGCCTCCTTTAGACAAAAAAATAAAATCCCATTCTTAATTAATAAAAACATTACACAAACCAACAGCAAAACAAAGAGAAGCAAAACAAGAAGCTTCTCCCCCTCCTGTTAAGAAGGATGATATTCCAGAGGCTGGTCCATGGTGGGATGTACCCAAGGGGTGCCTGTGCTGGCTCTGCTCCATCCCATGGGCACCCCTGAGAGCCCTCCCAGCATCCCAACACTTCCTTCCCTGCTCAGCCCACCCCCAGGAGCTGGAATGGGAATGGAGCACCAGGAGGGAGGTGGCTCAGAGCACTGCAAAGTGCTTTTCCACTTGCCTTTACATGATAATGCTGAGAGGAAACAATTACAAATAATGTCTCTTTTATTATAACCCAGTCCACAGCTTTTTGACATGACAGCTCTGGCAAGACTTGGAAAGACATCAGACTAATAAAACATCCTTAAATATCAGGTTTGAAAGTTAATTCATTTGGAGCCACACTCTTTTGCCAGAAAGGGGATTTTTTTTTGTTGTTTTTGCTGCGAGTGTTTGTCGATTTTCAGACGAGTGGAATAACACAGCAGTCCCGAAAAGGCTTCTGGAAGTTATCAATATCCAATTTGCCACTTGAGCCTTCTCATTCACCCTGCAAATGAGCTATGCAAATCTATCCTTTGTGGTGGGAGAAGGGCCGAGCCCAAAGCCCCAGGAACGGGGCAGGAAGGCTCAGCCTCTGCCGTTCTCTCCTCCTGCCCCTTCCCAAGGAGCCCTTGGAAATCCCAGAGCCTTTGCTGCCTGTGGCAACCACCAACAGCCCTGAGAGTAGTGCAAATAATGTTTCCATTGCTCACTATTGCAGATTGAGAGCATATTTTTCTTGGAGCCTTCTTAACCTTTGGGATCTTTTCATGTTCTTTAGCCATTGTGTTTGCTTCTTCCTTGTTTTCTTACAGGGAAAGCCGAAATGGCTTACAATTAAAATCTTTTTTTAACAGCTTTCTCCTGTTCCTTTGGCAAAACAAATTTTGAACTGTTGGAACCGTTCGGTGCCGTTTACGTCTCCCTCAAATAGTTTTCCCCTTCTTCCAAGAAATCCTGCTCATTTTGGATCTGATCATTTGCTTGTGTAAGGAGGGACACCTCCAGGGTCTTAGACAGAACTGGAGAGATCTGCACCAGCTGAAAATGGTCACTGTGGAGTCAGGGCATACATTCATTTATGCTGGGCCAGATTGTTTCAGTGCTACTTGTTTTTGTTTTTAAATTTTGCAGGATCTGCTGGTGTGAGTGAGAACAGAACCTGGTTGAATAATGGGAGGTGTTAATGCCCAGCCAAGCTGGGCTGGAGCTGAGTCAGAGCCACGAATGGCTGAGGTGACCCACAATGAAAAATGTGGGAGGATTTAGGATTTAGGAGTCTGGTTTTACCCCTCCTGGTAAGAGAACATGGCCATGACACTGCCAGGTGAAGGCAGGAGGGCTTTGCTCACTGTTAGACATGCAGATCACCTGCAAGCACTGGAGGTTTTCCAAATTCAGGCTTAGACTCATAACCCCCCTCAACCTTCAGCCCAGACTAAGCAGTGACCCCTTTGCCAAGTCAGCTCCAAGGAGCTCTGCAGCACCATCTGCCATGACCCACCCTGACCCAAAAACTTCATTTCTACGCTGTAATAGGCTTGATAATTTTCCTCAATGAGTGTGTTTACTCTGAGGACAGACACATAAATCACACCAGCTGAAACCCAAGCAAGCACATGACAAATATGATATTTTTAAAGGTTATTTGTTGTTCTTTTTAATGAAAGAAAAGCAAGAGGATGGGGTTGGACATTTATGATGTGCAAAAGAGGTTGTAACCACAGAAAAATCTGCCTCCAAAAGCCAAATATTATTCATTTTGGTGGAATGCACTGTTAAAATAGCTCAGCCTTTCAGGAAGAGGCACACTTATGTAAACCATCTCGTTTACTTTCTTTTGAACAGGCAATAAGAATCTGTGTGTACATCTGGTGTCTTCCTATAGACTTAGAAATGTCCACTTGAGCAGTTTGGGTCTCCAGCAGACTCCTACAGCATGTTAAGAAGAGGAAAGCACAGAGGAAGGCAAGGTTGGAAGCTGTGGTGCGTTACTGGTGCCATTGATCAGGATCAACAAATCCCAGGGTTTTAACAGGAGTCAATAATTCTCTCACACACCTTCCTGCTCCACTCATTTCATTTTAAAAGAGCACAATAAGGCTGAAAAGTCATCACCAACCCTGTGCCAGAGCTGGGAAACACCTGCCATGAGCAGAAAGTCCCTCAAACAGGATTCCCAGCTTGAATCCTGCAAAATACTTCAGATATCTGGGCATGCTACTCCAAAGGGGATCTTCCTGCTCTTTCTTGCACACAAACCTTCTTCTTGTTCTCCTCTATTTTCCAGAATAAGGGTCATTTTTAGAAAATCATGGAATGGTTTGGGATGGAAGGGAACTGAAAGATCACAGTTCCAACTCGCCTGCCATGGGCAGCGACATCTTCCAGCAGACCAGGTTGCTCCAACTTGGTCTTGAACACTTCCAGGGATGGGGTGTTTGTTTTCCTCTGCAAATATAAGATCCCTGATTCCCATTATTAATGGAAGGATGATGAGGTCTCCTGGATAAGGATGCTCCCAGGAATGACTTTGCTGCTGTTCTGCCCTACAGCCAGAAATCTGCATTTTGAAAAGTCAGCAAGAGTCACACACAGATTAAATATTCATGTTTCTATTTTTCATCCTTTGATTTTTGTCCCATGTGGCTCTAGGGGAAAAAAATAAAAGACTGAAAATATGATCATTTAATGGAATGTTTAATTTGAGAGAGTTCAGAAACATTTTAAATAGAGGACAAACTACTTGGGGTGATTGCTGTGTGCTTCATGTTGTTAATTTTCATACTTCAGCTTCTCTTCTCCCACCACTTTCTGTCTCCATCAATTAGATTTATTTATTTAATTTTTAAAATCCTGCTTAAATTTGACTGGGAGCAGATGAAACGCTGTGGCTGCTTTTCTTGGCCTAAGAAAAGCTATATATGTGTAGTGTAAAACTGCTCCCTGCTATTATCACCCTGAGAGTTACACACATAAAACCTGGGTTGCTCCATGGACTAAAGGAGATTTGGGAATGCTTCAAACTTATTACAATTGGTGAAAAATGCTAAATTCAATAGGTGATCTTCGCTGTTGTAAGTGGAATTGTGCTCATTTACACCACTTAAGGTTTTCACCCACAGTAAGAAGGGGAAAAAACCACTCAGCATCTTCCTAGGGGAGAGAAAGGGGAAAAAAAACCCTTTCTGATTGTGAAATTCAGTTTTAAAGGACAAAGGGAGGAAATAAGATAAGTTTGGGGTTTGAAAAATGGCAGCAAAGCAAAATAGAAGACAAGGGAAATAATCCAGCACTGGTGAATGAAAAGGTTACTTTGATGATTAACCTCATGATCACATTGCCCTGAACAGACTCAGAGCTCTCAAGGAAATTTGTCTTCAGACTGTAGAACATGTTTGTTAATAATTTTCATATTAATTTACAGTAATTTTCAATTTACCTGGAAAATATGCCAGTATGGTAAGGAAAGGAATGGAATCATGGAATAGCCTGGCATGGAAGATCATGCAGTCCAACTCCTGGCCATGGGCAGGGACACCTTCCACCAGCCCAGGTTGCTCCAAGCCCCGTCCAACCTGGCCTTGGACACTCCCAGGGATGGGGCAGCCACAGCTTCTCTGCCCAACCTGTGCCAGGGCCTGCCCACCCTCCCAGGGAGGAATTCCTTCCTAATATTTTATCTAAACCAACCCCCTTTCAGTTTGAAGCCCCTCCCCTTTGTTCTGTCACTCCAGCTTCTTGCAAATAGTCTCTCTCCCTCTTTCCTGTTGGTTCCCTTCAGTTACTGTAAGGCCACAATTAGGTCACTCCCAAGTCTTGTCTTTTCCAGGCTGAAACATTGCAATTGTCTCAGCCTTTCCTCATAGCAGAGTTGTTCCGTACACCTGGTCAGCTTGGTGGCCCTTCTCTGGGCTTGCTACAACAGATCAAAGCTGGTTTTTAAAATTCTCAGTTTAAACCTTAAGTTTAAATGAAATCAGTATTCAGAGAATCAGGGAATTCAGAACAGGTTGGGTTGGAAGGGGCCTGAAAACCCATCTCGTTCCAATCCCTTGCCATGGGCAGGGACACTTTCCATCAAATGCATATCAAATTATTTCTCATATCAAGTTCAACTCAGGACCTAGAAATGCTTGAAGGTCAACTTAAAAACTTTGCAGTCACACTAATTCTCGGGGCAGTATATTTTACAGTGTTACTTGGGGTGACTCAGCCATGCTCACATATCCCTCAGTCAGTTCTCCTGTGGATGTGATGATTCCCTCCCCACATGAACTGTTCACCCCCAGTACCAGCCAAGCACAATAACACCGTGTTGGATGTTGTGGAAACACACACAGATTCCAACCCAACAACCACCACGGTGCTGGCCTCCCTTCAGTGGAGGGGAACAAATACAGGTCTCCCTTGTTAAGAAAATGAATACTTTGTCATTTTTTGGTCTCGTGTTGCACAGGATGTCTATCTGGTTGGGAATGGCTCTATGGAAATCGTTGGAAAATGCCAACTTTCCATGGTGTAATTTCCTGATAGAAGTGTCGCTGAAATGTGTCTGGAGTTCAAGAGAACAAACACAAGTAGCAAAAAAAGGTATCCACTTCAAAACTAGCCAGCTACAGGGCATTCAACACCACCACATTTAGATTCTTGCCATGATCTGCCTGACTCCCATCAAGTTACTGGGAATTTTAGGTAGGACTGGGCTTAGGCTCCTTTTGGAGATCACCCAGGGTGGATAATTCCTCCTTGGCTTGGTCCTTCCCATCTACATCTCATTGACATGGAATAAAAAGGCATCACAAAGTTCCCCCTGTCGTAGAAGAGCAGCAATGGTTTCAGAAACCTGGGATGTTCATTTGGAATGTCCTGGCTCTTGCCATCCTGGTGACTCCTGTGTCCTTCTGTCAGCTGAAATAAAATAACAGCCTGTTTTATTGAAACATTAATTAATCATCAATTACTGACTGCCCAGCTCTTACAAAGTCTTTAACTTTTCTCTCATTGATGTAAAAACAAGTGTCAGTCTCTGAAAAATTGGAAATTTTTACTGGGCAAAAAGCAAAACTATTTTGGCTCCCGACCAAAAACTTTAAGCTTAAAATGGCAAACCTCTCATTTTCAGCCAAACAATGAAAACGTTGGTTTTGGCTGGACATTTTTGGTTTTTCAACAGAAGTGATTTTTTTCTCGGTCAAAAATTTTCCATGAGGTGAGGAATAAACATTAGGGTAAAAGGCTGGTATAACTGGAAGGAAGGAGGAAAGGGAGAGATAAGGAATAAAAACAGTTTATCACAACCATCACAAAGATACTGTTACCAAGGTCTGTTCCAAGGCACTGCACCAGTCTGGTAAAGAAACCCTGAAACCTATAGCCTGGGATATTTATAACATGATTCACGGTCACTGGATGTTCTATGAACAAATTTATAGAACTGTTTTTCTCTCAGTTGTTTCCTTTTTTAGGATATTATCACCAGGAAAAGCACTTGCAGACTACTCTACCTGGGCAGAGTTTTCATAGCCTCCCAGTGATCTCAGCTGCTACTCAGGCCATAAAAAGTCTCAGGCACTTGTGAGTGACTTTATAATCCACTGAAATCCCAAGCCCTGTGCAGGGATCCAGCAGGCAGAGGAGATCCCCTGTCACCTCTTTCCCAAGAGCTGTGGGGAGAAGGGACCGTGTTTGGAGATGGCAAAGCCATTTCAGAGCAAGGTTTGAGCCATCCAGGTACCAAACATGATGTGCACAGGATGGCCCTGGACTCGAGGATCCTTGTGGGTCCCTTCCAGCTCAGCTTATTCCGTGATTCTGTGACACTCCACCACCAGGTGGGCTCACTAAATTGGTTACTCTTGCAGCACAGATCACACCCACCTCTGCTGTTGTGTCCTGGCATGTTTCAGTAAGGAGTGGAATGACCAATCTCTGCAAAAGAAACAAGATGGGAAAAGGTGGGAGGATACGGATTCTCCAGGTTAGCAGAGGGAGAGAGGAAAAGGTGTTCTGCAGCCTTGTAGTGATGCTCTGGCTGACGGTCCAGACCTGGTTTTTTAATTGTTTTTTTAATTTTCTGCCAAATATTTGGCTGCAAAGAGTGTGTTTCAGCACAGCATAGCACAGCTTGAGTTCTGGGATAGAGTCAGGTGGGCAGTGCCAAGAGAAGAGTGTTCTTCCACGTGCATGTCCTGGGGTTTTCCTTCTCTTTTTCCAGGAAATGCTCTGCCACTCACAAAAGCGCCTCTTCTTGCATCACATTTAGGTCTGACTACTTGGGAGGACAAAGATGAATTAAACTGCCAAGAACTGATGCTTCCCCTTCCCAGTTTTCATGCAGAATCCACCAGCAGAGGCAATTTTTAAATCACTGTTTTAATGTTTCCCAACCAGTTCATAAAGCGGCTTTCAGGACATGACGCAAACCAGCAGTTTAAAGCCATAGATATTTCTAGTTAATCTAAAAGATTAAGCACCTCACAGCCACTGGAAAGTGTTCCTTGCAACTACAGTATTATGGCCTTGGATAAATCTGGTTTTATAATCCCGCTTAGTCTACACTGATCTGGATAAAGAGAGACCCATGGCTGGAGAATGAAGCTCAGAAAAGCAGTATTTAGGCAAAGGCAGGAAAACAGGAGCCTGCATTTTCAGCAGGGACAGGAAGGTGGCATAGCATGTTAAACCGTGTCAGGGACAGAAGATAATCCCCAGCTGCCCTTTACAATGACACTTCCCAGAGTCACCTTCCAGTCCCTGCAGAGAGAAAGAGCTGGGGGAGGAAGGATGTGAAGGATGAAGAGGATGAGCAGGAGAGGTGGCTGTGCCGGAGGGTCTCACACCTGCAGCAGGTCCAGCTGCCTCTCCAGGGACCCCGTGGGCAGCTCCCACTCGGACACACATGGATCTGGAATGTGCACGAGTGCTGCTGAGCTCAAGGAGTGTGTAGGGCAGCCAAGGCACTGCTGAGGGGAAAAATAAATGATACTTATCTACCTCCTCACCTTGGGGAAGGAAGCAAGAGCAGAGTAAACAAGCACACAAACCAGCTGATTACCAGGAATCCCAGCTTTCCAAACAGGAATCCTTGTTTTCCTACCAGCACTGAAACATGGATACATTTACATCCAGCAGAAGTCTGTCATGGGAGCTCTCTGGTGGAAGGTGAAGTGCTGTTGTTATTCTGCACTAAGAAAACCTCTATCCCACAAAATTTTCACTTGACTTAAGTGAAGTTTTTATATTCAGCTCAAGTTTAAACTGCATGAGATCATTCATTACATCACCAGCTTATCTACAGAGTTACTAAAGTGCTGATCAGATGACAAGAACTGGAAATACTTGGATCTTAGGAAATACTTTTACAGCACTTTTGTAGAGGAAACACTTGCCTGTATGAATAGTCGTGAATAATGTGAAATAAATTAGGACTAAATGCATCTTTAAATCCAGTATTTCCTGTTTTTCTGAAGGAAAATGACTATTTCTTGTATTTCTGAAGATATGCAGCTAAAACATAAGTTCCCAACTTAATATCCCAATTACTGGGCAAAATTCCCTCGTCTGTGTTTTGCAGATCATCAGACCCACAGGTCACAATGGCTTTATATTCTGAAGAAGCTGTGAACAAACAAGCTGGGCACTGGATCTGCATATGCAAACAAACATTTCACAGCTATCCCACAGAGAGAAATCCGCTGGAATTGCAGATCTTCCTGCTATATAGCCTTTGTCTATTTTGAATCGATGCAGGAATTTTGGCAGGGAAGACAGAAACTGGAAGTGTCGAATGTACCAAAGTTAGCTCCTGCTCACCCCAAGTGATAATACTAAAATAACAAGCCTGCCACAAACTTTGTGGCAGCAAAATTCAGTAACATGAAAAGGAAGCTTTTAGAAAACAAAGCACCTCATGAAATTCATTACTATGAGACACAAATTACTACTGCTATTATTATCATCTAGTGCCTATAAGCTGCTCTGATGAATAAGGACTCTTATGCCTTGTACAAATAAAAGGATGAAAGATCATTGTCATCACAGATTTAGTGGATTAAGAAAATGATATGTGCATAATGAGTGTCTTTAAATAGAATATTGGCATGATTTTTTAAGCCAGCTAGAACTCGTATCAGACATGGCTCGAGCTGACCACTGATTAATTTATAGTTGAAAAAAAAAATCTCACTTATATAACTTAAATCTCCTTTACATGGCTGTTTTTAAAGATCTGGTAGGGTTTGCCTTGGGAAGCAGGAATTGCTCTACAGGAGCAGAACTCCCTGCTGAGCCTGGAACTACATTGGGGTCCACCGGGAGGTGAGGGAAGAGCAAAGACTTCCAGTCTGGTGGGATGTCTGCTGGAAAGGAACATGTTTAAAAGATTATAGCACTGAACGAGTTGCCAGCTTTTCTGGGAGCACTTTCTATAATGAGCAAGCGTCAATTACAAGTATAAGACCATTCTGTTGTTTTGAAAAACATGAGATTTAAATAAACAAGCCACTATTTTTACCAGTAGAGATTTTGGCTCCCTCTACCAAGGGAAGAGGACATTTTTCCATTTCTATTTAGCAGAAAACAAGAGACCCCCAAACCCTTAAAGGCCAGTAGATACCAAGCCAAATAAAAGCATAAGAACTGACTCCACCCAAAGTGAATGTCCAGAGGTCCATGGTCCCACAAGACCTTTGCACACAGTCCTGCATACACTCCTGATGCCAAAACTGAACACAGGCAAGTGTCCCCTTTGGTTGATTCCTGTGAGATGTTGCCTGCCATGGAAAGGACACATTTCCATGGTAATGCACCTTGGCTCACAACCCAGGGTGCTGGATTTGTTGTGAGTACCTGGGGGTCTTTTGGGCTCAGAAAACCACTAAGAGACCATGATAAGGAAGGAAAGATCCAATTCTGAACACGCTTGTCATTAACCAGAAACTTAGTTGTTATGCAAAACCTGGAGCCAGTTTCTGCACTGAAGCCACGAGAGTCACAGTTGCAGGAAACTTTGGGATGTAGTTTTCCTTTTATTCTCCTCATTAAAAAGTTTGTAGCAATTATACAATGAAAAATGCCAACTCAGCACTGAAGGTGTCTCTTATTCCTTTCCTGACACTCTTCACTTTCCATTGCCTGAGAGGAAAACTGTCACTGTTGGTGTTAAAAGAGTGGGATCCAACTTAAGCAGAGGTTACACAAGCTAGCACAATTACTACAGTCTCCATATTTTCCCAATAATGAGTCCTGCTCTAATTCAGAAGATATGCCCTGCCTGGGAGACAATGTGGGGTTGAATGAGGACAGAGCAAAGAATGACATGTCATAAAAGCCTGATGTTCCTGAGTGCCAGCAGAACCCTTCCCTTCTGATGGGTGCTCTTGGGTAGCTAATTTGAGGCATTTGGAGCATTTGGTGGACAGCTGTTCTGCTCAGAGTGCAATGGCAAGAGTTTTCAAGCTGAAACCACAAAAATGAACTGATGATGCCATTTGGAAGCCATGTTCAGAGAACTTACCTCCTCTGACTACGTTGCTGGATTTTAGGAACAGAACTCAGCTTTTTACCCCCCTCTCCTTCCTTGCTGCTTTTCCCTTTTGTGCTTCTCTGGATAACCAAATCTTGCCAGAGCTGCAGATCCCGGAGAGGAGGCAAGGCTGGCTCGGCAGGGGGATGGAAGAGCAGCTCCAGCCATGGTGGGTGGTGGAAGTGGTGGGACAGAGGGAGGGAAAAGAGGTCTTGTTCAGCCAGCACCATCTTCTGTGCTGGAGAATCTGTACCTGGAGGAGCTCAGAAGGAGCACACGCAGCACGTGGTGTGCTTTGTTGGAGTGTCCCACTGCAGGCACTGCCTGCTCTGAGAGTTGTCCAGCAGCAGGGATAAGAGTCAGAGAAGGTTTTCCCAAGGTCACTTGCTCCTGTTAACTCTTAACCTGTTTGCTGTTAACTGTTCACTGATCTTCCCCACATGGTGGATGCAAATTTACCTGCACTGCCACAAAGAGATTTATTGAACTGAAGAGCAAAGTTAATGTGCGAGTTGGAAGCAGAGGGTGTTTGGTTCAAAGGTAACACAGGAGACAGGAACACAACTATGAGGCTCCTTGGGATCAGCCCTCAAACTAATCTGATTTTAAAATTTTCATCAGTGATGCTGAGTTTGTTAAAAAGTTGGGGTTGAAATGTGGATGCTGGAGGAGGGAAATACCAAGAGGGAAGAATCAAGCAGTCCCAAGGGACTGAGTAATGGCAGTGAGATGGAAATTTAATAAAACAGTGTCAAAGCACAAATGGCAAGAGCAAGATTTTTTGTTACATGTTCAGAATGTAACACGTAGAAAAAAGGGAAAAGAGGAAGATGTGGTTATGAAGAGAGGAAAAAGAATCCAGCCCTAGACTTTATCAGAGGGAATATTCACAGACAGGAAATTATTACTGTGGTATTAATGTAGATTACTATTTCTAACTGAAAGAATCTGCTGGTTTTTTTTTTCAAACATAATAATTTCTTTGATATTCTGCATGTATCAGAATATATTTTTATATATTCTTTTTACTCAGTGGAATGGAACACCAGGCATGAAATTGGCACTGAAAAGGGGATGCATCAGTAGTTCTTTAACTGACTTTTGATACCTTTGAAACGCTTCTTTGGCAAGTATAAGAATGCACAAGCGATTTCCAAAGAAGAAGAAACATGTTATTTCCTTTCCTTCCTTTTTTT
>VXBX01008453.1:979900-998011 GCA_013400415.1 Scytalopus superciliaris | reverse complement strand
TTCTTTTTTTTTTTTTTTGCCCTGGTATTTCTCAAGTAACTTATTAAAGTGATGTTTGGCATGTGCATGCTGCGCAGAGCACACTCACTTGCTATTTTTCACTTCCTTTTCACATCATTCTTAATGGGCCTTTAAGGACATCTCTGTATTCCCGTGGTGTTATTTATGGCTCTGACATCATCCCTCAAGGTGAGCAGCACTTTGCTGTGGAGTATTTACTCTTTCATAGTAAATCTGCCTGCTGCTTTCTATAAAAACAGGAAAACAGCTGCAGTTTTATAGGTGAGAATGAAGGTTTCTCCCTCTTCTGAATGGCCATTTCGTCATGGGGAAGTTAAAAGTGATCTGGGGGGAGAAACACAAAGCACGAGTGTGGTCTTTCATGGCTGAATTTTATCTGTAATCCTTCAGCTGACGTTAAACAAAATGCAGAAAGCCACAGCAGATGTTTTTATTATCATTCGTTACTTACATGGATGCAATATGGGCAAGCACAGCACAGAATACAGAAGAAAAAAGTGCCCCTGGCATACAGGAGCAGGTTTTCCCTTACAAACATCTTTTTAAACAGTTAAATGTGTGTACAATGTCTTTGGATTAATTAATGTTGAGTGAAACATTAAGAAATACAGTCAAATGAAGAAATAGGTGAATGGCTGCCATGAGCTGGAGTCCAGGAAGACCTGCTCTCATTAATATTGATTCTAAACTCTTTAAATATGAAATCTTAATGAGCTTGGCCAAGATGTAGGGACCAGCATTTCAGCTGCAAACCAGGTACCACACAGGTTTGGAAAGGACCCACTCAGCTTCCTTTGAGGTATCTTGAATAAGGGAGGGAAAGGAGGAGAGACCTTGGCTTCTGCTCGAACACTTTGGGTAATCTGGGCAAGAGTCTCTTAATTAACACACTTAGATCAGTGTTTGCAGGTAACATTGACACTTTGAGAGCTCCAACAGCCATGAGAGACACTGAAGCATTTTGTACCAACTCTCCCTGGACTGAAGGAGCAGGAAATTTGTGTTCTCTCAGGCAGTTGCTGAGAGGTTAAAACAGGAATAGTATGGCAGGAAAAAAAAAAATTCCAGACTTGGCTGTCTGGAGAGCTGAACTGGAAATGCAAGAGCAATGAGTAAAAAACTTCTTCATTAAAAGATATCAACAAATCCCAGGCACTGGGGGCAAAGGAGGCAAAGGAGGGGCAGGAGGTTTATTAGCCTTCAACTTGTCACTCCAAGAGCCTGTTTGGTGGGAAGGGCTTGCAAACTCCGTGTAAAGAGCAGCTCTGGAGTGGTTTCTTAAACCTGCATCTAATGAGAAACGAAATTAAGTTTAATTACTCTGAGGTGGCTCTGTTTCCCCCCTTCTTTTGTAACTGCAGTTTTCAAAGAAGTTATTTCCATTATTTGCACTTGCCTCTCATCTGAACAAAGTGATACCATGAAGGACAAAGCACATCCCTCTCTCCAACTGCCTCCAGCCTTTTCTGCACTTAACCCAACAAAGCCCTTGAACAGCTGTGAAGGTCTGAATGGCTGGGTGGGTCAGATGGAAAATTGGGAACATTATCACCTCTAGGATATGTCTTTGTATTGGCAATTAATGAAAATTAAATAAATGCTTTAGCTCATCCATGGGATCCTCATCCATCCAGGTAAGTTTTTATACCAAACCTTTACACACTCAGAGCAACAGGGAGAAAATGCAGGGTGAAACCGAGAATCAACTTGTTCTGATGGAAAATACCCACTTCCTTGAAGCTTGAGTGTTCCTAAATGAAGAACTGAAATCAAATTATTTTTACCTACAGATTGCAATCCATGCAGGTGCTTTTGCCTCCTTGAAATTGATGCCAAACCTCCCCATTCTTGGCCCAAAGGCTGGGTATGGGGTTTGCCACCCCCCCTGCAGCTCTACACATTGTCGTGCAGGGCTCAAACTTTTCAGGCCCTGAGTGTTTCCCAAGGACAATGTTGCCTCTCTAGTCCAGTGGATCTTGCTGATGTGTGCACACTGGATATTGCCACCACAGCTTCCTCAGAACTTTAGAATTTGCTCTCTCCTTTTTTTACCACTGTCAACTGGCCAAATATTTCAAAAATTTCCCTTTAACAAATGTGTCCTTGTGGGGAAAAGTCCATTAGTAACAGAGTAGTTGCATCTTGTCAGGACCAGACTTTAATGGCTGTTTGAATTTTAACTACTATTTGCTAACTATTTCTGTTCAAGCCAACTAAGACCATAATAAAAGCCATTAAATCCCAAGTAAGTGGCCTCAGTGTAGCTGCAGGGTATAACACTGAGTATGATCTGAATTTATCCACTGCAAGAAAAGACTTTGTCCCTCACAGACTTTTTGGAGATGGAAACTTCTTTTTTTTTTTTTTTTTTCCAAAGAAGATTGCCTAGAAGAATAAAAGTGCTCTTCTTTGCCCCAGGGAAGGCCAAACAGAGTCTGAAGGTAACATGACACACTGTAATCCATTTTCCTATTTACAGGATGAATGAAGACACTGTAGAATCTCTGGCACTGAATTGACAAAATATATGGGACAATGCAACTCTGTGTTTGAATGAGTGGAAAAGTACATTGTGCAGAGGGATGGAACACTGAGTGTGGGGCATGGCCAGAGCTCCTGGGTGAGCAGGGCAGGGCACACAGACTGGACTCAGCATTTTGCCATCCTTTTCCTGCCATAGTTCTATTCTGAGCCCCTCATGGCACATCCAGCACCATTCTGGAGATCACTGCCCTGTGAAAGAGCAGGGAATGGGCAGAGGAAGAGATGGAAGTGAGAGGAGTGGAAATGGTTATTCACAGACAGGTAAAGCCCTGACTGTGCAACGTCAGAGAACACCTGCAAAGGGCCTCCAGAACCTTTTTCATGGGCCAAAGGAGATGGAATCTGCTCTCTTACCTCCTCAGGAGAGCACAGAGCCTCCTCAAGAGCACAGACCCTCCTCAGCCATGACCTTGTCCTGCTCTAACCTGAGGCAGGAGGCTGGGACAAGAGGAGGGACACGTTGTCCATCTCCTGAGCCAGGAGAAACACAACATAACCCCTCAACAGGTTTATCCTCTACATTCCTGACAGGTTTTCTGCACAGACCTGGGGACAAAATTTAACACTGTCAGCATTTTCCTTTACACAACAAATCTGATCCAAAGCCATTTAAGGTCTTTAGAACTAATAAGTCAAAATCTGTAAAAGCTAAAGGGAGAAAAGTTAAAGGCATGAGTCTTAACTTGAAGAATTTTTATCTTTAAATATAGGTGTGAGGTAACAAATTATGTAATATAGTCAGTGCAGGAAAGGAGGAAGGTAGAACAAAGGTTAAAATAATTAAAATTTCCTGGTTATTTACTTATGGCCCAATCAAGTCTACTGAAGAAAAGAGAAAGCCTCAGTGGGCTCTGGAATAGGCTGTTAAGACATTTGCACATCTTAAACGATCACTGGATGTAACCAGTGTACTGAGCCTGGAGTCCAGAATGGAGACTCGAAAACAAACAACACATTAGCTCAAAGGGGAGCAGAACAGAGAGCTCACAAAGCAATTTTCCATGAAAAGCCCTTAACTCACAAAAACAGCACCAAAAAAAGACCAGTCCAAAACAGAACCCAGCCCTCACAAGTGATGTTCAAAACAATGCCTGGCGAGAGAGAACGTCCCGAACTCCACAGCTGGAGACACTAATCCCAAAATGCTCCCTGAGTGAACCGATCACTGCAGGGATCAGGAGGAAACGTATTTCCCTGAAGAACAATAACACATTGGCAAGGTGTTCCACAGAAATGCTGCACCTCTTTGAAGCAGCGAGTGTTGCTGGAGCTGGCTGACAGCCCTGACAGGCCGTGAGCTATCGTCTGCTGGGGCAGGACTGATGCAATATTGAAGGTGGCCCAGGAAAAATGTTACTGGGCTGAAAGGGCTCAATACATCATCCTGTATGAATAGCTCTCTTGGGCTTCACCAACGAGTAACCCCAAAGTGAGGGTTTTACTCGCAAGGTTCTGACTATCGAAGTAAAGCACAGCACACACTTTGCTAAATCAGAGAACCACAGGATGGTTTGGGTTGGGAGGGACATTAGAGATCATTTTGTTCCACCCCCTGCCATGGGCAGGGACACCTTCCACCAGCCCAGGTTGCTCCAAGCCCTGTCCAACCTGGCCTTGGACACTCCCAGGGATGGGGCAGCCACAGCTTCTCTGGGCAACCTGTGCCAGGGCCTGCCCACCCTCACAGGGAAGAATTCCTTCCCAGTATCCAGTTTAACCCTACTCTCCGATAGTGGGAAGCCCTTCTGCTTGCCCTGTCACTCCATCCCTTGTAAATAGCTTCTCTCCATCTTCCTTGTAGCTCCTTCACCCCAAAGTCTTCTCTTCTCCAGGCTGGACAATTCCAGCTCTCTCAGCAGAGCTTCTCCATCCCTCTGATCATCTCGGTGCCTCCTCTGGGGTCACTCCAACAAACCCATGTCCCTCCTGTACTGGGAAACCCTCACAGCACCTGGGGGAGAAAGGCAGCGTTCCCTTCTCTGGATCATTTGTTTGTTCAGAATTGGCCCTCTTTCACCTAAAAGACAATGCTGTGTCATCTCACGGGGCTGAAAAGCCCACAGACCAGTACATGCAAAGATCAAACTGCTTGTAGAGAGCTCAGATGATCTCTGTGGTTGTTGTCACTCCGGCCCAGGAATGCCTTTAGAGCTAATCACCCCAGCAGTGGTTTCACCGAATGATATTGCAGTGCCTGAGTTACAAGCCTAATTTGCTTCTCAATATGTTCCTTTTTTTTTTATTAGAATCAGCTCAAGGGTTTGCATGGTTTCAGTGCTGCTTAATGGGGATTAGTTTGAAGTGAAAATGTGTTTTCCATTTGTCTGAAAAAGACACAACAGGGAGCAGAGCCCTGGAGATTATTGAGAGCTTTGGGTGGTTTGAGGAGGCCAAAGGCCAAGTGACTTCATATTTCAGTGGAGTGTAATAATCCCCTGGAAAGGCACAGCCTGGTGTGTCTTACTGTGCAATTATGGGCTGGAAATTGTCGTGCATGTCTGACCTGTGGATATTTGCTGTGTGTCATTAATGCAGGTACAACAGGATCATTAACCAGGTGCCTGTGGAGCTACCAGCAGAACGTTCTCCATGCCATTCCTGCTGCTCCCTTAGGATGCAGCACCCTTCCCTCAGTTTAACAGGAGTTTAACTACAGAGTAGTAAATAATGGAGCTGGTAAAGCTGATTCCCTGATTCCTGGATAATGAGTTAGTCATTGCACCCACCTCAGGGTATTTATGCAGTTAATTAGTGGCACAAAGAATCCCTATTGCAGGGCTCAAAGAGGTTACACTGTACATTGTTTTTCTGTTCTCCGGTGTCTATGACATACGGTAGATTTAAATCTTTGTACTTACTAATTGACTTGCCAACAGAGGAACATACTGGCTTGTTTCATCTTATTCTATTTATTCCCTTACAGGTGGCTGCTAAACAAACATTTTCCTTGCCTGCAGGGCATTGATCTCTGTGTGTTGCTGGAGGCTCAGGAAGGATGCTGAGCAGCCCAGGGTGTCTGCCTGAAAACATTTCTAATGTCACTGGGACAATCTGCAAGACAGAGAAGAATTTTTCTGGAGAACCTTCCCACCATGACTGTGAAACACCTCATCATCCTGAAAGAAAGGTTTTCTATCCCCTGGGGATGCAGCATCCCTGTGATCCTCCACCATCCCTGGGATGTTTGCATTTGGAGAGCCAGACTGTTTTATCCACGGTGTGAGAGATACAACAATATTGTCTTTATTGTTTCTTTCCTCCATCCCAGGCCTTTGTGAGCTGTGTTTCTTGGGACAGATTTGAATGCTGTTAGTGACCTTGTGAAAACACCGTCTTCATTATTAAAACCAGGTCAGAAATACCCCCGGGCACAATGAAATGCCTCACCTGCAATTCTTCAAATAGTTTCCACTGCTATTAATTCTTTGAGGTGTACGAGGTCTTGCACATGTCTGCTCACTAAATAGATATCATCTGGAGGCAGCTGAATAGAACATTCTGGCACCAAATAGCCTGGCTATAGAACACCTAGAGGTATTATCTGTGGATTTATCAGTGCACCAAGTGATTTCCTGGGATAGCTCATCTGGAGGGAGGAAACCCGGCTTCAAGCAGGAAACAGAACCCTTCCAAAGTTCATTGGTGTTGGAGGTCAAGCTTTAGTTCAGCTCATTACAGGGACAGATGTTAAACTCACATCAGGAGTTTTATTTTGGGAAAGTTGAAGAGGTTTTGGGATCTGTGGTTTTGGCCTAACCCAGTCTTTAATCAAAAATGACATCCCTGGGCAAGAGCCTTCAGGTCTCTCGTGCATCTCCCAAACACACACTCGAGGTGCACTGGAGCACTTTCGGTCTCTGTGAGGAAGTTCAGGTCACACTCATTCCTGTAATACAGGTGAATTATCCACTCCAATTCCCAAGAAAACTGTTTTTTCCCACCCATGTTTCGTTTTTTTGTGGCTGGCTTTTACAACCCCTTAGGTGTGTTTTGTTTTGATAAGAAAAACAGCTTGATTATGGTTGCCAAGACAAACATTTTTTTCCAAAGAAAAATTAAAATGAGGATTTTTCTAGTTCGTCAGCCACGACTTCTACTAAAGCAGCACTTACTGCAAATGATATAAATGTGCTCTTGCAGGCAGTAGTTTGTGTTAGTTTTAATTCCTTTTATTAGACATGCAGTGACTAAAGTGATGCTATGTTTAGAAAACAGCTTCAAGAAATTCTTGCACACTCATTCAATGGCACATTTGGGGGTTTGCATCCTCCACTGCCAGAGGAAAGTTACTCTGCTCTGCTATTTACTTGTTTAATAAAAATAAACCTTTAGATAACAGTCAATTTAAAACATCTCATTACGGTCACAGCTAAAAGTCTGATCATTCTGATGTGTTATGTAAACAGCATTTATGAATGGTTATAAAAATGAACTTGGCTACTAAATGTTGCCTCTTCAAAGCAGGTAAATACAATCTGCATTTTTATATGTAGGTGAAAACCACAATTGGCCAAATCATGTGAAACCTGGAACTGCCCTCAAGCTTCAGTTGAACATTGCTCTGCACAGGGAAGGAATTTATTAATATATAACATTTTCCATCTACTAGATATGCCAAAGAAATAGAAAAACAAGTTAAAACAAGGCAGGTGAAGGAAAAAGAAAACATTTCAATGACTATTTGTAATGAGATGAGAGTATTTATTGTTTAGGAGGGAAAACTTTCCACAAGTGCTGTTTCTTAGGCCTCCACAGTCTGCAAAGAGAAATGAGAGGCCATTTCTCCCAGAACATTTAACATGAGCTTGAGCAAAGCATCCAGATCTACAGGGACTGGTCCTGGCGTGGCAGGGGATGGATCAACAAGGAGGGCTCTCCTGGGGCTGCCAAGGGGCTCCTGGGGTGGGTTCAGAGCTATTTCTGTCTTTTAAACAACTGTTTGATGAACAACTCTGTTATTTCACACTTGTCAGTGAGCAAGAAGAAAGAGTTTCCTGTGGAGTGAAATCTTTCCTCCAAGGTGAGGAATCAATCGGAGACAAATACCAATGTCACATTCCAGAGCTTCAGGCCTTATTGTGCTTGGCTTCCTCCCCCCAGCACTGCCATTGGTCCACACCAGGACAGAACCAGCCTGTTCTGTCTAATAAAATTTTATTGTGTTGCTTTTCAAAATAACAATTCCTATGCTGGCACTTGTGGAGCCAGGAAGGCACACAGGCAAGAAAACACATGCCTACAGCTCAGGAAGGCTACTGGAATAAGTTGCATAAAAGGATCTGCCAATGCAGCACAGTTTGTCATTCCAGTTCCATTCCACTAATTGTTCTTTTTTTTCTTTTTTTTAAATGAAGAACTATCACCCCAAAATAGACTGTTTCCATAAGAAGACACAAAGATTAAATTGGAAATAAAACAATAATTCTTATTATCTGTACATTCATGCCAACTTTTCTTTTGCTTGGTTTTTTTTTCCAACGACTTTATCGAATTCTTTTTCCTGTCAATTGTACTCTTTCAAATCCCAGAGATGCAGGAGGTATGTGCAAGTTCCCAAGAAACACTGGGAGCTGCAGGACAGTGGTGCTGTGTGTCAGAAGGGTCTGCCTTCTCATCCTAGAAATGCTGTGAGACAAAGGAAGTGAAGGCTCATGTTTTCCAGACTTATTACTTCACTTTAATAAAAAGCTGCTACATCTTCTTTCTGGCCTCCTCTCTTTCTCTCACATCCTTAAAAGCCCAAGGAGAGATCTACTGAGAAAGGGAGAAAATCTGAAGATGATGGCAGACAAAGTCTTCAACATTAAATAACAATTAAATTGAAGGAAGCATTCATCTCCATTTAATTTCCTCTGTTTTGCAGCAAGGTAAGCTCATCCTTCTTTTGTTACATCCTGCAGCAATGGCAGCTGAGGTCTCTGATTTCTCCTCCTGGAGAAGTGGGAAGGAACCCAACGTGGCCTTGGCTGTTGCACAAGTTGAGGCACAAGCGACCCACACAACATCCAGGGCACTTCCAGCTCCCCCAGGTCCCACCACATGGAAGGAGGTGGGTCCCGGGTTAGTGCACATCCATCCTCCAGGCAGCCCCCCCATCTGGGCCACGACCCTCCCCAGCCTCTGAGCCAGGGGGTGGTGACAAACAAGCCGCCCTTTGTGCCGCACCAGCCTCTGCCCGCCCTGCTAATGCTGGAAGGAATTCCTTTTGAAAAGGGGAAAACGGGAAAGAAAAGCCTGGTGCCATTGAGTGCTGAGAGTGCCATTGAGTCCCTAAGCCGTTCCCCAGCTGTTTGCTCGAGGAACCAGGGAGTTATAAATAGCTGGGAGCGAGAGAGCAGAACAGTGGGAGAGACACTCTGTAAACGGAGCTCTGAGCAATGGCCTTGTTTCGGGACCAGTGAAGGCAATAATGGCCTAGAATCCACCTTCCTCATGTGCAGGTTATTATGGCACAGAAGGATAATAAAAGCATTCCCGGATTTTCACAAGTTAAAGCCATAAAGAGGAGGGAAATTTTACATCTTTGTGGTTTTTATTGTAACTTTGCTCAGAGAAGAGGAGGAAGGAGAAATATTGGCCATCCCTGGGTAAGGAGGAAAAATGAGAGTGGAAAAAGAAAGACACAAAAGACTGGAGTCTAACTTCAGTCAGTTAATAATAACCATGTAAGCAAGTCTTGCTCTGTTCCTGTGGCTTCCAGTTATAGACTGGAATAAAGGAAATAAAGGAATAAAGGAATTAATGACAGAAACACGGTTGATTATATAGCACTATTTGCCAGGGCAAGCAATATTTCTTCATTATTACCAAAGACTTCATATTACTGTTAATAATTATTATTATTACTGTTAATAATAATAATAACTTCAAATAATTATTATGTATTAAATTATTACATGTTATAAAAAAGCATTTGTGTATTATAATTATGTATTAAATTATTGTGTACTAAATTATTACTGTTAGCCATTCTAACAAAGTTTGAAGCATGAATAATAGTTAATAGCCAATGTGAGGTATCACAGATCCAGGGAATATCCTGAACTGGAGAGGACCCACCAGGACTATCCAGTCCAACCCCTGGCCCTGCCCAGGACACCCCAACAATCCCCCCCGGCCCTGAGAGGTGTATTATGGCCTAGAAAGAAAAGATATAATGGGATCTTACATAGTATGGAATGGGATTGAAGGAATTATGGATGTAACTCCTGCTATTCCATTGAGGACTATCACAGTATCAACTCCTGAAAGCACAATTTGTGTTTATGTGAGTAAAAAAATAAGTTTTCCTGTTGGATCACATTTTCTTTGATTTTTAATTATTTTTTTTTTTAATTTTGAGTGAGGTACAATTATTCTGGTGTAAATCATTTGTTGCCTTTGCACAGAGTTTCCCAGCCATAAAATGGGACATAGAATCATAGGAGAATTAAGGTTGGAAAACACCTCTAAGATCAGCAGGTCCAACCATCCACCAGCACCACCACCAAGCCCACAAGTGCCACATCCACATGCTTTTTGAACACATTTTTCTTACTGCAGGGTGGGATACAGGGAGTTGTGGGACTGTGAGATATTTTGTTGATCAAGAGGTAAATCCCTCCTAAAGAATAGGTATGTCTTGAGCACTGAGGTAGATGGCAGGTGACATCTTCCACCAGATGCTCCATCACTGCTGCATTCAAACTTGGAACTGCCCTGTTGTGTCTTTGACCTGGAGCAGCTGCAGGATGGTGATGGAAATATTTGGGAGAAGAAAATATATGAGAATAAGCAATGGGTTTAAATTACAAAGAAAGAAACTCAGGAAAAGCTTTCTTAATAAAACGGATACAATCATGTGTCAATAATTTCTCTTCTAGATCTTTTCTTAGCCCTATTTTCCAATGACCTTGTAAATTGTATCTCATGATGATTTGTGGGATAACCAAAGGTGTAACAGTGAAAGTGTAAATACTTATAAATATTTTCACTTACACAGAAGTATTTAATTATTTTGGAAGTGTATTTTGTTGATCTGTAGGCAAAGAGGTGGTTGTATTATCTGCTCCAGGATGATCTTGTTTTCAATTCTATCTCCTGTGTGTTATCATCTCCTGCTTTGCAGAGCTCCAGCCTTGTCTCAGCTACAAGCACGAGCTGCACCCAGCAGTGTGTGGTAATTAAGCCCTCTGAGGGTCAGGCATATTTTAATTATTACTTGTTTTATTGTCAAGAGCTTGCCCACATGAGATGCAGCCCTGCATTCCATGTGGGACTGGAATAAGGGTCAACACATTCCTTCAGAACCCCAAATATTAAACAGACATTAATTTGTTTTGAGCTTTGCACATTTTAGATGGGCATAAATCAAGATGTATAATGGTGAAAAAATTTCCTCCATATGTTGGGAAGTCGAACTGAGACGTTAAGTGACAAAAAGTGGTGGCTGCAAGAGAAAATGATTAAAGGATTTGTTTAGCATTTATGTAACATATGAATGCCCCTTGCCTGTGTTAAAGCAGAGAATGATTGGTTTTCCACCAGCTAGGGCTGTGAATTTTAGCTCTATTCCCTTTTGGATTCTGAAGTTCTCAGGTTCCAGCTTACACAACAGCAAAGTCTAAATGCAGACCAGTTTTTCATCCATGAAATGGAAGTTAAATAACGCTTGACCGAGGTAGACAAAACAAGAAGATACCTAGACTAACTGGAAACATCAAGATTTGAAAATTACCTGATAGGAAAAGGGAGGGGAGTGGGATCAAAGACGTCCCAGGGAATGAAAAATTCCTTTGCAGTGCTTCCTGTTCTCTCTGTTATGCTAACCAAGGTAGGATTAGGTTTCAGCTGCCAAGAGAAATAACATTTGTAGATTTTTTTTGGTCTGGGGAAGTGGGATAGAAAGATTTAAGACAGCTTTTTCCAAACTATTTGCTTTTTGTCAAGCAGTCAAGTCCAGTTATTGTTATTAATTTGTATTACAGAAGTACCAAAGTGAGACTGGATTTCCATTGTATGAGGTGTGTGCAAACATCCAGGCAGAGCTGCTCTCACCTCAGAGAGCCCGGGCTGTGAGCAGACCAGACAGACCAAGGGCATTTTGCCCTGTGCTCTGTAGCTGGAGGACTTGTTCTGTCTCCTGAGGCAGAGTCTGGTCCCTCAGCTGCTGCAGGGCAGTTCTGGAGAGCAGAGACGATACTGAAAGAGATGAACCTGCCTTTTTGTGTGTAAATACCGGGTAGGGTCAGAGACATTCAGGAAAACCAAGATTAAAGTGATTAAGTCACTGACTCCCACTGATAGCTGGCTGTGTGAGCTGCAGGAACCTCACGCCACCTTGCACCAGCTCACTCCTCTGTTTACTCCTTACTCTTTGCTCTTGGTTTGGTTTTCTGCTACAGGTCACTTCATGTGCAAGGTTCAGAAAACCTGTGTGCAGGGGTTGCATTCTGCTCTGCTCCTGACCTGCTGTGCGAAAGAGCCATACCTAGAAATTCAAACTGCTTTAATTCATCTCTGAGTGCCTGCATTAGTCTTCAGGTGCCCAAAGAAACAGCCTGGACATAATATGAAGAGTGAAAAGGGGGAGCTGATACACCTTCTGAGAGGTCACAGCCCCACAGAGCTTCTGTGTGGGACTGAAGGCTGAACTTCACCCTCCCCTTTTTCCAGGTCCTCCTGGCAGGAACTGAGATGCAATTCTGCCCACTCTGTGACTTCTATGGAAAAAGAGATTGTCCTTCTTGTGTTGGCTGGAAGTCTTTATCTTAACCTCATGCTAATCTAGAAACAAAAGGCTTTCTGTAGGAAAAAAAATAATCTGAATAAATAAAACAGAACCTTTATTCTAAAGTTGTCTATCAGTGGATAATTCCAAATCCAAGCCCATGTGTAAATATTTGAAGTACCATTTGAATTATGAAGGGCTTTTATTACCTGGGAGAATTTCCTGCTCCTTGTGTTTTAAATCCTGACCTGGATGTGTGCAGGGGACTCCAGGTTTGTGCCGTGTGTGTCTGGGCAGGGAAGGGGCTGGGGAGCTGCGCACATCTCCCTGTTTCTCAAGATTCCAGCAGTTTGCTGAGCAGACCCTCGGAGTTTGCTCACAAGAACAAACCAGAGTAAATGTTTAACTTGAGTCTTTGGAGTTTACAGCTTGTTCTTTTCTTGATTATTAACCCAGCCCCTGTTTTTCTTTACAGTTGTGCAGCTGCTGGACGAGAGAAACAAAGGACCCTTGAGGGAACTTCCTCGTGGCGGCACAAGCAAAGGTAAAGTGCCTTTTGTGTCCTTTCCATACCTGTACGGGGGAGAGCAGGGCACATTTCTGCATTTCTGGCAGGACAGAATGACCTGCCAACAGCCAGCCTTGATTATTTGGGTCCTTTAAAATTAAATCATTAGATGCATCCAGCTAATTCATGCTAATTTGGCTCAAACTGAAGCCGTGTCCGTATCCACAGTGCCGGAGTGTGCCCAGGGAATGTGTTTTCAGACATTCACATGCTCACCAATACACACACACTGCTTTCCACCACCTTTTTCTCCACACCAATAGCTTTGTCTTTGTAGCTATTTTTTCTCCTCCTAATAGTTTTTCTGCACTGTCCAAGCCTGTAAAGGTCTGTGTGATCTTCTCCCCATGGAGAGGCACAACTGCACTGGAAAGACCCGTGTTTCCATCAGTGCTTTCTCTGAGCTCACACAGCCCAGCAGTACCATTTCTTTTCCATTCCTCCCTTTTTCCCCCCCCCCTCTCCTCATGGATAAAGTGAATTCTAGAAGAAAACTTTTGGTGAGGCAGGTGCCACCATCACAGTACAGAAGGGACAGGGACATTTGTCTCACACTTGTTCTGGTTACTGTGTCAATACTGTGTGAATGCTTGTTTTAAAATAATGTTATATGTGTGTCCTGTGTGATGGCTCAAAAGTAGTTTGCAGAGAGAAGGATTCACTTGCTCAAACCTCTTGCGTTTTTCTTTTTTCTTTTTAATTGATTGTGACATAAATTTATGTGGAAAATAATATAATTGAAGACTAGTGAAACTAATGCATGGAAGAAAATTTGAGTGAAGTTCGAGAGTGGAGGTTAAAACAAGTACTTAACAACATTAAAAAAATAGCTGTTCATTGTGTTGTGTAAGCAGAAAACCTCTCAGCCCTGGTGCATTCTTTAAGAAGACCCAGGTGCCTCCTCCTCTCTGTGCTTCTGCCTCTTTGCTGCCTTGGGAGGCAGCCTTGGATGTTCCATGTTCTGGTCAGATCCAGCTGCTTGTTTAGCCCAAAAGATCATGGCATCATAAGTAAGGGATGATACAGGGTTGATGATGTGGGTAACAGGTATTTCCAAAACTTCTATCACATATAGAGAGATTCTATCACTGTATTCCCACAGAAGAATACTGACATGAATGGGAATATTGGTGAAATAAATTGGGATGTATTGAAAGAATGTCAATACAGGCCCAAGTCACTATGGAAATACAAAAACCAGAAAAAGTAACTGAGGAGTTGCATGATTCCAAGAGATGGAAATCTTGGTTAGGAAGTAAGTGGGAAGTCGGTTGGGAAGCTTTGAACCTGTTTCTACAATGGCCAAATGCAGATGTTGCAATTTACTTAAAGATTAAGAGATAAACAAGCAAAGAAAACAAAACACAAACCTGTTCTCGAAAAGAATGGGAGAATTGGCAAGTTGATAAAGAGCCTTTTGACTGTTCAAAGGTGACCCAGGTCAGCAGAGGATGAATTGGCCGTCTCTTTTTAGACGGAGTTTAATGTTTGTTGAGAGTCCACAGATTTCTCCATTTCCTGAGCACCTTTCTTTTCCAATCTGGCAACTCTACAAAGCATGTGTTGGACTTTAAACATATTTGCCTGCCTTGCTGTGGGTGCTGCGAAATGCAAATACACATGATGGCATCAAAAGGGGAAGGAGGGCTTTGAAGAACTTGTCAGGGAGCCAAGGAGCCCGTGGACCAGTGAGAGCTGCAGTTCTCAGGACACTCTGCCTGTTGGTGACAGCAAACCCACAGCAGGAAAGATCCAGGGGAGGAGTTCGTGGCTTTCTCCTGGCTAGTCCAGTCAAGCTGCCCCAACTCAGCTTCAGAACTGAAGTGGTTAAAGGGAAAAGTGGAAAAGGAACTTACCAGAGGGATCTTCCAGAGGAGAAGGTGGGGAAGAAGAGGCTCAATTCTAATTGACTGTATTAAAAGCAGACGGGCTCCCTGTGCCTGAGGTGACTCCTGGCTCTCCTGGTGTGACAGCCAGCAGCACGAATCCACATCCACCAGGACCAGGAATCCTGGAGGGGTTTTGGTTCATTAGTTGGTTGTCTAGTTGGGATTTTTGTTTTTGTTTGCTTGTTTGAGTTTTTGGTTGGTTTGTTTTTTTAGTGCAATTATAGAAACAAACTGTGATGACACTAAAAGATAGGATACATTGGATTTCACCTCATTATGCTTCAGAGATGTATGAACAGAGAGCAGAAAAGCCTCATTTTCCAGCACCGCGGCCTCATCCAGGCTCGGTGCCATTATCATGACAAAAGGTAGATTAGACTTTCTTGGGGGAAAATGTGCAAAGTAGTAACTGCTTTTTATGCCTCATTCCAGCCCCTCATCTCCTGTATAACTCCACAGCAAAAGGCTTGATTGGCTCCCAAACGTGCAGCACCAAGTGTCAAAATGCACTGGCAATCACAGAAATAACAATAGCACTAACCCACGATCACCATAACCATGATATGATCAGGGTTTCCTTTTCAGAATTAATGATGTTAAAATAAATGGAATTATGTTGCTTTTCCTTTTTTTAAGTCAGTAAATTCCAAAAGAGGATTTGCCCCGTTCCTGCAATGTGCTTAAGGACTTAGAGAGCACCATCAAATGCAGATTTATCAGGGGCATGAGGGGCTGGCACACGGCAGCCTCTGCTTAAAGCTGCTCACTGCCTTTTCCTTCTGCTCCAGGAGCAGGATTTTTCATCTCAGTCATGATCCTCGAGGCCATGTGTGGCCTTGCATTTTTCAGAGAGTTCTTTTATTGCACAGAGAAAATGATTAACACTTTATAATAAACAGCAAAGAAAACTGGCATTATGGACAGGACCTAGAAAATGTGAATTGGAGAAAATATCACACCAAAACCTCTAGCAGAAGGTTTTTTTCTTATTTTTATCGAGGTGGTCATTGGGAATATTCCCACTGGGTTCAGAGGGTGTTGCATGGAATCACAATGTGTCTCTGACTCTCCCCCTCTGCTGGTAATTCTGTCCTTGCTGTGCTGTCAGAGCTGCACAGGATCATTACACAGGATCTCTGAGCTCTGCAAAAAGAGTTGCTAAGAAATCAGGTAGTGAGTACCATTCCACATTTGAGTCCAAGGATGAAGCACCCAAGAAAACTCTGGGGTGGTGGAAAGCAGGAAAATTAGTGGATGTTAGGGAAGGACAGGGATCTGTTTACTGTTACAGGTATTGGCACCAAACACACAGACTGGGGTGGGTAACACCCAGTCAAGAGGACAGGGACTGTGTTCAAACACAGGGAGCATTCAGGAAGGGCACCTTAAACTTTTACAATACTTCACTTCATAACTCAAAACAGTTCCCACCACTGAGCCAACAAAGCATTAAGTTATTCTTGTATTTTGAGACCCAAAATCAGAGAATCACAGAATATGCTGATTTTGAAGGGACCCACATAAATAACATCCAGAGCAGTGATGCAGATAAGATTATTTCACATACTTTTGAGGGCCACTGCAATGTACAGGATATACAACAGTGGTCCATACTCTGCAATATCAGGTGTTATAGATCTTAAAAAGGAAACTCTGAAGTGCAGGAAGATGGGGTAGTTTTACCCAAAATGTTGAGCTTGTTGTGTAGAAGATGTGAGAGTGGTTTCCCTGACAAGAACATTTTCCTGCTCCTGTTTCACAGCCCCTCTTGATGAAGACTTTTATTAATCTTAATCTGCTCTGCACAATTCTTTGCTTTGTTCAGCACAAAGGCTCAAAAGTTGCCAAATGTAAATGACAAACTCTATTGGAGGAAGAGAAATCCAGTCCTTTAAATAAACTTTTCCACCAGTGTTTAGAAATTTCCTCTCTCAATAGGAGCAGAAACATTTCTTTTCAGTGTTTCTTCTGGCCAGCTATGAACGAAATAAGTTTTAAATGTATAACACAGAAAACTGGATACTGTGGAGGTCCCGATTTTGAACAGAAACTTAAAAATCTTTGTCTTTGATGGAAAAATTCTTGCCTGAAAATAAATGTACTGAGTATTTTTGGTGTCATAGGAGGCTGGTAAATTCCCAGGTATTGGCTTAGTTTTAAAGACAGATGTTTCCTCCATCCAGGCCCAACTTGAAGCAAACAATGGACTCCATTTATTTATTTGGTGGCAGATTGTTTTGCAATAGTGGAATGTGGATGTTGCCCAGAGAGGTTTTGGACTCCCCACCCCTGGAAGTGTCCCAGGCCAGGTTGGACAGGGCTTGGAGGAACATGGTCTAGTGGAAGGTGTCCCTTCCCATGGCAGGGGACTGGAATGGGGTGATCTTTAAGGTCTTTCCCAATCTGGAATTCTGTCATTCTGTGAAACAATCTCAGCCGAAAGTCAAATCATTAATGTTCAAGAAACTGAGATTTATGACTTGGACAAATAAGTTCTAACCCTCACTAACCCAAACAATAGTTTTATCTGAACTGCCAGATCAGATTCACACCTTACATGGTTGATAAGTTTTCTTCTGATGCAATTCTAGGAACAGAAACATTTTTTTGAGAAAAGGAGAAAGCACAAAGTTTTACTGAAACTAGTTTTGAGATAACCTTTTCTGTTAACTCAAAGTAAAAAAGCACCTTTTATCTGTTTTCGTTTAGCACTGAAGAAAGGGCTTAGTGAGAGCATTCAGAGAAAGGATTTGCTAGTTGGGGCCTTGGGCATGTTTTCAAAAATCAGACACTTTCACCTTGTCTTTTGTTCCCAGCTCCGATTCCGAAAATCCTCTTAGGTTAATTTGTTTTCCAGCACAAAACCAAATGAAACCTAAACCGCCAGAAAGGCGTTTTTATTCCTTTCCCCCCTCTCTCCCCGGCGGAAGATGGAGCTGCCGCCGGTCGGTGGGGGATGCTGCTGGTTCCCCGTCCCCCCGCGGCCGGAGCCGCCGTGGTGCTGAAGGGACAGCGCCGGCCCCGCTCCCGCCGCCTCCCCGGCTCTCCGCGCTAAGGGAGGCGATGCCCAAGCGCCTCTACAGCATCTCCCGCAAGAAAAGTTGTTCAGAGCAGTGTTCCTGCCCCAAAGCGTGTTTTAATACAGAGTCACGGGATCGTTGAGGCTGGAAAGGACCTTTAAGATAATCGAGTCCAATCATGAACTCAGCGTCGCCAAGGCCACCAACACGTGTCCCCAAGTGCCACAACTGCACGGCTTTTAAATCCCTGCAGGGATGGGAAATCCACCGCTGGCCTGGGCAGCCTGTTCCAGAGCCGGAAAATGTTTTTGCAGAAGAAATTCTTCCTAATATCCGACCTAAACTTCATCTGGACAACTT
>VXBX01008453.1:776090-978003 GCA_013400415.1 Scytalopus superciliaris | reverse complement strand
CTAAACTTCATCTGGACAACTTGAGGCTGTTTCCTTTGGTCCTATCACTTGTTACCTGGGAGAAGAGAGGGATCCCCACCTCTCCCCCCGCTCCTGTCAGGGAGTTGTAGAGAGTCAGAAGGTCTCCCCTGAGCCTCCTTTTCTCCAGGCTGAGCCCCTCAGTTCCCTCAGCCACATCTCATAAGACTTGTTCTTCAGACTCTTCCACTGTTCTTCTTTGGACTCACTCCAGAAGCTGCTTGTCTATGGACAACATCCACTATGCTCCATGGAACTTATTTCCCCCTCCCTTGTGAAAAATACTGAGATTTTAACCACCACAGCAGTGCTTGAAGCCCCCAGCAATGGGGCTGCTGTGCTGCTTTACCAACACAGGGCAAGGAGTTGGTCGCCAGCCTGAATTGCCTGGAGCTTAATGAGGCAGGACACACATTACCTGTGGTGCTAAAGTGCTGCAGGGGGGTGTTGGGTGTTGTTGAACAGCTGCTGGATTCTGCCCAAGAGGGAAATCTCTTTATGGGTTGTATTTTGGGTTGTTAAGTTTGCAGCTATGCTGAGGGAACAGCAAAGCCACAGAGCTGTGCTGAGTTATTAGGAATGTTCAGTCACACAGAACAATAACCATAAAACAAGGGGTCAGGTGCTGGCTGGCCCATGGGGGGTGTGCAGGGACAGAAAGCACAGGTCACCCTGAGGGCATGAGCAGCAATACCTGAGTGGTCAGAGACCATTAACAATTACCCTCTGGCCTGTGGAACTGGCTGGATCCAGACAAATAATGTAACCCCACTGGAGAGACTGTCCATATGCAATGGCAGGTTCTGGAAGAGACTTCCTGACTCACTGAGGAATCCAGTACAAATGTTAGGGAAAATTCAGATTTTTTTCTCCTTCAAGTACTTTGGAAAAAACCAAACTTTCTGATTCTCCATAACACTTTTAAGGCCAAGGGGTCAGCTATGTGGTTAGCAAGGACTGGGCTATTTCTATTTATCAAGTATCCCACTTGAATTCCCCTGCCAAGGACTGAATATTTAGGATTTCCATGGCAACATATTTCTGAGTCCGTATTACAGTCAGACTGACGCTGTCAACTGATCCAGGGATGCAGGACGTAGTGCCTGAATTTATTCAAGCAATCACATTCTCTTTTCCAAGGCTAATGCACATGAATACTGAGGCAGCAAACTGAATTGACAGGGATTCCATCTCGATGAACATGTATAATGTTCCAGCCTTGGAGAGTAGCATTTAATTGATGAGTGGGATTATATTTACATAGCAATTATAACAAAGCCAAGGTTGACTTTATGTGAAAGACTATTTGCAGTAGTATCTTGCTGCTTTGTTGTCCAGGAAAGCTGTTTCTTTATGGGCAAGGATAAAAAAATGAGAACAGATGCACTCAGCTCTTACATGTGCTTCTTTTCATATTCTGCAAATACTCCATGAAGCCAACTCAGTAGTCACATTGTGGTTGCCTTGGCTACATCCATTAATTTACTCCATTATAACTTCAATGCTGATTGTTTAACCCCACAAGCATTAATAGTTAGTCACTGCTATCCTCAGATGGCTGTTCAGGGGCCAATGCAAAATGAATAAGGGCTCATTCTAAATCCCACGTAAGTCAATGGGCATCTTTCTCCCCATTTAATTCAGAGCTGGAATTAGCCATCCCCGCTGCAGGGCCCCTAAATATTAATTTTCTGTCCTCAAGACACCTTTGCAAGGTAAGGTAATGCTACTGACTCAGTTCCCAGATGCAGAGCTGGGGCCAGAAAGGTGACCTCAGAGTCACCCAGCAAATACACAGAAGTCTGGCCCTCACCGTCCCCTCACTCTGCATTTCTGTCCATGGAAGGGTGCATGCCTGAGTTCTAGTCCAACATGGAATTGGGTTCAGGACAAGGAATTCAGTAGGACCTCAAAGAACTTCACATCCTCTAGTTCTGTGCAGTCAGAGACCAACAGCTGTGTTCAGGTGTCTTCTTACAGGACCCGGTATGGAGTTAAGTTCTGCTGATGGTTTTGGAAACAAGGGGGTGGTGAGGAACAAAAGCCAGCCATGATTTATGGCAAGACAAGGAGAAATCTGCATGACACTGATGTTGAGTGCTCTGAGTTCCTGTAAACACTGAGAGGAAGGAAGAGCTGCGATCAGAAGGCCAACACAAATACCCTGCTCATCTTTCTTGGTTGACATACAGGGAGCCAGGTCCTGGCATCCTTAAATTCCCACATGGTCAGAAGTCATTGTCCTTCTCTGAACTCTGACAGCAATGGTTTAGGTCCATCTTGCTTAGTACAGGAGGAGGAAATCCCTACATGGCTTGTCTAAGGCTGTACTGTGCTAGAGACTGGGAGATATACTTGGGTGTCTTGAGTTTTTTACCACAAAAAGGGCTTTTGTCTCTTAATCCAAGCTTTCACCGCTCTTAGTCTTCCTGACATGGAAATTTTCTCCTTAACTGGCATTAGAATTAACTTGTTGACATCATTAGCAAAGCACATAATAGATGGCTGAACTGCTCTGATATTTATCTCTAAGTCAACAGCTCTTGAGGCTCCAGAGGCAAATTAGAAAAAAAAAAGCATAGACTCTTTATTAGTAGAAATTAATTTAACTGTATTTAAACTTCATTAAGGAGTAAAAAAAAATGATCTTTCTTAATGCACTCCTGCTTTATAAAGTATGAAATAAGAATATTAGATTTGTTTGATCCTGGTTCTTATTATGCACACACAGTAGATGAGAATGCAAAAATTCCCTCCTTCAGTTAGGTCCTCTTGGATGTCAAATCAAAGACCAGGTGCTCCACAATCCATTTCCTTTCCTCAGTGTTTTATGTTTCCTAGCCCTGTAACTCTCCCCAGGAAACCAGCAGAAATCTTAATTTCTTACCCCTCTCCCTGCCTAAAGTAACAAGTCTGGTCATTTAAACAATCAAGCACATGTTCCTACACTGTCTGCACCTCATGCTATCCATAAATGGGGATGTGGTAAGAAAAACCATGGAGGAAAGGAAAGGAAATTATATTAACCTTTTCCATCTGATAAATAAGAGCTCTATTCAGCTGCAATAATCCACATCCTTCCCTAGAGATCCAGTTAATGTAATACCTAAGGGCTCAGTTCATTTAAAATTATTTCCATGCTGGCCAGCTGATTTCTTAGTGAATTATTCAGTCCCCAGACTTCACTATTCTCACTGTGCAACAGCACATGGAAAAAGACTGGAGTCCTCCTGTTGCTCCCAATAGTCAGAAGGACCTCTCAGAGTTGCCAGAGGGTCTGTGACATCCACACGGTTTATCTGCGCCCCATAACAGGAACTTTTGTGTTGATTTCCATGGCACCACCAGGCTGGGAGTGCTGAAGATCCCACACCTTGCCCCATTTGCTTCTCTTCTCTGCAGAAGCCTTTCCCCTGCCCTGTCAAATGTTCAGTACCTGCAGTTTATAGGTCATAAAAAAGAGTTTGAACTTTGAATGGGTAGAAATTCAGAGCAACAGATTCAGCCACACTAGTGTGGTTTATTTCAGTTGTATTGATCCACACTCAATTGAAAGCCATGGGAATCTTGTCAGTGGCATCAAGGCATTCCTGGCATTATGAGATGTGTTCCTTCCTATTTTTTTTTTTTTTTTTTTAGGGAGTGTAACTAATTGAGCAAAATAAATCAGAGTTGTATGCAATTTTGCAACTCTTCTGATGGTGTAATGAGCTCTGCTCCCAGGGTTCATTATTAGGCTGTCTTGAAACTCGCTGGTTAAACAGGAAAAACAAGAAACCTGACCTCACTGCAGTGTTTAATTGAAGTGCATTTATTGACTGGTTTTAAGTTCTTATAGCAGCTGTGTTTGCTGGGAACTGAATCTTGGTCTGATGCACCTTTAGCTCCTGGGGTAGACACAGCCTTGACACACAAACACCTCACGCTCCGGGGTTGGGGTTGCACTGGGACTGGGCAGGAAGGGAAAGCTGGAGTTGGGCACATCCTCCCTCCTGGCTCCTCTCCCTCTCCAGGGCCCCCCAGAAGGCTCAGCCCGTGGGGGTCAATATGCCAGAGGGAAAGCAAGAACACCGTGCTGGGTGTGGTTTTGGTGTTGCTGGTGTTTTGGTGCTGAGGTAGAGAACATGAGACAATAAAGTGAATAAACCCTCAAAAGATCGTAAAGATTCTGCAAATGTGGATGTCCAGCCTCATAATTCTGAGGAGGGAGGACTATGAAGGCTGTGGTGAATCAGTGCCACAGCAAGCTGCAGCTGGAGCTCTCTAAGAGCAAATCTACCTTTGACAGGGTAAGGCTCAGAATGGTGTGTGCTTAAAGCTCTACATTCTCCTCCCCATTCCATCTGCATTAGAAATTAAGGAGAAACCTGCAGTCTGTCCCCAGGCTGGAACCTCAAGAAGGGTTTCTCACTTCAGAGACCCTCAGCATGCAGTGGTGCTACAGCCACCACTCACTATCACTGAACTTTGGGACGGCCTTGGCCAGTTTTGTCTGGATTCAGGTAACTTGTTCCACTGGCAGGAAAGCTCCCTGAGCCAGAGTGTTATCTCTCTGGAGATCTTAAGTAGGGAGCTGAACACAATTGAGAACAGTTGCCTGATAAAAGAGGCAGAAAGTAAATGCATTCTGCAGGAGACAGGGAATGGAAATCAGTCCTGGGATAGATGGATGTGGCCCTCCCCTGGTACAGGAGATAAAGCTGAGCTTGCCAGGGGTGGAAGTAGACATTTCTGGATATGATGTCATACTGACTTTGTGTGATACCCACTGAATTCACCTCTAATCTAGCTCACTACAGTTTTAATTTAAACTGGCTGGGTTTTTTTCCAAAAGTCTTGGAACGCATTTGGCTTTGAGGAGCTGTCGCATGGAGCGCTGCAGCTCCAGCCCTATGACGCAGGTAAACGAAGGCTCTGAACCCTCATTGTTACAGCCCAGCTGCAAATCTGACCCAGAGGAGACAGGATTCTATTCAAGGAGTCTGGGATGCAAATTTATGCAGATGACAGTCATTAGTCTACTGTATGTTTGCATTTCTGTTTGCTTGAACGGTGGGTGAGGAAGAGGCAGCTCCTCTGCAGAGAACATGGAAATTGCAGATTTGTGCCCAAACTGCCAACAAATGAAAGACTTGCCTGTCAATTCTTTTGGTAGATTGCAGGGAAGGTTTTCCAGCACCAACCTCTTGGCTCCTGTTTCTTGGCATTTATTAACAAATCCTTGTGTCATGAGACCCCAGAAACAAAGCTCTGTGGCCAGGAGGGCACAGGCAGGAGATGCAGAATTAGGAGCAGGAAAAGTTCATCTGACACAGCCCTGATGTGAAGACCCTATAGAATAACCCCAGGGTAAGATCTCTGTCTGCATCCCTCTAAAGGGCTGAGTTAAAACACAAGAGCAGTTCCCAGGACTGTATTTAGTCCAGGTGAGCCAGAACCCCTGGGAAGGCCTGTTGGAGTGGAAGCACACACTGATAGTGTGTTCTGTGCTGCATCCACCTCTTTTTACTCTGACCTCATTTCTGTGGCCAGTGTGGTCTGCTAAAAGTCTCCCCCAGCCCTGGGATTGCTCTCACATCTCAGGTGACAGGGACAGAGGGTGAGCTGCTCTCTGTACAACCAGTTCAGAGGATGGAGCAAAACAGGAGTTTAAAATAACCTGCTTTCTGCTGTCAGTGCAGGTTGGCAGCACCTGGGGGGGCTCTGGGGGGAAAAGGAGGACTCCAGGTATCTCCTGGTGACTTTCATTACACACAGTGGTGGGATGCAAGGGTAAAACCCAAGGCTGCTTGCTAAAAACCCTTTCCACTTTTGCAAAAATCCTCTGTCAAGGCTGCCTTAAAGGGGCTGTTGGATCAGTTATCAAGGAAATGGGAAAGGTTCAAGGTCAAGTTAGTTCCTGGTGTAAATCCTTTGGTTACTTCATAGTTATTGCAAACTAGACCTTGAGCCTTTTTGAGAAAAACAGTTGGAAAACTGCTGGGCTCCCCAAAGTAGCATATTTCTCACCAGTTCTGATGTGCTGAAAGGATGGGATTTTCTGTGAACTTTTCCCAAACAGTCTTGTGGTTTTTTTCCCTTCTCTTTGAGAGGGGGAGGAGTTGTGCCTAAAAAAACAAACCCAACCTGTCGTTCTCAGCTCTGCCAACCTGTCAGTCCAGCCATGCAAGAGAGAGGGAGAGAGACAGAGGAAAAGAAAGGAGGGAGTGAAGCAGAGATTCTTTCAAATCTCAGCAGACATTAAGGTAAAGCCCATTTTTCCCTTCCTTAATTACACTTTTCTCTGTGTTTGTACTTGTAAACAGACATTCTGTTACCTTAGAGAGCTTTAAACTAACTAAACAATCTGGATGGGAATAAACTGCTTATCTTGTTTAACTGGAAGGGTGTTTTGCATGTAACCTGGCAGCTTGTTAGTTGTTGTTTGGAAACACAGTTTCTGTGTCTGAAATTCACAAGGAGAGTTCGTGTTCATTTGAATATTAAAAAGAGGCAGAGCTTTAGTGCTTGTTTGGGGAGGATATTAATCTGTGTGATCCCAGGGCCTCTAATTACTGCAGATCAGGGTAAGAACTTGTTAGAGGAGGGGAATTCTTGCAAAGCTGCCTCTTGCAGCTCTCACACCTTCTCCTCGAGCATTTGGTGTCAGCCACTGGTGGAGATGGGACATGAGACCACACAGACTGGGGGGCTGGGCCAGTTCTTTTCTCTGCATTTCTGGTGGGGTTTTAGCAACTTGTCATGAGCAGGGGAGGTGCAGAGGCAAGGTGCAGCAAACCTGCCCGCATGAATTCTTGAGTCAGGAGGGCAGAGCAGCACTTTGAGCTCATACCAAGGAAATTGAGGGTTACAGACTGTGAGAAACACTGGCTGAAATGAGAGTGAGTCAGAAGAATCACTGTGCCCCAGAGCTTGCCTCGGGAGCCTGGTCTGGGCAACCACTTTACTGGAGCAATTGTAGTAGAGAGGGCCTGGAGTGAAGGCCTAAACTACAAAAAATGGGCACAGTTTTGTTAGATCTGTCTGCATAAGGACCTGTGTGAATGTGCACAAAGGTATCTGTGCAAGGAGCCTGCTGAGAGAGTCTGACCCTTAGTGTGCCATGAAAATCTGCCAACAAAGGAATAATCCTGTTCATCCACCTTAGAAATACTCCTGTTTCTGTATTTCTAAATCCTGAGCAAACACTGTAAGCTGCACTGAAAACTCTGTAATACCGTCCTGAGTAGACTGGGGCTCTGGGAAGGTCATGCAGGAGGCAGAGTGGTGAGCAGGATTTCCTTTCCTTTCTGTGTATTTGGGGGTTTGACTCTTACAGCCAAGGTGTTCCTGCTGAAGATTACCTGCCAGACAAGTTGAAAGACGGCAGAGAAGGACAATACAATTGTCATGTTGCTCACTGAATGGGCTGGAATGTGTTTGCCGGGGGTTTGGTTACACAATCCTGGATTGTGCATCCTCCTTGTTGTCAAACTTCCCCAAATCCTTGTGCCTGTGCCGCAGTGTTGGATCAAAGCTCTCCTCCCATGGCAGTGACCACCACAGAGCCGTGAGCCTGGCAAGAAGGCCGAGAGGATCCAGACCAGGGAGGGATGGTCTGTCCAAGCAAAACAGTTTGCAGTGTTCTGGTGTTCCATCACTTTCCTTTCTTCTGGGACTGTGGTCTTTTGGGAATGCTGAGCTGGTGTTTCTTATGACCCCTGACTCATTCCCTGTGGGGGTGGTGATGCAGAGTGAGACTATAAACTTTAATACACAGAAGACACTCTTTTACAGATAGTGGGTTTTGTAGCATTGTTTTGAACTTCCCACTAGAGCCAGAACGGAGAGGGAAGTGCTTTTCCAAATGAATGTAGGAGGTAGAAAAAAAGGAAGTTTTGATGGGGATAAACCTTCCTACTCCTGCTTACAGTAAATAGAAATTAGTCACTGAATGAAGGAAAGGAGGAACATCCTTTAACTTTCGTGGCCTGCAAACACTTCACTGACTTTACAGCCCTTCTGCACCGTTTGGCTTTCCCTTTCCCTTTCCTTTCCATGATTTAAAGCAATGCAAAGAAGATTTGGGAAATCTCCCTGGCACGTTCTCCAGTGCTGATGGGCATTTTGAAGCAAGGGCAGACATTGTGATGCACTTGCTTCATTCCCGCTTTGGAAAGGGTGTGGCTGGACTGACATAAGGAGGCTGCCCGGAGCTGGGGCACTCGGTGCGTGTCCTCTCAAACGCAGGATTACAGCATATGCTGATGAATTGACTGGCACTGCTTAGCAAATGTCAGCTGATCAATCAGAGTTAACCAGCTGCAAACTCCCTACATTCAGGCCGTGTCCAGGGAATCCATATCTTAGACAGGCTTCATTAGTGTAGCTGTAACAACTCTGCTGCAACAGGAGGGAAGGAATGTCAGGAATACAAGATCTCTCTATCTGTCACTCCGGAGGGAGCAAGAGCAGCGACTGGTGTATTGATCATTTGTCCAGGAAACTGTTTCTAAAGAAATAAACTTTTGCAAAGGATGTGCTACCAGACAAAGGGGTTGAAATCTGAGAAGCCCTTCTGCCAGAAGAGGTTCTGAATAGCTCTGGGGAAGTTCAGTTGGAAACCACTGCACACTCAGAAAGTTTCTGCCTTTCAACAGGACACTGCTAATTCACCTTGCTCAGTATTCTCTGGTGACTAAGGTTGTCTCAGTTGGATGATGCTTTGCCCTCTTTCTTTTATTAGTCACCTTTCTTGCCCAATATTCTCACCACAAGATTTTGGTGAGAAGTTTGAAACAGAACATCCCTTTCCAGGAACCTGTTTTGTAATTCAACAGCCATATGATAAATACAAGTGAGCCAAACAAACAAATACAACCTCAGACTTCTGTTTGCTTTTCAGATTGGGTCGAGAGCTTGATTTGATCCTTCATCTTTTCATCCAGTGTAAAAGCAGAGCGGTTGTCCATTCTGTCTGCACATGCTGTAACTCAAGAAGTCACAAGGAACCGTTCATTATTTTTCTGTCTGGTTCCTCTTTTTAAAGCAGTTAAATTCCTGTTTTGAGAGTGCAGACAGGGTGGAATAATCTTCAGCTACTCAAATGTTATTTGTGGTGACACATTGGGTTGGAGAATTGGAAGAGTGGAGAATGTTTCAGCCCTTAATTTCCTGTGGAAAGATTCAGCTAAGGAGCCATTGAATTTTGGGGTTCTCTTTGCTGGTATGCTATACTAGAGTAGGTCAATACTTTCCTGAGAAGGTCTAAGAATTGACATTTGATAAAAAACAACTCTGGGAAATAAACTGAAAAGAGGCAATTTCAGTGTACAACCATTTTTCAGACAAGTTTTCCTGCACCTCAAGGGAAAACCAAGAGAGGAGTTCACTGAGCAAAGTGAAATGAAGATAAAAGAGTAAAACAACCTGGAAATTTTCCATGTATAAGTAAAGGCATCTCCATTCCTGAGACAGCTTCAAACACAAAGAGCCTCCAGTTCTATTTAAAATGTTCTCTCTCAAATTGGTTTCAAATTGGCACCCAATTTTGTGCACATCAGTTTTGGGGCACTGATTCTGTGTGGCAGTACCACCATGACCTGGTTGTGTCTTTGCAGGTCTCCAGCGTGGTCACCCCATGGTCACACCTGAGCTTTAACCACCTGATTTCTGACATGGCCACGGGGCCCATTTTGCTCTTCAAGAAATGCTGATCCTGAGCAGCTGTGGGAGGAACTGCACATTTTCTGACTGGCTTTGTCCTACTCAAAGATAGCTCAGAATAAGACAGATCTGAATACTGGAGATGATGTTCGCTTCATAAAAGTAGATGTCATAAAGCACAGGCTACTTTCCACCAGAAATCTCAATGGGGAAATTCAAGGATTTCTATTTCCACTCACAAGCCTTAACCAGCTGTTTGACTATTAATGAAAATCCTTTTAGTTTTCCACAACCGAGTGAGAACTCTTTCCAGGAGTGGCCTGTGGTGAGATTTCTAGTGCACACTTGCTTTGGATGGACAAATAATATTAATCTTTTTGTGGTATTTTGTCACCACAGCCAGTTATTCTGCAAAGAAATGAGGCAATTGGTGCCTCATGCAAAAAATCCCCAAGTAACCCTCAAACAGCTTCTGTTATTCAGGTCTCAGAATGATTTGATTTAGACTTTTTCAATGGGAATAAGTAATTAGTGCTTTGCTTTATCTAACAGGAGTCTGTTCCAATGGAGTTAAGTGATTGGTGCAGCAGAGTTTTGGATTGAGGTGCAGTTGCCCTGGCAACAATCGAGGGTGAAATCAGAACCTTTTGAGCAGCCAGTGGAATGTGGTTCCACTTGGATGACAATAGGTCAGAGCATTTTAATGGGTAAAAATATAATCCAGTACAATAGGATTTATTGCCACTATGACATCAGATTGACACTATTCCTGCAAATTCTTTAGCTTGTGACAGACTTTGACTGAAATCTGTTTAGTGGAAAAACTTGTAAAATGCCATTAATCATTTTGTTTTCCAAATCAACCAGAGTCTGTGTGTCTCAGGGGGTTAGAAGGAATATCTTCCAAGTGAGTGAAATTCAACCTCTCTGCACAAAGCCCTAATGAATGGCTGTTCTGGACACAATAAATGGTTCTAAGAACTAAAGGCTTGTTTCTGCAGGGTGCTGAGTGCACTGCTCCAAGTCCATTGGAGAACTTCCTCACTTGCTTAATTTTATACTAACAAAATAGTTTCCAGTGATTTCCAGGATGGTTATTCATGCTCTCAAACCTGATTGTATTTGCTGACAGACAAGACCTTGCAGGATTAAGTCCTAAACCAACACTGGAAGAAAAGATTCCCTGTTCAGTATGGCAAGGGCATGGGGCAATATTTCATCCCTTCTGCTGACGTTTTTCCAGCTCCTGCAATAACAGTCCTTTTATTCTGAAAGATCCCAGAGTGCTGTCGGAGCTAATAAAGTGCAGCCCCAGCTCGGGGCATAGGACCAGGGTGGGAGGATATTTTGCCTGCAGCTTTAAGGAAAGGGCAGTTTAGGGCTCCAAAATCTGCTTCTCTACCCTGAAGCCAAAAGCATAGAAGGCTTGGCATCCTTTGGGATGTCACCGGAGACCTCTGTCACACACAGAGACCCAGAGTCATCTATTCTGGTGACACAAGAGCAGAAATGACCCTTAACACTCATTACAGATGGATGCCCTATGAACCTTTTACCAATTTTCCTCTCATGGAGATCACTCATTCATTTTCTTTTAATCTGAAAAGCAGATTTTTCTCAATCATGTGGCTGGTACCATGCACATCCTTTCATTGTTGATACGAGGCTTTTACAACAATAAAGCTCCAGGCTCGTAAGTGTTCCTCTCCTTGCAATTAGCTATGAAGAACAATCAAGCCAGACAATGACACAACCTGTTTCTTGCCTTCCTCAATGGGAAATGGGCTCTGAGTTTTGTGAGGACGTTCATAAACAGCCAAGGGTGTGTAAGGCAAAGAATGACCTCAAAGCCGAGTTTTACACGGGAGAACAAAGAGATCTCGGGCCCTGATTTGAAAACCACACCAAGAGCAAATCAATGGCCCAACATCAGTTACGAGCACACGTCACAGAGTGGCTGGAACCCTCTCCCAGCTCCTGCCTTAGACACAAACACAGCTCCTCTGAGTGGGGTGCAGCTGTCCGGCCTGGGCCATGATGCTGTGCTGGCAGCACAGGGACGTGACTTCACCTCTCCAGCATCCCTGAGCACTGGAGACCCATCCCCGCTCCTTTCCGTGGGATGTTCCAGGACATTCCCCTTCTCGGATTGCTTTCCCTTTGTTCCAGCACTTCTGGCTCCCTGCCAGGCCCTTTTGGGTTGCTTTTCAGTCTCCTTAATCTGCACTTTCTCTCCTGAGCAGAATCAGCGCTGCAGTTGCTCCCAAACTGAGACACCCAAGTGGTGGGGCTTGTTTTTCTTTTGCTGTGGGAAACAGCACTTCATGTTTTTCACAGAGTTCATTTCCTGAGGATCTTTTGGTTCTGAAGCGAATCCAGCTTAGCACCATACGGAATGTTCCTGAGGAGGAATGCCACCAGTCCGAGCTCGTGATTCGGAGCTCGTCAGGCCTTGGTGGTGATTTGAGGTTTAATTAATCCCCTTTGACTTTTGAACAGCTCTGGCTTGGTGGCAGGAGAAAGTGATGCTTTAACTCAGTTTTACTCAGTGAAAACAGGAGTAAAAATGACCTGGGACATATATAGGATAAAACGTCTCCCACTTAGGCTGCTTATATCACTGCTGGACTTCATTTTAATTTTGTTGACCAACCATTTATACAACTCCCAGCTAATTTGGAGTGGGTCAGGGGAGGGTGGAAGTAAATTGAAAGCAGAGTGGGATCCTCTTTATCATGCCCTCATTTCTGATGACCCCTGTACAATGAATGTGCAATAAATGAGACATTTGTTTCACAGATCCATCGCACCTGTGAGGAAAAACACAAAAGTTGTTTCTCGAAACACGGGAATTGCTTTGGCAATAAAATCAACCCTACTGCAGTTTAGATATCTCTTTTCTGGAGTGTTGACATTTGTAATGTAGCAGATTTTTATTTGATGTATTTTTGTTAACATGGTCTCGATAAGATCTGCTGCTTGTTCACAGTGTTTGCCTTGAGAAGTAAAACAGGAAAAACACGGCTGGCTGAGCAGGCTCTTGACAAACATCTTGGAATGAGCTGAACCTCCCCAAGCAGCTCCTTCACTCCGGAGCGCTGAGTGAAAATATTGCACACAAAGGGCAGCCACAGAGGCCCAGACCATGGACTGTGAGGGAAACACAGTTACCCTCCATACAGGCCACAGGAAGACAAAAATCCTATCTCAAAAATCCCTAAATTCAGTATTTTTTTTAAAATTAAAGACAACATCTATATTTATATCTACTTCTATATCTATATATACTTATGTAATCATATATATCTATATATATTTGGTTATTTTTAAATAAGTGCTGCCATTTTTGGAAACAGACTGGTATTTTGAACAAAGATTAACTTGCCTGGGACAGCTGAGGGGTTTGCTGATAAATTCATTATGATGGCACTGAGAAGGCAGCCTGTTGCATCCCTCCAGTGTTCATGGTACAGCCCTCAGCAAGTATTTTTCCACTCTGGCTCCTGGATTTGCAGGAGTCTGACATTCATTCTTATTTTGTGCTTATAGTTAAACAAGTGCATGAGTGTTTTTCTTAGATTTAACCCCAATATCTTAGCTCTTAGAATGTCCTGGTCTGGGATTCCTCTCTCAAACCCTCCCTCAAGAAACCGCCTGTGATTGAAGGGTCCATTCCATGGGGACCCTATGGAAGAAGTTTGGGATTTACTGACAATGGCAGGTTTGACATATAGAGGTTGAAACATGGGTACAAAAATAAAGAAAATAGGAAATTACATTAAAAACGTTAGTTGTAGTCAACAAAAATGAAATAAAGGGTCAGATTTAAGGGTTTTCAGCATCATGAGAAGTCTCTTTTTAAACTGTGTGGAGCAGATGGTGAAAGCCATTTCCAGTCTCTGCAATCAATGGCACATGCACAGGAAAGCAAGAACACAGCAAGGAGAAGAGATAACTTCACTCAGCAACCTCTGAGAACTCAGAATATGCCCAAAAGACAATTCTAAGAAGCAGAACACTGAGAAGATGTGGAAAAAATAGGATTAGATGTAAGAAATGCTGATAGAGAGGTGATAGATTAATCCAAAAGAATGGGATATTGGTAATGACTCAGCAGGATGTCAAAGTATTAGTGACAATATTGAAAAGGATATTAAGAATGAAGCACTAAATCTGTCTGATTTCAGGTAGAGAGGAGAAAGTCTGTAAACGGAGTCATAGATGATGAATAACTATTTGATGGGGACCACCATTACAGAGCAGGCACTGGCAGAAATGAAACTCAGGTTTGATTTAGGATTAATGCTCCCATCTTTAGGGGAATGAGTAACTTACCTAATGACATTTTAAAATTGGGAGTGAAAAGAAAAGGTTTAAAAAGAGATTCTGCCCATCTTAATATTTCTTAAAATCTAATTGCTGTGTCAGGAAACTCCCCCAGGTGATCAGGAATAAGCTGTGGAACAGCTTCAGGGGGCCAGACATGAAGTTATGTAACCCACACACTGAGGTAAAAAATAATACTCTTAAGTATAGGTCCCAAACACACAGAGATACACGTGATTTTCCACTCCCACATTATTTTAATTATCTGACTTGCAAAACACCAAGATACTGTAAATTAGAGAGCTGAACTTGGAAAGGGAGTGACAGCTGGAACCGAGAGTGGTCAGCACCATGCTGAGCATAAGTTCTGAGGAAATAACTGCTGGGTTTCAGAGTAACCTGCCTTTCCAGGCCACATGGAGCTGTGCTGAGGCTGAGGAGGAGATGGATGCACAGGGCCTCAACCATCTGCTCCACGAGGTGTTGAAAGCCATCTCTTAGAGAATCATCCCACTCCCGAATTTCCTATAGAACTCAGCGGAGTTGGGTAACAATATGGAAACTCACCATTCTGCCAAATCTGTGAAGCAAAAACAGAGAGGGTTTAACAAAGCCCTTGTTTCTTAGAAAGTGTTGCTGCGATTCCAGCAAGCCGAGCCAAATCCGAGAGCAGCGACGGATCCTGCCTGTGGTGATGCTGAGAAACCCAACGGGCACGTCTGATCCAACACAGGGAAGCAGAGACAGCCCCTGTGCTGCCTTCAGCAGGGTTTGGATCAGACCTCTGATCTCTGGAAGCATTTAATGTGTTTCACAGGCTTTTTTAAGAAGTGGTGACATGTATAGCCCAGCAAATGTGGGAGCAAACGCGTTTGGGTTTGGATGGAGGGCTGGAAACTCGGGATGCTGTGCAGGACTCTGGGCCTTGGCTGAGCAGCTCCAGCTCCAGGATATCCTCAGGCAGACCGGGGAGAAAATCAGATTTCAGTGTATCAGAGGTGGATTTCTGCTGCATCTATATTCACAAATGAAAGGAAAGTCATCCAAAGCTGCTCAGAAAAGCAAATAGAGGTTCTTGACCCCCATGCTGATTGCTAAATTAACTTCTTGAAGGGCAATATTTGACTGCCTGATTTATCTGAATGTCAGTCACAGAATTTTTTTGTGCTTTTCCTAAAGAAAAAAAAAAAAATCACTGACACATTGTTTGACCTGACATGTAGCTAATACTTATCTCAAGCTCTCTTTAATTTGGGAATCAGTTTAGAAATCTGAGTCAGCAGGTTTTTTTTGTGGTATTTCCTAAAAAATTAGATCGTAGTGAACCTGATTCATTTTATTTACATGTTTTACTGATTTTATTTTTATTTCTCCGTTCCATTTCCTCAAGGTAGTAATGCAAAAGAGATTTTCACTGTTAGACCCTATGGTAGTTTTGAAAAAGTGAAGCCTTTGGTGATTTAATTGGGATTTGGGATGTTTTATGAGACAGTTTCTGAGTATTATAGTGGAATTACCGCTGGGGTCAGCAGCCTAAAGTTGACATCAGTAGTAACCTGAAAGTATTCCTGTCTGCACTGGATAGCAGAAGTTACCAACTGGTGTCAGGCTGCATCTTAGGGATGGGTTGGGGATGGAAAAATATAAATCAGAGATCCTCAGGCTTCCTCCTCACACCCTCCTTCTGCCTCCTGTCGAACAGAGCTCCCTCATTAACCTGGGATTCAGTTTTATTCTGTTCCTTACAAGAAATGCAATAGCCAAGGCATCTGATCCAAACTCCTACAGCACAAGGTTTTCCATTGTGACAGCTGCAGCCTTTGGAATGGGCAGGATTAAAACCTGCACAGGCAATTTTAGAGCTTCTCTGCTCTTCACAGACCCTTTGGTTAAAGGCACACGACCCTTCCCTCTCTCAGGTGCTTGTGCTGTGTGTGCAGGACCAGCGAGCACTGCAGGGCTGCAGGAGTGAAATCCACTGCCCTGAGTCTGCACCTTTCTTATCCCACAGACACACCTGGAAAAAGAACACACCTGGACAGACAGTGACTCCATGTCCTTAAGTCACAGTGCCCTTCCCTGGGTCTTTGGTTTCCAGTGTGCTCCAGAAAACAGGAAAGAGAGGAGTACGGTCCCTGCCTCAGGAAGCAGAGCTGCACAAAGTGACGTAAAGGAAACTGTCCCTGAGACTGGAAGAACCCTTTTGGAATATCAGATCTTGCCCACCCCCAAATGCCTACATTATTAGCAACCACTTGTGTTTTGGGAAGAGATAGAACAGCAAATAACAGAGCTGAGGGTGTTGGCTCAGTTAGACGAAAGTGGTCAGCCCTATCTAATCTGATTCTGTCATTGTTCATGACCTGCCACTTACCTACTGCTGAATTCATTATCATATTACATCATGTCTATTAAGAGCTGCAACAAACTGTTCTCCTGTTCCTTGCCAACAAAGTCCAGTGGAAAAGTTCCTCGAAGAATGTTGCTGTGACCCTGCAGGCTGGATGTGATCCCTGAGGGGCAGCGTGGGGTGAAATCCCACTGCACACACAGGCAGAACTGTGGGAATGAACCTTCCCTGTGTGTCAGCACAGCCATCAGCGTGTCAGGGCAGGAGAGGGGAGGAAATGCTGAGTAGTGCTGACACTTGGATTTGATTCCCTCACAGCTGATTTGTATTAAAGCCCAGGGGGATCTGCCTGCTGAATTAAGGCATAGGTTGGTTAAAGATTTCCAAAGCAGGAAGACTGGATATTAAATATGTTTTTTCATCTGTTCCATCTCTGCATGTCTGGCACAGGTTGCCCAGAGAAGCTGTGGCTGCCCCATCCCTGGAAGTGTTTGAAACCAGGTTGGGTGGAGCTCTGAACAACCTGGTCTACTGGAAGAGGTACCTGCCCATGGCAGGGAGTGGAGCAACATGATCTTTGAGGTCCTTTCCAACCCAAACCATTCCATGGTTCTGTGATTTTCAGTTCGAGGAGGTGCAAGTGAAAAGAAGGAAGGAAGGAAGGAAAGAAAGAAAGAAGGAAGAGATTCAATGTTGCCCTGCAATAGATTTATTTAGATTTTGTGGGTGACAGGTTTGTTTTAAAGTAACAAGAATTTGACTCAATTCCAAAGTAGCTCAGAAGGTTTTGACTTGTCACATTTCTGGTCTCAGAGCTGAAAGTCTTCCAGGGTTACATAACAGTGACTAAAACTGGAAACCTTTCAGACCATTTCCAAACTGAAGAAGGAAACTGAGGTGATTGCTAAACCAAGGCTAGAGAGAGAGACACAGCCACTTCCATGTGTGTGGGGTGAGGGTGAGCACCCAATTTCATCGGGAGGTTTTGAGTTGTTTTCTTTTTGATTTAATCTCAGAAGAGAATTATTCTGGAACCAAGATCTTCACATTGTTTTGCTTAATGTTTTACAAACAAGCTGTTGACTGAAGTTGTCACCGAACAAGAATTCACTCCTATTGTTTATATAATGGGAAAATAGAGTCATAAAAGGGGTGTAGCAGCAACTTGTTAGGTATTAGGTTAAGGTGCAACAGGGATTATCAGCACAAAACACTGAGCCCTAAACTCAAAATATCAAGATTAAATTGACAATTACATGTAGTGAAAGCCTTTGAAGGGCTAAACTTGATGCTTAAGGCTCTTAAGTTCCTGTTCTGAGCGAGCTGACAACCAAGAGTTCAAGTTGTTCTGGTACAGCTGTTCTATTCGAGAGGAACAAGATGGAAACATGAATATGATAAAAAGGCCTGCTCCTGCTGCTGTTTGCTTTGTGGCAGCTCTTCACTGGGTATCAGTAGGTGTTGGGTTTGTTCCTGTTTCTGACACTGTGCTGCTTTATGACCTTCGAAACACAGGAATTTCCTCCCCTTCCTCCCAGTTCTAAGTGGGGTGGAATTTTTAAAGGATACCAGTTTGGGGCTGATTATGCAGACCCCATGAGCACAGGGCCCCCTGAGCATGTTTCAGTATCCAGCACAGTAAGATGCTGACTCTGGCTTAGATAATTAAGAATATATGTTGTTTTTCTCAACTCTGATACATCTGTATTGTAAAAGAATGTCTGAACCCTCTCTGCCATATACCCTAAAGAAATCTTGGACATTTCTCTGTTTCCGTCTCTCTGCTACCCTGCCTGGCTTCACTGCTCCATTTTTATCTCCAATAAGCTTTTATTAGGAGAGGGGAAATACATTTATAAGAATGGTTAGCAAAAGCACAGCAAATTTCAGCAGTACTGAAACGCAAGGGGAGGCCCATGATGTGTACAAACATGCCCAGAAACAAAAGAAAAAACTCACAGAAAGTAAAAGCAAGACAAACCAAAGGGAGGGTTTATGTGTCAGTGTTAGAGGAAGGTGAAAATGCTTCTTGGCAACATCTGAGAATCATTTGCAGCAACCGATCCAGGAGCTTTAGTGAGTAGAGCGTGTTCTTACATCCTCCCCCACCCCCTTTGTTAATCTTTACCAGGTAGCCAGACCTTCAATGTAATTTTGTGGCTTTCTTAGGGATGTGTTTTGAAAAATAAGATGTTTGAAATGGCTCTCAGGTTGAAGTTCATAAGCCTGGCTGCAAGACTGTGGCCTTTGGTAATAATTTGGGAATAATAACAGTGTTCAGACTGGCCTGGAGAAGTCAGTGTGTCTGAGCAGAGTGAGAGAGGAACATCTGCCTCTCCTCTGGAACAGGGAAATCACGTGCCTGTTTAATGGTGTCCCCATGAATGAAGCACAGAACATAACAGTGACTTAGATAATTCAGAAACATTGAAGGATGGGTGTTTAGACTTCAATGTTCTGAGCAACATCAGGAAATGCAAAGGAGCTATTATGATGCATGGTTATTATTGCATTTGAGAGTATTTAGGAGGCAGTCTGGCAAAGTGGTGGCTTTTTTTACCTTTAAACACACCCAAAATACTGGGCAATATTTTTTCAATGGTTTTGAGTGGCTGTGGAGGTTATTGCCAAAATCTTTCTAGCACATTTGGGATTTTAGGTCACCTGGGGCACTGTGCAGTGCCAAATGGCTCTGAGCAATTCAACTTTGAACATGATGCTGAAAGACTAACTCAGGTCCTGGGAGCAATGTATGTCTGTTAACACTGCTCTGCACTGGTTCTTTATGACTCCATCCAGCTTCAGGGCTGGATTATTTTGTTTTGGTTCAGGGAACTCTGCATCATGTTCCCTTTCTTTTTACAGAAATACTTTTCATTGTTTTGCAAAATCCATCCTCCTACATGGCTGCTTGTACCAGCCACAAACTCATCACAGACCATTCATGAGCATATATATGTAACTACAACCTGTTCCTAGGAGAGACCCTGTATAGAGTCAGAGTTCCCAAAGTAGGATGCCTCACAACATTGTGTACTGTGTGTGACAGGTGACCATAAATCCAGAGTGGCCTTTGCCACACAGCTGGATGTGTCACAATTCATGATTCTTGCCAGCACCACCAAAACCTAAAGTTGGTGCAGGTAAAACACCATTTTTGAAATATGATGATTTTCTGGCAACAGCAGGGAGTGAGATCCACTCCGGAGTCTTTGATTCAAGTTTATTCCCTTTTAGAGCCCCAGGATGTTTGTGAGTGTTTTCAAGGAACTTTAGTTTGAATCAGTCAACAAGAAAACCAGTATAATCATAAAATATTCTGAGCTGGAAGTTACCCACAGGGATCATCCAGTCCAACCCCTGGCCCTGCACAGACACCCCCGCAATCCCACCCTGACCCTCAGAGTGTTGTCCAAACCCTCCTGGAGCTCTGGCAGCCTTGGGGCCGGGCCCACTGCCCTGGGGAGCCTGGGCAGTGCCCACCACCCTTTGGGGGAAGAACATTTTCCCGAGATCCCACCTGACCCTGCCCTGACACAACTCCAGCCCTTCCCTGAGTGCTGTCCCTGCTCACAGAGAGCAGAGATCAGTGCCTGCCCCTTCTTTGCCCCTCATGAGGAATCCTATGTATGTTCTTTATTTAAGATTATATTGGCTCCTGATTGCAATTTGCTTCATTTTCACACCTCACATTATGAGGTCCTTAAACAAAACCCCAACACAACTCAACAGTTTCCAGTTGTTGTTTGTTGTTAAATATGACTTAGAAATTGTTAGGTCAAGCCTCTTCAATAGACCAGGCTACACTGTTTGTTTAAAGCTATGAGTAAAGCAAGTCATATGAATGTTTCCAAAGACTGTATTCCAAGAAGTATTTTTGGAAACATTAATGTTGTGTTTTTTAATGAAGGCCACATTCTGAGGCTACGACACCATATGTCACATTCATTTCTGCACTGGAAAAAAAAAAAAGAGAGAGAGAGAAATAGAAAAGAAAAAAGAAATGGAAACTATGTTTGGCTTTTAAGTGTTTTTGGACTGGTGTCTCTGCATGCTTGTCATTGTTCCTTGGATGAGAGGAGAGTTCTTGGTCTGTTAATCTAGTCCATCCAATACATATTACACTCCATGGGCCTGACTCTCCTCTGCCTAGAAGTGTGTGCAGTCATTTCTACTCAGCAAAGTGAATGAAGACGTGAGGAAAAAAACTACCACTAGGAAAGTTGGTTTTTCTTAAATTCGTTTTCCATGGATATTTTGGCTTTATTGAAACCTACATCTCTGAGCTTCGAAACCAGCTTGAAAATGGGAAAAGTACTTGTCATTTTTCCATTGAAAACTTGCAATTTTTGGAAAAATAATGACAGGCTTTCCACAAAACTAGTTTTCTTTTTTCTTCAGAAACATCAGTTAGGAGTGAGAAAACTGTCAAAAAGAAACTTAGTTGTTCTGCTGTGTCCCCATCACTTCTGACTGGTCGGTGTTTGGGTTGGGATGTGTGGGATGAGCTGGAGACCTGCAGGAAAAGGATTTGCCTTTCCCAGTGCTGCATCCTACAAGTAACTCATAAGCATCCTGTAACTGATTATTTCAGCTAAATCTTTCCTTTTCTACTGGATTCCAGGTGATGAGGTCTCAATTCCTAACACAGCTTTTTGCTGTTAGTCCCCAAACACATGGCCTGGACCTCGTACTGCTCGAGTTCATGTGGTTGCAATCTGCAACACCATCCATTTCTCCTCTGCTCTGACAGAGGAATCTCCTAATTCCCATCACTTCCGAAATTTGTGTCACTCGCAGCTTTTATTAACAGACTGAATGCTTGTTGCAAACTCATTAATCAAAATTTAAACATTGTTGGCAGCAGGATATTTTTTGGTTTGTTTTAAGGAATGATTTGAGAGAGTTTCCAGGACCTCAGAGAGGTTTCCTTTTCATTTGAAATGTAAATTGTTTCCTACAAATTGAACAAATATGTTGCTGTAGCACCAGCCCAGCAAAGTTCACGTCCACAACCAGGTTTTTCTGGGCAATACTGAAACACAAATAATGATGAATGATTGTGTGTTTGATGCTTTTTCTGGTTAAAACACATTAGCACTGAACTTGCCTGCCCATGTTACTGAAGTCTAGATGAGGGTTTTTTCCCAGGCATTTCCTTCAATGGAGGAAAACAAGCAAAATTGCAACAAACAATTAATTACCTCAAATATTTAGCCAACTTTAAAAGGGTTTGTGCCATTCCTGTGGTTTTTCAGGAGAGCCCATCCTGATTTGAAAGTTGCTACATGAGATCATTAGAAGAGATGGGTCACCACAATGGTTTTTGATTTCTCTTTTCATCTACATGCTAAATTTTGAGATTCATAAGGACATTTTTAACTAGTTGAATTTCTTGCTGCCTCATATTTCCAGGCCTGGTTTTGAGTGATGTTATACAATGAATGGCAGAGTCTGTACTCTTAAAAATATTGCTTGTGATGGTCACGGAGTGAATGTGTTTGGATTTGATCAGTTCTGCCACAGGAAATTAAAGCAAAAAATAAACTTTCTCTTTTATTTCACAGATTTCCAGTGCAAAAAGAAAACACGTAACCTCCAGTGTGTTCTGTAAATTGATGCCACGAGGCAGAGAGATGAGGAAGATGACGGAGCAGGGCGGTTCCTACAGGCCCGTGAGCATCCAGGGAAACAAGGTCACTTACCAAGGCACTTGTCAAGAAAGGCCTGAAAAGGGGATGAAAAGGCTGCAGAAGAGGTTTCTCCACAAGGATGGCAGCTGCAATGTCTACTTCAAGCACATCTTTGGGGAATGGGAGAGCTACGTCGTGGACATATTTACCACGCTGGTGGACATCAAGTGGCGCCACATGTTTGTGATATTCTCCTTGTCCTACGTGCTCTCATGGCTGTTCTTTGGACTGGTCTTCTGGCTGATAGCAATCCATCACGGAGACTTGTTCAACGATGAGGAGATAACCCCGTGTGTTGCCAACGTCCACAGCTTCACGGGGGCGTTCCTGTTCTCCCTGGAAACGCAGACCACCATCGGCTACGGGTACCGCTGCGTGACAGAGGAGTGCTCGGTTGCCATCCTCATGGTGATCCTGCAGTCGGTGCTGAGCTGCATCATCGACACCTTCATCATCGGGGCAGCCTTGGCCAAGATGGCCACAGCTCGCAAGAGAGCTCAGACCATCCGCTTCAGCTACTACGCCGTGGTTGGCTTGAGGGATGGCAAGTTCTGCCTCATGTGGCGCATCGGCGATTTCCGGCCCAACCACATGGTGGAGGGCTCCGTGAGGGCTCAGCTCCTGCGCTACAAGGAGGACAAGGAGGGCAGGATGACCATGGAGTACAGGGACTTGAAGCTGCTGAATGACCAGATCATACTCGTCACGCCGGTGACCGTCGTCCATGAAATTGATAGTGAGAGCCCCTTGTATGGCCTGGACAGGAAAGCTTTGGCCAAGGACAACTTTGAGATCTTGGTCACGTTCATCTACACGGGCGACTCGACGGGGACGTCACACCAGTCAAGGAGCTCGTATGTCCCCAGGGAGATTCTTTGGGGCCACAGGTTTAACGATGTCTTGCACGTGAAGAAGAAATACTATAAGGTGGATTGCTTACAGTTCGAGGAGACCACAGAGGTCTATGCCCCTCACTGCAGTGCCATGCAGCTGGATCGGAAGGAGCAGGAGTGGAACCGAGCCGAGAAGACACGGGAAAAGGAAGCCGAGTCATCAGCACTCGAGATCAAGACATTTAACACCGACCAAAAGTCATTTAGTGCAGTTGCCCTCATCACCAGCTGTGAAGACCCAGAAGGTCCAGAGACAACTGTGACTCAGCCCTCTGGAGAGGCTTCTTACCGGAAAGCAGCTGTGACCCTCAGCAGGCTCTCCATAGAGTCCCAAATCTAGCTTTGACTGCAGTTAAAATCACTCCCAACACATTCTCCCATCGTAGCTCTTAGAATATAAACAATGAACTCATATGCACAAGTATTTATGTTACAAACCTCGCTGACAGCGTGCCCACAGTGTAACACATGGCTGAGCTGCAAGAAGGAGCTTCACACTGGTTTGTGTGGGTATCAGTGACAGATTGGCTTTGGCACGAGAGAACAGCTCCCATTTGGGTTTTTAGAGAGCTACTGCACTTGAGCAAAGCCATTGTAAACTTTATTACCCTGTGGGGACCCGTGTTGGACATACCCAGAGACAGATAATGATCTCGGCAGGGAACAAAAACAATGCGCTGTGCCCTCTAGGTCAGATTTTTCAAAGCTGCCTAATTCATTTGGAAAGCCAGTTCCCAAGTCTTTCTGGGAGGCTCTGAAACTCCACCATCCCAACAAATGACTCCTCTCTAGGAATTCAGATGGAAGCCTCATCCCATGGTTCTGCTGGGGAATCTGTGGGGCTGTTCTTTGTAGGAGGGAGTGAACTGGCAATAACTGCCCACAGCTTTGGAAAACTGTGACACCCTGCCTAGTCCTGTGGGACCCCCAGTGGGATCCTGGAGAGCTTTTCCCACTCCCCAGTCATGAGCCATTCCCAGAAGTGCCTGTCCCTCAGCACTTGAGGGATGTGGGACATCAGCTGGCCTGGGGCTGTGTGGGGAGGCTCTGGGACGTGGCTCTGGTGGCTCAGATTGTTGGCCAAAATGTCCCATGTGCTCTGGTCAGAAATCAAAGCAAGACCTCCAGTCTGAAAGCAGCAAAATCAGGTTAAGCCTTCAGGAGAGGATGCTGTGTTTTTAGTGAGCTGTGCAATATTTTATATCAAAGCGTCTTTCATTTCATTTCACTTTTCTTTTTAGTGTATTGTGCTTCTTGAAAAAGGCAAAAATCAATCTGGAGAACAAACAGGGTGATTTTGTCAAAATGAAATATGTTTGTCTCAAATTGCTGTGTAAAAAGGATCCTTCACAGAGAAATTCAACACACTTATCTGTCAGCTCAGTTTGGAAAAAAGGAGAGTGTTGATGCTTTGAAGTTGGCTGTGACATGGAAGTCCCATTCTCTGCACATCTCTGTAATTATTTAATAAGCAATAGCTCATCATACTTTTCCCTCCTCATGATTACATTTAATTTGCATTGTGTTTAATTATCATGTTAATGTAAAATAATTACACCTGAGTTGGAGGGATTTATCTCACTTGACCTCAGCTGCAAAGAAATTAAGTGTTTTCCTGCTGATGAGGCTCCCTGTGGTTATTGGAACTCTTCTGTCTTCACAGGGAAGTTCATCCCACCTTACTTTGGCTTTTTAGGGAGCTGAAGGCATTTCTATTTATCCTGGAAATGTTCATGCCCCTCCGTTTGTTCTGAAGGATATGAGATGAATGTTGTGGAAATACTGGCTAAGTTTAGACTGCTAAAATTAGGTCTGACGAGTCATTCACATCATTCTGACTAATTAATTGGGTTTTTATGAGCTCATCACATTTAATGAAGAAAAAAATAGCATGCTGAGTGGTTTTTCCTAAAATTTACTCCATGTAGTAGCATTGGTGTATTATTTTAACACATCTTGCATTTCTCTCTTGCTGGCACACGATCCCTTTAGGTAAAACTGAAGCCTGGTTAATCCAAAGATCACTAATTCATGTGCTGATTCATCAGCAGCTTCCATCTATAACAGCAGAAGAAAACATCTTTTTGTATCCTGGATTTGAGCACTGGCAGACTTTGGGGAAATAGTATAAAAAATTGGGAAGGAATGTAGGAAAATGTATAAGGGTCTCAGTACTTCTGTGGCGTTGGAAAAGAACACCATCCGGATTGTATAAAACAGGAAATAACCTACAAGACATGGGAAATAATCCTTCCACACTCCTCTGGTCTTGGCTGGGTTTCTTTGTTCCATGTTGGGCACCACATTTTGGGGAAGATGTGGAGCAATTTGAAGACAATCTGAAGATGTAGAGAACGCGTTATTAAGGAAGCAGGGAAATGACTGAAGGTGTTTCAGTCCTAAAAGGAGTTGGGAAACACACAGTTCTGAAACACAAACATTGCAATTTGAGAGAGGGACAGTCTGGTGCCGGTACATGGTGGGCAGGACAGGAAAACATGGGATTAAACTGAAGGCAAAAGGATTGAAGTTAATTAGGAAAGAGTGTCATAAAGAAGGGGGAGCAGTGACAGAGCTCCAGGGTGTGTGATCTCTGTGGATCCTGAAGGAGAAAACACTGTCAGGACTGACACAGAATGGTCAGCCTGGGACTTTCCAGCACTGATTTTCACAAACAGGGAGTGTCTAACATGAAATCTGCTTAACTGCTCACTTTACAAGTACTTACACACCTGTGTGTGTTTGATCACATATTAAAGGTACTGACAGAGATGAGATACCACTGAGGTATGAAAATCAACCCCCCCCCAAATCCCTTCCAAAGGGATCCACATTCCAGGTGCTGCGTGTGAAAGCAACTCGCCCTGTTAAGCTGGGAAGCTCAGCTGCCTTTCCCTCTCCCAGCTCTGCTCCGTGTGAGCCTCTTGCAGTGAAAAATTCTTTCCTCAGAATGACTTTGCTCTAAGTGAAAGTACCAGGAATCTGATTTAGGGGTTTGTCTTGTGCTTCCTGGTATAGATAGATGAAAATACATGAGCATGTCTGGTAATGTATATGTTGGCATGTAGGGCAACCACTGACTGATGAGATCAGGAAGAAACTTTTCTCCTGGGCTTGTTAATTCGCAACAGAATTCCAATTCTCTACAGTTCCTTTTATCTACAGCACCTGATACCAGCCAGTGCTGGAGGCAGGATACTGGGTGAACCACTGGTCTCAACCAGTGTGGCTTTTTCTGGCTTACTCTCTTTGATATTTTAATTTCATTTTTCAGAGTATAAACCCATGTATACTGATACGTAGTAAAGCATGCATTGAGTTTTTGTGACTAAAGACACTGAAATAAAAGACATGCCTCCACTACACACCTCGTGAGAGCACATTGGACTTTTCTTCCCTTCAGCCACAGATTAAAGCTTCAGTATCTTATGCACTAAAAGGTCATGGAAAGATTTCTAAGGTGCAGAGTAGGTTTTTGACTTTGAAAGATGCCAAATCACAAGAAGAGTTGTATTGTGTAAGCAAACAAGCCTTCCAGAAACCCAATAAGGGTAATAACAGATGCATCCTCACATCAGAAGCACAGATCTAACCCCTGAGTCATTGGGAAGGAATTGGATGGAAGTGCTCTCCAGTCCAAAAGGAAGCATCCAGGTGCATTCAGAGCTCTTCACTGAGTTGGGAGCTGTGGTGGGGCACCAGGATTCTCCCACTCTTCCAGGGTGTTTCACGTGCTCTTTGGGACTTCAAAAAGCCAATACCTTGGGTTGAAGTTCAGCAGCTTTTTCCCAGCCACCAAGAGGCAGGAACTGACATTTCTGTCTGGAAGTTGCTCTCCCTGTTCCCGTCTTTTCCACAAAATTTACCAGATGAAGCAAAATTTTAACAACAAAGAGAAAACATAAACCACTTTGCACTGGACTCCTGACTCATGATTATAAACTGCATCTGGGTTATTTTCCCTTGGAAAGGAGCACTGTTGTTCCGGGTCAAGATTAATTTATGTCAAAGGGAATATAATAAGAGATTATTATATAATTTATTTTTCCAGCCTTGCTTACCACCATTCATTAAGGCAGCTGGCATCTCTTTCCCCGTTATCATGTATCATTTAGTGCATATTTTTTGTGAAGTTGGTTTTCAGATGTGGGAAATAATATTTATCCCCTTGTTTATCCCTTGTTTCTTACACACTGCGCAGGAGGTCTGAACTCACTTCAGGAAATAAGAGGTACCTTTCAGGGCATGAGAAGTGTTTGTGTAGGAAGAAAAAAATTGCTTGTAAGCTTTTTTTTAGCTCTTAAATCTTTGTTGGTTTAAACTGGGGACCTGCAAACTGAAAGGGTGGGTGTCTGTGGTGGGTAGAAGAGGCCCAAAGTAGGGAAGGAAGAAGCATCTGATACCAGAGTCACTTCCAGGCAGACAAGAGGAAGTGTGACAGAAACAGAACCAGAACAAAACAAGAAGTTATGGTTTTCATCTGGGCTGAAAAATCTGGATCGATGTTTCCATGAGGCTTAAAATCACAACACAGGAGCTACTGCCACAATGTAAAGCTTTTGTGGGGTCAGTGCTGGTGGCTGAGGAGATGCTGGTGGGAATTGGATGAACATCAGGCAAAACCAGTATGAAGTTGAGTAATTCTGTTTTGGGCTCATGTTGTTCCCTAGAAAGCCAGGAGTTTTGGAAACTGTGATACTGACACCTGTCAGTCAATGTTTTCTTCAAGCAAAACAACACAAAGTTACCCTGGACTGTCAAAAACACCCAAGAATTTCTGATGTTGCCGATGCCGATCCTGGTCCCGTCCCAGTCCCTGTCCTGATGCCAATCCCAGTCCCGGTCCCTATCGTGATTCCTCTCCCGGCCCCAATCCAGGTTCCCATCCCTATCCCATCCCTATCCCTATCCCTATCCCTATCCCTATCCCTATCCCTATCCCTATCCCTATCCCTATCCCTATCCCTATCCCATCCCGATCCCGGTCCCGCCGCCCCCCGCTCCTGCAGCGCCGCCGCGGGCACGCGGCCGCCACCTGGCGGCGATATGAGGAACTGCGGCGGGAGCGGAGCGCTGCCCGGGGCATCCGCGGCGACATCGGCGACATCGGCTCCAAAGCACGCCCACCCTCAGTCCCCCGCCTCCCTCTCTCTGCTCCAACACTCCCGCAGGGTCAGTTCTGCACTGCTGCTCAGCCATCACCACCCAGGCGGCACTACGTGCCTGACCCCCCGGCCGTTTGGAAATAGCACTCCCCAGAAAACCCTTTTGATAACCAAAAAAAGCTGTAGTCAGTGAACTCCCAGTATTGCCTGACCACTGTCCACAAATTTCTGTAGCTGCCCTCTCAGGGCATAAATCAATAGAGCAAATTAACTCAGAAAGGGCACTATTTTGTTATAAAATTGATTCGACACGTGCTGCGTCCAGCTGATTTATTCTATATCATTCCCCTTTATATATAGAAGCAAAAACTGGGAGGTTGCTCGATTTGCCAGCTTAGGTATATATAGCGAGGCCAACCTGGCTCCACTCCACCAGGAACCTTTCAAATAGGGCAATGAGCTATTTGTAGCCAAAGGGACTGACTTGGGTATCAGTGACAAGAGGCAAAGAGCTGCTTGTTTGTGTGGACCAGGGAACATGTGTGCATGTAGGAAAGGCAATGCTAACATTTATTATGTAAAACTACACACAGAAGGGCTCCAAAATAGAAATGCCTTAATAATTATCTCATATCCAGTGCCATGTCCACTTCTGAATGCACATTTTCCATTGAACAGCTTTGTGCGTTCTCTCACGCATGGGAGTAGCTCCAATTAAACATCTGCTGCACCATCCATATCATCCTCCTCCTTCACATCCCTTCTCCAGGCAGCGGCTGGAGGAAGCTCCACAACTGTCAGGCAGCTGCTCTGCTGCGACTACTGGGCATTGCATTTGTTCCTCGTGTTTCCCCATCTTTGATCACAAGTCTCTCAGACTTGCCTGACAGGGGAGGGACTATTTTTGGTCTGATGTTCATGCAGCACAATCCCCGCTTGGCCCAGGTGCCAAAACGAGCTGCTGGCCTTTATGTGGCTGCTGTGCAGACCAGCAGTAGGGAGGAGACAGTCCCAAAGCCTCCCCAGTGGCACTGCCCTGCACTGTGGCTTGGTGAAATCTCTGTCCTGGGTGTCTCTAGCACAAACTGTAACAGCCTTGCCCTGAGTGGGGCATGAAAAATAGGAATTGTGCATCAGTGGGTAGGTCTTTTTTCAGGTCTCCAAGTGAAAACCAAAGGTAACACACAAGGGAAAACCCTCCTTGCCCACCCAGCTCAAGGGCCTTACTCATGGTGGCCCCACCAATTTCAATGGGGTGGCTTCCCGAGTGATCTGTGGTAGGATGTGAAGTGGGAAACCAAATTTGGTAAGTATGTATTGCAGTTCCTGGAATTACTCACTGTGCACACTGATTAAACCCTCGTCTCTTCAGTGATCACTTTTTCCCACTCTGCTAGAGGTTCTTTTTCTCTTCCTTCCCATTTTTCCCTTCTTTTTGGAGAAGTACCAAGTAAAGCAGTTAAATACAGTTCTTTACAATCACACACACCTTTACACACCACAAGCCATTTCCCAACACCCTCCAGCAAAACTATGGCTGATAGTACAGGAGACCCAGAACCACAAATTTCCTCTGATACAGACCAAAGGTGTGGGAGGATGGTTTGGAGAACCTTACACTGGGGACAGCAATCCTCAAGATTTTGGGTGGGAATCTCCAGCAGGGAAAATCACAGTGGAGTGGAAGCGTCGCATGTGAATCTACGTCTGCACATGTGGATGTGGGACTGAAATAACTCCCATCCCTTTCCTTATGTTAATAAAAGGGGATAGTGCCTGCCAATTCGAGCTCGAGTTTCATCTCCCTGAAATATGTGCACTTTTCCCAGCTGCATATTTGGCCTGGGGTAATTAGTGTAGTGCTAATTTTACCTGAGCTGATGAAAGCGCTGAAACAGCCTCACCATATAAAGGGAGGACCAACACACTGGCCCAGCCTTCTGGGGCCTTTCTTGAGCAAAGGAAGTCATGAGTTTGACTCTCAGATTTGCTTCTCAGGGAGGCTTCTTCTTACCAGAGTTATCTGACACAAGTGAGGGTAGAGGAGAGCAAGGTCAAGGATACTTGTGTGCTGGAAACTAAAAGCACTGAGCACTGAAGTGTTGCCTTGTAGTAAATTACCTTATGCACATTAAATTACTCCGATAGATCTGCTTCTTCTCTTTGCTCTCCTGTGAGAGAAGCCACTTCCAGACACCAAAAGCACAAAGATGCTTGGAAGTCTTTTATTTCTTTCTGGGCCTTCCAAAAAGATTCAAAGTCAATTGACATTTCAGATGAAGATTCAGAACAGACACTTATTCCATCCAAGCCAGTTCAGCTTGAAAAAATTACAGTGAAGTATGGTCAGAGGAAAAGCAATTTGCCAGGGCTTGAAGAGTGTGAATAATGCAAAGCAAACAGCTCTCCGCAGTGTTCACTTGTGCTTTCAAGTGTGCTCTCCTGCACTGTGCACCCATCCTGCCTTCTCCAGAGGTCCTGGGGACCAGCATCACACCTGGGGATTAAGGACAGCTGAGCAGGTTGGGGATTTCTGACTTCTGTAAACCTGGAGGGTTGGTTTGTGTTTTTTGTTTTTTTTTTTTAACAAAACAGCCAGAACTGATTGGCATTGCTGGCACTTGATCCCAAGCTCTGGAGTCACCCCATCAGGAAAGAGGAACAAAGCCAGCCCATTGTGCTCTGCTCTGGTCTGTTCTGCAGAGGGGTTTTTGTGCCACCTTTGCTGTCAGAGAGCACAAGCACCTTCCAGTACTGTCACAGGCGCCATGACGAGCCCCTGCTCATTCTCTTTCTCTCTTTGTCTCTCCCGCTGCTCTCTCCCTCTCTCCCCTTTGCCACTGATTGTCTCTACATGTGATCTCTGCCCTTTGTCAAATCAAGATAGTCACAGCCTGATATTCCCTCTGCCTTGTTACCAGAGGTCTCAGGAGATGTTTGGCTTAGATTAAAATGGAATATATATCAAAGTGCAGCCCTGAATTGAGGTTTTCCCAGTTGAGGAATGTGGACTTCTTGGAGTCAGTCTGTCTTCTTTGTGAGCCATGGTGTGTTTGTGCCCGTCTGCTGAAAATGCTGCCTCATGCCAGCCCAGTCTGCAAGCAGGGAAGGACCATGGGCACCCTGCTCCCTGCAGCACCCACCACACGTGTGGGCAGCAAGCACAGCCCACACCGACATCCTGGGACTTGGGAGGTCACCACAAGACCACGATGTCACCAGGTCTCACAGCACTGAGGGCTGCAGCAACTTTGACATTTAGCAACTTTCCACGCTGATTTTTTTAATGCTTGATGGGAAATAAGACAATCTTTTCCCCTCCAGGCCCTGTCACAAGGTTGCTTAATAGGGTTTGGGCATTAGCTCAAATAATATCAGGGGATCAAAGCCAACTTCTGAAGTATTAGGGAGATTACAGGGAACACACGGCTCATGCTGAGGTGCAACATTTCCCAGCACAAAAGAGGGAGAGCCTCCTTCTGCAGCCATCCTTTCCCTTCTGGCATCTGGATGAGGCTGAACCAAAGCACAGGACGTACAGTTTGGTCCAAATTCCCAGGCAGGATAGCCAAGGGTGGGTGAGGAATCCTTCCCCTGTGTGTAAACGAAAGGCAGGACTTAGGCTGGAGGCACAAAATGGCATCAGAAAAGCAAATAAGCAGCACAAGATCATGATAGCCAAAGAAAGGAAGCGGTGGCATTTACTTGCTGAAGATTATTTCCCCTCTGACGACAGATTTTTCAAGTGACAGGGGTGTTTTAGCGGGTGGGCCTTGGAGGGCTGGTCCAAATAATCAGTCAAAAACAATATCAGGAAGTTTAACCAACAATTTTGAGCTCCGTTTGGTTTTACTCATCTGTTAAATTTTAGTTTGGAGGGACATTTAGAAAGGTGCCAGCTAATTTAATTTGTGTCCCTCCTTCCCGGCCACGCAGGAGTTCCGAGCAGGGCAGTGCAGCCAGAGACCTGCTCTGTGTCTCCTGGCTAGGCTCTCCTTGATCAGCTTGGCTTCCTGACCAGGGAGGGGCAGGCACAGGGGAGGAGAGATGCTGACATGGCTCTGAAATGTCTCAAGGCTCTCCCAAAAAGGTGGGACTGCTTACCAGCAGCTCCAGCAGCTCCAGGACCTTCCCTGGTGCACCTGCAGATCCACTACAGGAACCCAATTGTTGATCAAGCTTTGAAGAATCCAGCACAAACACACACCCACCCCGCGAGTCCTCTCTCAGGGAGGGGTCTTCTCCACTGCCATCAGCATGGAAGTTCCCACTGGATGTAAATAGGCCCAGCACTGGCTCCTCGGGAAACTTCAGCTTGTTTTCTGCTGTGGTTTTCCTTCCACAATGGCCAGTGATCTAACTCTCTGTTTTTAGCACAGTTTATTTGCTTTCCAGGAGAGAAAATAAACTCTGATATTGTCATTTACGCTGTGGCCACAGACTCCAGGCAGATTCTGAGGTTGTGGTACAAACTGATAGAACAAACACTGAGGACATTTGATCTCAGCTAATAGAGTAAAACAAAAAGTGTGAGAAAATGAGGAGAGCAGTCATTTGTGTGATGTTAACACAAATCAGATGCTTTCAAGTTTATAAATGCAGTTTTCACTGGAGTGGATACACTGATGGGTAGTAAATTACAGTGATAAGAAATGATCAGCAGCAGAAATGCAAGATGAACACTGCAATGCAGGAGAAGCATGCAGGGCTTTAACAGAGGCTCTCTGATCCCTGCTGGGTGGTGTTCTGCTGTTGGAAGCAGGTTTCATCATGTACCCACATATTTCACATCATATCTCTCTCTCAGGAACTACCAAACATCACCTGAGAAACTGAAGCTGCCCAGCTTGAATCACTTTGGTGAACCAAGCTGTGAATACAGACAGGTCAGTAGGAGAGATGCAGAAAAGACATGCCATAACTTTGCTTAGAAAAGACAAAAGCTTTCTAGCTCTTTCTGATGCAACTGACTTTTTATTCGTTCTTGCCACTCCCCATTGGAAGCTTTCCATGTTTGTGCCCATGGTGGCATACACAGGTCTCTGCTTTCTCCCTCCTCTTACAGCCATGGTGCAGTTGGAGGAAACACAAGCCAGTACTCACCCCCCCTTCCTCCTCCTGCACAGAACTCCAGAAGGCAGGTTGCCTCCGATTTTTGCTGACCAGCTGTTGTTGTGCCAGGGACGTTGGTGGTAGGATCCTGAAGGGGCAGAGAAGCCTTTCCCCCTTGCAGCTCTCCCCACCCTTACATCTTGAACGACCCTTTATAAGGACCAACTCACCAAACTCTGCCAATCCCATGGAAAGAGGCTGAGGTTTCATTCCTGCCCTAGGGGAGGGACCCAGCCCCTGTCTGCTTTGGAGCAAGTAGGTGACTTGACTTGGCTCAACAATTCCAATTCTCTTATCCTTTTCTCCTAAGAGAAACAGCTCTGAGAATTGGGATTGCTCAGCCCGGAGGAGAGCAGGCTCTGGGGTGACCTAATTGTGGCCCACCAGTGCCTGAAGGGAGCCTGCAAGAAAGATGGAGAGATGCTACAAGGGATGGAGTGACAGGACAAGGGGAAATGGCTTCAAACTGCCAGAGTGTGGGTTTAGGTTGGATGTTAGACAGAAATTCTGCCCTCTGAGGGTGGGCAGGCCCTGGCACAGGTTGCCCAGGGAAGCTGTGGCTGCCCCATCCCTGGAAATGTCCAAGGCCAGGCTGGCCAGGGCTTGGAGCAACCTGGGCTAGTGGAAGGTGTCCCTGCCCATGGCAGGGGGTGGGATGAGATGAGCTTTAAGGGCCCTTCCAACACAAACCACTCCAGATTTTACGATTCTGGTCCTGTGACTGTGACAGCCCTCAGTGGGTAACCACGGATAAACTGAGGAACATCCACCCCCTCGAGAGCCGTCCTGCTCACAGAACCCAAAGTCTGCAAGCCAGAGAAACACAGAGATATTCTTACCCTGTTCTGTTCAGCTGAGCAGGAGCCTATCCTGATTTTAGGAAACCTGGCAGGCCAGTAGCACTGGGAACTGAGGCTGTGAGGAAGAGAACGAAAGTGCAGTCACACAGTTCTGTGTGTTCAAGCTGCTGGCTCTTAACCCTTTTCCTTCCAGGAATTGTCAAGTTCCCTATGTCAGCTCCATGAGCATGTTCTCACCACTCTGGCAAGTTTTATTAACTATTAACTCCCTTTCCCTGGAGGTATCCAAAGAATGGGAGCTCTGGAAGTTCATTAAATAACTTTGAGATTAATAGGAAAGTATGAATATGTAATTGCTTGGTCACTTTCATCATTTACACTGATATCATTAATCCAAATATACATTCCCCACCTCTGCCTTTGAGGACAAATTGCCACAGCTGATTGCTGGCTGGACAAGGCAAAATATAGAATACTGCCATGTCACAAACAATGCCAGATGTCCCTGACATTTATTGCATTTCTGGGAGATTATACACAATCCTCTACTGTGAAAACTATTACTAAATGGTACTAGAACTGTCTGGATACAGCAAGGCTTCCAGAAAACATGGTATGTGCAAGGTGTACATTAAATATCAGATGAACATTTCTTAATCATTTTAAGGCCTTAGACCCTGCAGGTGTTGAAAGCTGAGAACTCACTTTTACCAACAGGCCTCTATCATATTTTATTGGGTCTGAAAGTTTAGCTGGAAATTAAAGATCCCTTAAATTAGGCACCTTAATTTGTTGAGAATCGAGCCTCATGGAATACAGTGTTGGAAAGAGGTTTTCTTTGGCAGAACTTCTTGGGTTGCTGTTGGATTCATAGTTAGATACAGTTCCTGCTAGCAATGGATTACTGTTTGCAATTCAGTATTTCAAGATTTCCTCACCTTGCTTCCCACATCCCCCACCTGCAGCAGCAAAGACTGAAAGCATATACTTCTGTTTTTTGTTTTTTTTTTTTTTCCCAAATGAAGTCCCTGTCTGGTGATTTGTCCTTAGAATAAGACCAAATGAGACAGCCTGAAATCTTAAACAGAGATTTTGGACACAAAATATGTGGTTAAAAAAATAATGTGAATGGGGTGTGAGTTCCACTCGTCTCAGATATATAAAGCAATTCAATTTCCTAAGTCATATTTCATCCCTCCTATGAACAAACACATTTTTATCCAATATAACTGTCTCACTGGCTGCACATCTGTATATCCCATTTGCTTGCAAAGTACAAAATATATTTATTTGCTCTCTCTAGCCTTATCAAACATGTAACCGTCTCTCTGTGGAATTTTCACAGGATTTACCCATTCCTTCTATTACCAGTGTGGTTCATTTTTCCTTGGAGATCCCAGCATTAGACCTATAAAGACCCAGTTAATGTCTAAACCCCAGGGGTTTACTGTGAATGGGGAAACCACCTTTTCCTGATGAATATTTTCCAGTTGACTTAATGGTTAGAGAAGAAAGGCAAACTTATGCCAGTTTACATGCATGGAAATGGTGAGACCAGAAAAAAGAGCCCAACGTGTTATTTATGGCATTTCTTCTCATCTTGTGGAAACCGACTGCTTTGATTCCACCAGACCATGTTTTCTTTGCAAGTACAATACAATTAAGCTATTTTCAGCTGGCAATAAAATCCTTGAGAACCAAAGCAGATTTGGCCACTTTAAGAGATGAAGACTAATGCAATCTGATAATTAGGTCATTTCACCGCCAAGACAGAAAAAGCAATTTAATAACATCTCCTGTGGAGCGAGACGGGGGCTAAAGCCTCTGGTCCCAGCTGGCAAGGGCTGTGCCTGCAACACAAGTCTCACTTTGCTTCCATGGGGCATCTGCAGATCTCTGCAAGCTGAGGGGCAGGGTGGCTGTGGGGAGAACCGAGGAGAGAACCATGCCAGGAAAAGGGCATAAAAAGCCCCTTTCTTTCACTGATACAGCCTGGAATCTCTCTGTGGAAAGCATCCTTTTCTTACACCTCATACACTGGTATGAAATAGGAATGTTCTGCCTTCCCAGAGCCCTTCCTACCCCTTGGTACCGTTTCTTCTGCACATCGAGGGTCTTGTCTTGAAAACTCCTCAGCCCATGACCATTTCACATCACTCTTCTAATGTTTCAGGCAGGAGGCAGTGAGAGATTTCTGAGGCAGGGCTACACCAAATTAGAAAACCAGTCGTCGGCAGAAGGAAAACAAACCCTCTCTCAGTCTTGAGGGTTAAGTTTTCAGCTGCCTCTCACCCTCTTTGTCCTGCCTTGTTGCAACAGGAAAGGATTTTTTAGAAGCTTTTCTTGTAACTTCAACTTCCCCGTTTGGGTGTTTGGAAGGACTTCTCTTGCTGAAGTCCATGCAGGTGGTTCTGTTCTGGTTTTCATTGCCCGTATAATAGATTAGAATCGATATTTCATTCTAAGAAGAGCTTTCTGGGCAGAGCTGCTCTGACTTTGAGAAGGATGTTAAACCTTCCTTGGTATGAAATGCTGAATGGCTGTGAATAAGCCTTACTCATAACAGTGGATCTGGGGTCTCTGGGTGCAGTAGGTCTGTAGTCTTTATCACTTGCTTTGCATGAGTAAAGGCTGAGTAAGAGTCTACAAAGTAAGTATCTTGTGGGTGTAGCACAGGGAATTGCTGGTCTCACTCCCCAGCTCACAGCGTGTGTTCTCAGCAGAGCATCTCTTCCCAAGAGTGGATTGCAGCTCTACTTTATTTCATTTCCATATAGATGGGCACATTCTTCTTCAAGGCGGGTCAAATTGTTGCTATTTTAGCTGTTCAGAGGAAGCACACAAACACTCAGAGTAACAAGGGATATGTTTTTCTCTGATATACGTACATGAGCAGTGCAGTATTTGTGCCTGTCTTTCAAATCTGATGGATTTAATGATCATCGTTTTACTCAATGAACAAGATAATTGCATTCATTGCCTCTTATGGATTTTTTTTTCCAGTTTCATCATTCATAAGAGTGTTACAGGACTTTCCTTCCACTTCAAAATGAACAGAACCACCCAAGAACAACTAACAAACAGTATGATTGCCCAACGTGCCAGATTGCTCAATATACAGAAACACTTGTCTCTTCCTCCCCCTCCCTTTCGCGTAAAGTTTGCGCATCCTGGACACACACGCTGGGCACTTCTAACCCAGCTGCTCTTGGCCATTGTGTTTATTGCTGCAACAACGCGGCACTTCCTCATTCGGAGCGTGGGGAACTCGGCAAACACTGTCAGTGCCAGGAGCTGCAGTTGGTGGGATGGTTCAGCTGCACCAAAAGTGTGTTCTTAAAACCTCTACGCCATGAGAAAGCGTTTGGGCAAAGCACTTCCACTGAGTGCTTAAAGACAGGTCATGTCAGAGTTGTAAACTTAGGAAACAAGTGAGGAGGAGGAGAGTTTAAGCAATGAGGAGCGACTGCAGGCACCGGCATTGCTGTGGCAAGTAAGGAATCATATTTACAGCCTGCTCTGGACATTGTAAGAAGCTCCTCGGAGGAGAGTGGCCGACCCAGTTGGACCAGTCTATCCCTCAGCAGCTCCAGGCAGACCTCCCTGCTGATTCCCACTGCCTTGTCCCAGAAGCACCCCCAGCACCCGTTTTCGGGGGGTTGCAGAGGCTGCTGTAGCAGTCCTGGGTGCAAATCAAGGTGTTTATGCCAGTTTCTAAAGCCCTGAGTGCTCTGCCCCCCTTGCACTCAGCAGTCACCTTGGCTCTTAGTTTTCCAGCACATGACAGGGCTCCCCGCTGGATTTCAGCTGTTGGCACTTGGGAACTCAGCTTTCCGGGGGCAGCAGGAGTGTTCTGCAGTGGACACCTGCCTCGGAAACTAACACCCCTGCACTGTCCATCAGAGCTTGGCAAACTTCAGGCTGTGCTTACAAGGCTGTTTTTGTTCCTGCAAGGCTCCCAGCCAGACATTTCATCTTTATTTTTCTTTGTCTTAGGCCACGTTCACTGTAGGGAGGACAAGTTATTAAAAATCATCTTGATTTGTACATATTTCAAGCCTGGGCAGCCTGACTGAGCTGCCACAGGTGATGCAGGGAACAAAGACATGGATCTCATGCACTGCAGCCAGGCTCATACTGCTCTTGCTTCCAGCCGTGCTCCAAAAGATCTTAGTTCAGACATCAAAGCTCTTGTTTTGGAAGGGATGTTTGATTTGAGTTAAAGAGAAGGATTTTCAGCTTAGGAGCTGTGCTGTGCTTTCCTGGCTTCTCGTGCCTGTTAGGGTCAGGAGTTTGGGATGAAATACTCTGCATCTCTGCAGTTCCCTTTGCTAAAATAAAGGAACCAAAAGGACGAAACTATTCTGTCTCCGGTATTATTTTTTCTTCTCACTGCACGGGGCCTCGGACACCAGCCTGAGACACGCGAACGGGAGCGAGCAGGCGCTCAGATCCCACACGGGACCTTCCCAGGTTGCCTGTGGAGTCCCGCAAAGGCGTTTATCGCAGTGGAGGGAGGGTTGGGGGTACCCGCGGCAGGTGCTGGGTGCCCGGGGGCACACCCGGAGCGTCCCGGTATCGGGGAACGGGGCACCGGCGCTGCCTCCACCGGGGCTGCTCGGGGACCCTCCGCTCCGGGAGTCAGGGGACCAGGAGACCGGCCACCTCCTCCTGGGATCCTCCGCATCGGGAATCCCGGGACCAGGAGCCCGGCCGTCTTCTGCTGGGACCCTCCGTATCGGGAACCCCGGGACCAGGAGACTGGCCGCCTTCTGCTGGGACCCTCCGCATCGGGAATAGGAGGCCGGCCGCCTCCTCCCGGGACCCTCTGCATCGGGAATCCCGGGACCGGAGACCCGGGGACCAGGACACCGGCTGCCTTCTCCCGGGAACCCAGGGACCGGCCACCTTCTCCCGGGACTCTCCGCACCGGGGACACGCGGACCAGGAGACCGGCCACCTTCTCCCGAAGGTGAGACCCGGGGCCCCGGCGTCTCTCCGCCTTCTCCCGGGACCCTTCGACTCGGGGGTCTCACCGCTCCACCGGAGCATCCCGACTCCGCTCCCGCCGCTCCCGGTCCCGCATCCCACTCCCCCGGTTCCTCCCACGGTCACGCCCCCCCGGCCACGCCCTCGGGCTGCCACTGGCCCTGGTGGCGAGGAGGGCGTGCCCGCCGGGGCCGCTATTAAACATCCCATGGCCGCCCGCAAAAAGGGGCCGCGGGCGGGCGGGAGCGCAGAGCGGGTGGGCGGGCGGCGGGCACCGGGCTGGCTTCTGCGTCCCCCCCCAGCTGCTGGATCTTACACCGCTGCGCTCTCACAGGCACCTCCCTCGCGGCCGCGGCAGGTAAGAAGCGCCTTCTCCATCCCTTCGAGACGCCCACCCGCTCTTCGCCCCCCACCCCGGGGCAGCGCAGCCCCCCGCGGAGGGGAGGCGAGATGCGCGGCAGATGCACCGCGACACCCCCGACACGAAGCTCCCCTTTGTCAGCGGCTGCGCCCGCGGTTTGGAGGGGGAACTCCTGCGTTTCTCGCGCCCCGTCCGCGAGCTATTCTCAGTGCCTAGAATAATTCGATAGGTATGGCTGGAGCGCTCGAGCATCTGCTTCCAGCATCTGTTTGTGCTCATAACTTTCCATGCACCAGCTGCTCCCCTCCACCCTCCCCGGGATATTTTATCCTGGGGAAGGGCTGGAAGTTCGCATGACAACTCCGTGTCGCGCAAGGCGCACCGCTCCATCCCTTTCCCTTCTTCTCGCCTGTTGTTCCTGCACAAGAGAGAGATCAGAAGCAGCGAGTCTTAGCGCTCAGATGCGTGGTTTTGGGTGTCCGGAATGGTGTAGAGGGGTATAGAACGAAGCTGCGGCTTCATTCATTGGCAGCGTGGAAACGGCGGGGTTCCTTTATTTTTGATCATCCTGCTTAAAAAAAAAAAAATAGGAAGAAGGGGGGGAAAAAATGCAGCCTGTGAAGAGCCGTATTGTTTAAGCTTCGTTCATGACAGTCACGGGAAAAAATACTGATAAGCAAAGGCAGGTTTGGGGGATCGCTGGCCGGGGCGGGGGTAGGTGGGGACCCGCAGGTGCCCGGGCTGAGTAGGACCCGCAGCGCTGTCCCCGCCGCCTCCCCGCCCCGCGGGCTGCTCGCACTTGTCTCCGTGTCTCAGCCTTACCTTTACACTTGTTTGCTTTTCCATCCTCGCAGCCGGTGCACCACGTACACCCCCTGCTGATGGCTGTTCCACTCGTAGCTATTTTGTCATCAGCTACAAATACCCCGAGCCCGTCTCCTTGGCAGGACAGCAGATGCAAGCGCCACTTGTCCTTTTTCTCCTGTCTTTGCACCAATTTCCCTACATAATCTGATATTTTAAAAATTTATTTTTAGTTTTTTTGCCCCCACTGCCTGTCCGTGAAGGACAGACCCTTCTCCTGAAGGCAGCTCACCGCTCCGTGTAACTTGAGTCCTACCCACACCAGCGGAGAAGCCCCGGGGAATGACTTTTAAGGAGAAAGGTTACAGGGGTGGCCATGCCCAGCAGCGAGGGAGCAGGAATGTGGGAACAGGCTTCGCTGGGGCGAGAAGCTCCTTTGTTCTGTTTTCCGAGGGCAGCAGGGAAGGCGCTTGGCTGAGATGGTGCTGGTGCTCTCTTGGCAACATGTGCCCGGCTCGCTCCGCAGGGCTGTGTGGCGTCAGCCTGGGAATAAGCGCTCCAAGCACTCGTTAGTGCTCCTCTCTACCCACCCCCTGCTCTCCTGGCGCTTCAGAGTTTTCTCCCAGTCTTTAACCTTCTGCACAAATTCCCTTCGAGCTGCTCGTTGTAGAGTTTAGACATGCGATGTGAGCGCTTTCCCCAGGGAAGGTCTGCAGGGGGATGCTTGCTGAGGGCAAAGCGAGGGTTTGGGCTCCTCATCGTGGCATTTCCCCAAATGCTGGCTCAGAAATGCTGCAGATGCAGCACAGCCCCATTTTCTCTGCTCCTCCAAGCATCCCCCTTGCAGCAGAGCAAGCCAAGGCTCTCCCATCCCATCTCATCCCTTCCCAGTAATGCTGTGTCAGTGCCAGTGCTGGTAATTGCAAGCTGCATTGCTTGTACTCCCTTCCAGGAGGAAAGGTAACCTGGATTAATAATAATCATAATAACAACAACACACCTAGTGATGACTGAATGTACAGCTGTGTGTGTGTGTCTGGCTGCACTGCCCTGGGCCCACTTAAACAGATACTGGGGTGGGTTGGTGGGTGCTGGGTTGGCTCCTTTTGTCCAGAGAGGTTTGCAGGGCTGGTCCCACACCAGCCTGGCAGTTTTGGTGCCACCAGCAGCTGATGGGGTGGGGGGCAGCAGACTTGTTCTGCCTTGGAGCAGCAGGTGGATTAGCAAAATAAGAAGTACCATTAGATTTTTATGCTAGTTTGTTTCTGGGATTTTTGGGGGACCTCTGATGAAAGCAGTTGTGAAGGTCAGGGTGAACCCTGATCAGGTGTGTGATCGGGCAGCCAGTGGATCCACTGGGTGTTCCACAGGACCTGGGCTGCCACGAGCCGGAATGAGATCAGACCCACTGGCTGGTCCCTGTGCACAGGGCCGGTCCTGCTCCAATCCCACTCCAAGCACTCACAAGGATGAGAGGTAATTTGTGCTGGAAAAGCAAGAAGGCAGCTTTGCTGTGGCGGAACATGCCAGAGTTTGTAGGATAAACTTCCAGCAGTTTCTAAAGGTATCCCCAGGCACACCCCTGGGCTTAGGGACCCTCACAGCTAAATGGGTGCAGGTCTACTCCCAAGGGCACAGCACCCACAGAGCAGCCAGGGAGGAGAAATGCTGTGCAAGGTGCAGGAGGTAGAAGGTGCTCAGCCCTTCAGGGGAGGAATGTGACAGTGTATGATGCCTAATTTGGGTCCCAAACGTCTAAAGGCAGCCAGCTTGCCATAGGAAGCTCTGTTAGGATTCCAGTGATTTGTGGAATTCAAACAAATGTCCTCAGGTCAAGACTTTTGTGGGGGAAGCTGCATATTCAGACACTTCAGACTTTACATCTTATCTTTCCCTCTGCCACAAGTTTTCCTCTAAAATCCAGGAGACAATGCAGGGAAAAAAACTCTAGACTTCAAAATAAACTGTTTCCTAATCTGTGTGTTTCCATCAGCTTGGAACAAACAAAACAACCGTGGAAGTTGAACATGACTGTGATTATAGGATGTGGTTTATAAAAGTGATCGATTTGCAGACCAATGCAATGGCTTTTCAAGAAGTTTTTTTTTTGTGTGTGTGTGTGGAATGTATTAACAGTAATTTCACTTCCCCTCTGTGTTCAGGTTTCTAATAAAAGCGTTTTTCAGCCAAAACAAAAATCATTTAAGTGAGCATTAAAAGAATTCTTTTGTATTTTTGAGAATGATAACCATGAAGAAAAAGCTGGGGGGGGGGGAAAAGTGGGTCCTTAGCCAGTGTAGGCAAGACAGTTGTATAAGTAAGACTAAACGTACAGAATAATAGGGCAGCTACACTGTAAGCTTTCCTGCTGAAAGCCGCACTCAAACTGGGCATTACTGAACCTTTTGAAAGCTGCCAAAATGTCTTGTAGGAGCTGAAGTCACAAATGAGTAATCTTGGCAAGTAGGCATTGGGACACGTTCTTGCACAACAAACAGGAGTGAGGGGAAAAGAGGAGGTAAAAGTAAAGCCTGAAGAGATCCTGGAGGGGAAAGCAGCCTGCACACAACTGTGAGCACGATGATGTTGCTGCTGGTCACCTGCTCTTTTCCTAACAAGTGTTTGCTGAGCTCAAGCCTTTGTAATGTGGTTGAAGGATGCGGGAGGGCTGAGGAACTGTTTGAAATCACTGAAGGTTTTGGAACACCTCTGCAGGGCTTTAGGGGCTGCTGTTGGGAAAGGAGAAAATGTCCTGTCTACAGCTGTTGTCAGATTCAAGTCAGAGGGAGAGACAGTACTGAAGCCACTGGTGGGCAGGGGTTGTGCACCACGGTGGCTGCAGTTTGGTTGGGTTTTGGACAAAGTCAGAGGAGTTTTGATAGCATTGATTTAGGAAGAGCATGGTGATTTAATCCCCTGCTATGGTGAATAGTTCTGAAGTCTCTTCTCCCATGACAAAGGGACAGCACACATTCCCCAGCACTCGGGTTTAGCTTTGTGTCCTCCATGGGGCATGTGTGGATGGAGCAGTGGCATTAATGCATCTCTCCTCTGCAGTATTTCAATTCCATTTCCTGATACACAGAACATGACTTAATGGATGACGCACTTGTTAAAAGCTAAACCTGGGCCCAAGCCAGACCTCCCTGAAACAAGTTTGGTGGCTTCTACCCTCAGGAAGAAGGTTTTGTAGCCTCTCAGCTGAGTCTTAATTGGTGATGTTTAAGACCCCTGGGACACTTGGAGCCGTTACCTGTTGGAGATGGAATCGGCTGCCTCAGGTCCTGAGGGGAAGGTGCTGGTTCTTGCTGCTGAAGGTGTTATGAAGAGGCTCAGCTGGTTCTACTCCATCGTAGCCTTTTGGTAGTTGTACTGTCAGGAGCAGATGAGGATCATTGCAAGGTTTAATTTGCTTCAAACAACTTATGCCTAATGTGAAGTGTATAAACCGCAGAGATCCTGATGCATTTCTGGAGTTAAAGAGGAATTAATGCAGCCCTTATTCCTGCCATTTGCAGAGAGTACACAACTCATTTTTTTAGCTTAATTAAAAAAATTATGTGAGATATAATTTAATGGAAATCACTGCCATTTGCACTCTGCAGGTTTATTGCTTTTCCCCATACATGCCACCTTCCCTCTTGCACACTCCCTGCTTTGTCGTTGACAAACAGTCCTGGAGACTTTGTATGTCATTACAAACAACTTCGGTATTTATGTTTGAACAAATTGACTTTAAAGTGAGTTGTTTGTTTCAAAATACACAGAAAGCACAGTTGTAAATAGCAGAGATATTCTTTGCATGTCCAGCTTTAAAGTGAATATTGCTGAGAGACCTGTGTGACACGATCACTTCCTTGCTTTTCCTTGGGAAGAGCAATGCTTTCCTTGCAGTGAAGGTGTGACTCCTGTCGAGACACAGTTGTGAACACTGAGCATTGCTGACAGTGTTGTTCAGAAAAAGGAAGCTTCCTGCAGGTCTGCAGGAGTAATTTTCCTTGATTCTTTCAGGTTTGATTCCTTATCCTGTTCCTCCAGGATCTAATACGACGTTTCTCTTTCTCTTGCAGACCATGCCCTCTCTATGACGGTTGCTTGCTAAGCTAACTCTGCATGCCAGAAGACTGTCCTTGGTTGATCCAAGGGCTGTTGGGGACTCCGGCCTCTCCCCGGTTTTTCCGTGTGTGTGTGTTCCTCTAGAACTTTCAAAACTGTTTCTCCAAAGGGTTTTGCAGAAACTCAGACTGTTTTCTAAAGCAGAAGCACCTCAGTCCACAGCAGTAGTGATGGGCAGCGTGCGAACCAACCGCTACAGCATCGTGTCTTCGGAGGAGGACGGCATGAAGCTGTCCACCATGGCCGTGGCCAACGGCTTTGGCAATGGCAAGAGCAAGGTACACACCAGGCAGCAGTGCAGGAGCCGCTTTGTCAAAAAAGACGGCCACTGCAATGTCCAGTTTATTAACGTGGGGGAGAAGGGACAGCGATACCTGGCAGATATCTTCACCACTTGTGTGGACATCCGCTGGAGGTGGATGCTAGTTATCTTCTGCCTGACTTTCATCCTCTCCTGGCTTTTTTTTGGCTGTGTGTTTTGGTTGATTGCACTGTTGCATGGGGATTTGGAGAATCAAGAGAACAGCAAACCTTGTGTCTCTCAAGTGAGCAGCTTCACCGCAGCCTTTCTGTTCTCCATCGAGACCCAGACCACGATCGGCTATGGCTTCAGGTGTGTCACAGACGAGTGCCCCATCGCAGTGTTCATGGTGGTTTTCCAGTCTATAGTAGGCTGCATCATTGATGCCTTCATCATTGGTGCTGTCATGGCAAAGATGGCTAAGCCAAAAAAGAGAAATGAAACTCTAGTCTTCAGCCACAACGCTGTGGTGGCCATGAGAGATGGAAAGCTGTGCCTGATGTGGCGCGTGGGGAACCTGAGGAAAAGCCACTTGGTGGAGGCACACGTGCGAGCACAGCTCCTCAAATCCAGGATCACGTCGGAAGGGGAGTACATCCCCTTGGATCAAATAGACATCAACGTAGGGTTTGACAGCGGCATAGACCGCATATTCCTGGTGTCCCCAATCACCATAGTCCATGAAATAGATGAAGACAGTCCTTTGTATGACTTGAGCAAACAGGACATGGACAATGCTGACTTTGAAATTGTAGTAATATTAGAGGGCATGGTGGAAGCCACCGCCATGACAACCCAGTGCCGTAGCTCCTACCTGGCAAACGAAATCCTCTGGGGCCACCGCTACGAGCCTGTACTCTTTGAAGAGAAAAACTACTACAAAGTGGACTACTCGAGGTTCCACAAAACATACGAAGTGCCCAACACACCCATCTGCAGTGCCAGAGACTTAGCAGAAAAGAAATACATTCTCTCGAACGCAAACTCCTTTTGCTACGAGAACGAAGTCGCCCTCACCAGCAAAGAGGAGGATGAGATCGACACGGGGGTGCCTGAGAGCATGAGCACAGACACCCACCCTGACATGGACCACCACAACCAAGCAGGGGTGCCTCTAGAGCCGCGGCCGCTCCGGCGGGAGTCGGAAATATGACTGACAGACTCTTCCTCTCTCTTTTGGTTGAAAGTTAAAATAACCACATCTACCGGTCAAAGGCACGTTGACCTGAGAAGTTGGCCCAGAACAGTTTTCAGACAACGGTACTGTTGAAGAGTGGTGTGAAGGCAGCAGACCTGAGAAACCCGGGCTGGTTTTAGGGCTGTCCTCAGAGGAGGGATGACAGAAAATGAACTCTAAACACAAAGCACTAAACATGTCTAAGTATGAACAGAAGGCACATATGTTGTAGAATAAATTATGTATATATTTTTTTACAAAACTTGAACTTGCAGGCAAGCTTTGGTTGGGTTATTATTATTTTTTTTTTCAACTTTTTCCAGAATGCTTCTCTCTAGGGAACAAGAATGTTTTTAATGGCATAACAAAGGCAAGGATCTGCCTTATTATTATTATTATAATTATTTTTTAAAAAGCTGCTGCTAACTACATGAACACAAATGGTTATTTTTGTTGCAGTGTAGTTTTTATTTTCTCTTGTGTAATTTAAAAAAAAGAAAAAAAAAAGTCAGTGTTGAACTTTTTGGGTTGAAAAGCTCATGATTAGTTCAGAGAGGCCGATGTTGCCAGAAAGTCTAAACTCCTTTTGAGGCCAGTAGTTTGATAGCTAGAATCAATTTCTCTCTTTCCAATTACATAAGGGGCATTATGTAATATCAGGCCAATCACTAGCCTCCAGCAAAATTATGATTTTTGGGGGGAGAATTTAATTCTCTGTCTAAAGGAAAAATGAGACAAAATATACATATACAAAGGAAAAAGTACTAAGTGAAAACTACCTAAATGGATACCAAAGAAAATGCACAGTTTTGCACAGTGGAGTTTATTTAAAAAAAAAAAAAAAAAGGAAAAAAAAAGGAACAGGCTGCTTTAAACAAAAAAAAAATTCAAACCTCAGACACTTTTTTTGGTTTTGACTTTTTTCTTTTTTCATTCTTTTTTTTTTAAAGACCTTTATTTTGCACCTTATTCTAAAAGCTGAAGACTTGGATATAAAGTGAGCTGGGCCTCCTTTCCTCCTTCCTCCTACTCTTTGATGGGGAAATAAATAAATTCCCTCTTTTCTTGTGAGAAGAAACTCAGTAGCCTGGAGTTGAAGCTCGAGCTCCTCAGCTCCGAGCAGGACACTGTGCCATGGACACGGTGTGGAGCTGCTACTCGATGCCAGAGGCTGCTGGAGCTGCTGTTTGGGGTGGATGAGCCAAGCAGCAGAGAAATCCCCAGGAAGAGGTTTTTCAGGAGGAAGGAAGAGGAGAAAACAGCTCTGACAGCACAGCACTTGGGAAGGGAGGAGGGATTGCAGCATTTTGTACGAAATGCTTCTCTTCAGCAGGGCAGGGGTGTCAGAAAAGTGTGTTTGCATCTCCTGGAGAGAGGGATTGTTTGGGGAGGATGAGGCTGCAAAGGGAGGTCCATCCCCTGCCTCCTCTCCCCAGCAAATACCGAGTGGTCAGTGGGTGAGACAAGTCGCTCGGCTCTGAGCTGACATTGCCACCTTCAGCCAAGCTCTGGCTCTAGTGGTATTTTGGCTCCTTCACCCAGAAGGCTTTAAATTCTTTGTGCCTCTAAGATCAAGGAGACAGCAAACCTGTGCTTGGCACCTGCTCCCCAGGGAGTGGGCGCAGAGGGCAGGGGTGGGGACGAGAATCCCAGTCAACTCTTGCAGTATTGGATCACTGTATGCCATTAAAAAACAGCTTGTTCTAGGTCTGATGTCTTCTGCAAACAGATATCTGTGAAGGCCTCTGGCCCCTGCCAGCCCTGCCTGAAAGAAATGCCTGCAATGAAATGGTTTCTGATAAGATGGTATCTACAGTGGGTGGGTTCGAAACTGTGGAAATTCAACATTGTAAACATGGATTTGGCTACTGGAGAGGGCAGATGATGAAGTGCAAGTTCTAAGGCTGTTACTGGGGTGGGAGGACGTAAAAGGAAGGGAAGGGTGAACATACAAAGGTGATTTGATTGCAGTTTCTGGGTCAACAGTGGTGAAGACAACGGAGTGCTGCTAGTGCTGCTAATTGTGATGTTTGTGTAAAAGGAAAAAAAACTAAACCAAAGAGTATTCAGTGAAACAGAGGGCGCATGGAAATGCCACGGGGAAGGGAGGCTGAGTGGGAGAAAGGGGACCTGTTCTCAGGTCAGCATCCCCCAGTGCACAGTGCTCCCACTAAATGATACTTGAGATATCTGAGGGAGGGTTGAGAGACGGGGGATAAGAAATACAGGATTCATTCGTCTCGTTTCTTTAAAACACAAGAAATCCAGAGAGAAAAAAAAAAATCCCCTCCCCCTTAACATTTCTGGTGCAGAGGTTTTGGTTTGTTGTTTTTTTGGTTTTTTTTTCTTCTGTTTTGTTTTGTTTTTCAAGTCAGTTTTTCAGAAATATTTTTAAAATGTACATTTTATAAAGTTTATCAAGTATTTTCATATTTAAAGCCAAATGTAAATAGAAGTCTGTAAAGGAGGACAAGGAGAAGACAACGAAAAGGCCACAAAAAGTATCACTTCAGCTCGGCAGTCTCGGCTCACTAGTGCTAGATGCTACAGGTTAGCATGATTTTTAGCAAATACTTGCAAGCCTTATAGGATTCCTAATGCTATGAACTTCTCTTTATTTATTTTCAAGCATGGACTTTTAATTTGAAAACATGTTCTAGTTACTGGCATTTTTCAAAGTTACCAGCTTCTGAGTGCTCCTCCTGTCGAGGGTGTGTGTTGGGGTAATCCATTACTCTCTGCCGTGTTCTTTTATTTTAACAACCCTTTGTCTTTGCCGACTGAACCTTCCATTGCAGGGCTGCACTCGGCCTCTGGCTCGGGGAAGCTGCTAGAAAGAGACCTGCAATGTAGACTCCATGGTACCCTTCCCCCTTCTCCAGCAGTTCTGTGGTTCTCAGCCCGCTGTAGGTCAGGCTGTTGTAGCACTTCCACAGCCGCAAATCGGGTTAGTCATCTTTAAAAGTGATATTGTTTTTGGGGACTGGGCAGTGGCTGACAGCGTTTCTTCAGTTCCCGCTGCTCCTGGGCCAAGCTGATGCTCATTTGGGGCCCTCTAAGCTGACTGAGCTCTACCCACAGACTCCACCAGGCTTTGGTTTTTCCAGGATCACGTTGGCTCGCACAGAAGGTTTATACTGTATTTCGCTTAGGGGCTGGGGGGGAATATGTTATTTCTGCCCTTCCCTGAAAATACTTGAATGAGACACATTGTCTAAACCATAATATTGTGTACAGTGACAAAAGCGTTCCGGAGGCAGGTGGGGATGGTTCTCTTCCTTCCTCCGTCTCTTCCGTGCGAGTTGGCCTTGGTGAAGCAGCAAGGGTAGAAATCCTGACTTCCCAGCTGTGTTTGGTGACCCTCTCCCAGCCATGAGACACTCCTGTGGTGTTAGTTCGGCGCTTGCTCGTCTCGAAAAAGACAAAGGGTTCAGATATTTAATTTGTTCTCTTAGGTCTTCTTTTTCATAATGGATTACTGAGAAGTACTGTAATGTCTTTAAATTCTGGCTGCTCACCACCATTGTGAAGTAGAAGGTGCTGCGTAGTTGCCACTCCACAGCCAACGAGAAGCTGATTTTGTAAGGACTTTTGGCCTGCAGCTGTTGTAAGGTGAACAATCTCGGCATCTGACAGTTGTCCATGACTATTTTCCTGTTTGCAGCCTTTTTGTATCAAAGTCTTCCTAATGTACTGCACAAATTGTGGATTGTACAGATTTTTATATATTATGTCTTATTTTATTATTTCTAAATAAATAAAAAAAAAATTGAGAATGAGCTAGTGTGTGCAGCATGTGTGCAAGTGAGTGGGGATGTGGGTGTGGGTCTGGAGGGGGTCATGGAGCTCTGTTTGTGGCTGTCTGAGCACAGGCTTTGTCTGAAGCACTTCAGGAAGAGACAGATCGTTCTCTGCCTTGACAAAAGGCAGGAGGAAAGGTGATACCATTGTTATTTCCCAGATGAGAACAGAAACACGGTGTAAAGCAACTTGTACCAAGGGAAGATCTGCCCCAGACAGACCAAGAGACTTTCTTAAGGTCACACCTGGGACTGCAGAGCTACAAATTGCATGAAATGGAAAAAAAGCTCCAAGTCTGTATAAACTACAAAGCAGGGGAAGGGGGGGAATGAAAGCGCAGAGCATCAGCAAGCGCATTGAAAGATTGGGCAAGGGATTAAAAAATTAAGCAGGAAACTCATCTTGAAATCCCCTTGTTTCATGTCTGCCTGGAACATCTCCTTACTGAAATGATGTTCCTCAGCTCAGCTCAATTCCAAACTGTGTAATCTCCATCCAGGCCTCATTTCCCTGGAGTCCTGAGCCCGGTGTCACCATCACGGGGCTTTGTGTGATGGGACAGGGAAGTGTAGCAGGGACAGCCTTTGAGGAACCAGAAGGAGTTGTGATGCCCTTATTTGTGTGGGTTGGAAAGCTCCTTCCCCGTTTGTGTGGGGCCTCCTGGGCAGATATTAAGACTGCACGACTGTGACTCAGCTCCAAACTGCTGATCTGACGGGAATCAAAGGCACTGCCGTGGCCGAGGCGGCCGGGGAGCATCTCCAGGCATTCTGACCCCTCTGCTGATTTCCCAGCCTTTTTATCAGCCTGTAATGCCATTAAATGATGCCTTGGATGGAGCCCTGACCCTGCCTAGCAGGACTACATTTATAAATTCAAATTTACTTTTCAAATCTAATGGTCCCTTGGAAAGCTTATAATAATAATTACAGGGCTGGATTTAGAGATACAGATTAGCTGTCACAGCCTGGATCTGCTTATTCTCCGTGCTGAAAAGCATCCTCTGAGAGAGCTGCTCACAGCTCTGTCCCTGGCTCTGGTGTTCCTGCAGGGACAGTGGTCAGGGACCACTCTCAGCCTGTTTTCCCATTCCCTAAATCATTAGCACCCTCTCCTGTCAGTGAGGACCATGCTGGTCCGGCCGAGGGGAGTCAGCATCAATGCAGCAGCAGAGCACAGCTGCACATTTTGGGACCTAGCAAGGCAACAGCTCAACTCCTCTCCTTCCCAAACAAGCTGGATGCATCCAGCCAGCATCAAGGATGCACTGCAGGCTCCAAGAATGTGCTGCCTGAATCCAGGCAGGGTGAGTACCGTGCCACAGGAGAGGAGGAGCAGCAGCAGGACACAGGCACTGACACTGCTGCTGGCTGCTTGTGCACAGCAAGGTGTGTCAGAGGGAAAAACTGGGCCCTCTTTTCCCAGGTTTCTCACCCAACAGGGCAGAAAATGGAAACAATGAAAATTATAGAAAGGTCAAGAATATAAAAATGAAATACAAGTCTTGAAAATACGTATTTACAACCTGTAATCCAGCACCAATGTTTTCAGCTTGTTTGAGTGTGCAGATCCAGGTTGTCACACATAAGCCAATGCATTTTATAGTGTTGGGTGGAAGGACAGAAAGAGGCTGTAAACACACCTGTTCCAGCAGTTTATGCATTTTATATTATTCTTTAAAAATAAAACTGCTGCTCTTGCCTTCTGCTTCCTTACTGGCTTGGATTTCAACCCACAGGCACTGGCCACAGATTTTATTGAAAAAAATCTGCATTGAGACTCACATAAATGATATTTTCATTAAATTGTGAAATCCCTCCTGAATCTCTCTGATTGGGAAGCTGTGCCCAGATCACAGGAGAGGTGGGAAGGGACCTCTGGAGATGTTGGATACCCCTCTCCTCCCACCTCTCAGCTGTGATAGAGTCCTGGATAACTCAGGAATCGAAGTCAAAACCAAGTCTCAGGTCTCGTTTGCCCAAACTTGGCCTTATTCTGGTTATTCCTTGTTACCAGCAGTGGGAGGAAGGATCCCTCAGGTAAAGCCTGCTCCCTCCTGCTGCAGCAGGAATGTTGGCTCCTTGAGAATACGTAGGAATCCACAGGCTCTTGCTTTCCAGGACTGATATTTTCCTTAATTTTTGTAAAGGCAAAATATCCTGCTGTGCACAAAGTATTTTTTGCTATGCAAATCAGCTCATTAATTATGATGCATTGCATGGCATGCGAGGTGCCTGCTGGCAGTGCCTGTGTTCCACCCAGGAGCAGCAGGGACACAGCCCGGGGCTCTCTGGTGCTGCTGCTCCAGCCTGGAAACACCAACACTCGGCTCTAAATAAAGAGCAAACCAAACCAGAGCACTCTGAGGTCACCACCTCAGAAATCTCTTGATTATTAGGCTTTGAGAAAGACCTGGCTGCTGGTGTTGCCCGAGACAAATAAACTTCAAGATGCTGCTTCCACTTAACTCATTACTGGAGTTTAATTGATATATAATGGGCTGTCCACAGGAAGGGATGGATTTCTATAGTTTAATAGCATGGGATCTTTATGAGCAGGGCTGCGTATCACCCCGAGGCAGAGAGATTACCCAGAGAATAATGCTGCTCTAGCTCTGTTTTTGAAGTTTTTTAATATTCTCAAATGGTGCAGTAGCTGTTGCTCTGGGAAGGGTGGGTGTCACCTTTACTCAAAGCAGTTCCATCCTTGCCCCTGGATTTCTGTGGGTTCCTTTGAATGCACACACAGAATGCGAGATAGGCCAGAAAAGCTTTTTTTTTTTTTTCCTTTTTCCCATGTTGATACTTGCACTGACTTCAGTTCTGCTCCAAAGGTAGAAGCAGATCAAAAGTTGCTATTTTTCTCTGTTTACACCTAAGGCAAGAGAGCTTTGGCTGACTGCAGGTGACTCAGGATACCTCTGCGATGGAAACAGGGAATTCCGTCCTTCCTTCTGCAAGAGAGTTTGGCAAGAGATGTCTGTCCTCTAATAAAAAGCCCAGCAGCTAATTGAAAAATAAAAAAAGCTTTAAATGAAAAATAAAGTGAATAGAGTTATGGAGCAGCTCTGCATTTCAAAAATGCTCCCCTGAAGGACACCTGCCTGCAATGGCCCTTCTGGAGAAGGGAAGCAATTTGTTCAGTGGATGAAGGCAGAATGTCACTGCTTTCTGCCTTGCAAAGGCTGTGCTGATGGAGAATGGGGCTCTGGGGGCTCCCAGAGTCCTTGCCCCCCCCTCTTCCCTCTGTACCTGTCCAGCCCCAGCTCTGACCCCGTGTGGGAGTTGGGTGAGGGGCAGTGGGGTACAGAGGCTGTGGATCCCCCCCATGACTCTCCTCCACACACTGGGCACGGTCACTCGTGTCGGCAAGGAAGCCAAGGGATTAAAAGTAATTAGGGAAGCCCTGATTTACCCTAATTAGAACCAATACAGCAGCTCTATTAGAGCCTTTATCTCGAGTCCTCCAAAGCTTTCTCCCAAGGGTCTCTGGAGTTTATTTCTACCCTTCTTATTCTTCCTCCCTTCTTCCCTCTCTCCTCCCAGTGATGCTCTTCACCAGGCTTTGATCTCAAGGACCCTTGTGGATTTGGTATTTACCTTTATAGTTGCAACATTTTAATGCAGTTGGAGCGTGCTGGTATTTTCAATATTTATAGCTCATTAAGTCCTGTGATGAAATCCTGCTGCAGCTCCCGTGCTCAGTGTTTAATGAGTTGGGGCTGCCAGAATTGTCCCTTGGCGTGGTATCTGACAGCTTTTCTATTGAATTAACTCAAGGTATGCATTGACTAAACATCTTTAGAACCTTTGGACAAACAGTCTGTGTAAGATTCATAAATTAATGCAAATCAGAATCAAATATGTCAGCCCAGCTCCCCCAGGAATCCCTGGACCTCAGCATGTTGTGACAGTTCTTGTTTAAGCAAATCTGGATCCTTCAGTGCGAATAATGAGAGCACTTTCATCCGAGTGGTATTACCAGGGAGCCTAATGTGCCATTCTCCCTCCTCAAACTGTAGTCTCATCAGATATAAATGAAACCACTGAGAGGGAGCAGGAAAAAGCAATGTGAGCAGCATTTGCATGGATTGTCCCTCTCTTTCATTGGCTGCAGGAATTGTATTGTGGCACCTCTTCCATGACAATATCACTGTTACAGAAAATGATTGAACAGTCCCAGATTGTTGTATTCTGGGTTTTCACACCAGGAGATTTTGTTACACATGTAAATTATTTGCATTTATTTGAGTTATAATTAATTACGTATTGCTTGAAAGACTCATGACACACACTTCAAATCTTGCAGGTTTCCTTCCATGGGTATTTTCATGTGGCTGGAGAGATTGATTTGGGTGGTGGTTATTGATGATGGGTGTTCAAGAGCAACCTTCCAAACATGCTTATGTGTGCTTTGTCTACTCTAAAGGCTCATGGAATTTTGCTGACACCTAGGTCATCATCCATGGAGCACCTAAACCCTGGGACCGTCTAGGACCAAAGTGATCTGGATATGCCTTTTGCTGCTACTCCTGTTCTGTCCCCAGCACAGGAAGGACATAGACCTGTTGGATTGAGGCACAAAGATCATCAGAGGGGTGGGACACCTTTCTATGAGGAAAGGCTGAAAGAACTGGGATTGTTCAACCCAGAGAAGAGAAGGCTCATGGTTGACCTTGTGGCCTTTCAGTACCTGGAAGGGCTCCAAGAGAGCTGGAGAGGGACTTTGGATGAGGGCCTGGAGTGACAGAAAAAGGGGGAATGGCTTCCCACTGCCAGAGAGCAGATTTAGTTGAGATATTAGGAAGCAATTTTGCCCTGTGAGGGTAGTGGGACATTGGCACAGGTTGGGCAGAGAAGCTGTGGCTGCCCCATCCCTGGAAGTGTGCAAGGCCAGGTTGGACAGGGTTTGGAGCAATCTGGGCTATGGAAGGTGTCTTTGTGTATGGCAGGGGGTTGAAGGAGATGATCTTTGAGGTCCCTTCCAACCCAAACCGTTCTGTGACTATTTCCAGCAGTGCTGTGAGAGTCCATTGTCTGAGTGCCCTGAACTGTGAGATCGGCTCTGAGAAATGTGAGCATTGCCACTGCCATCCCTGCCCACCCCGACACATCTGCCTAACGAGACACGCGCAGCCCGTTCCAACACGGGAGATTCTGTTTCAGATAGGAGATGACCACATTCCTTCCTAGAAGCTTGTTGTCTCCTCCACACATCAAAAAACTTTAACAAATAGGCATAATATATACCCTAGGGAGTAGAGAAAGCTGCTTTTCTTTTTCTTGGCTGGCTTAATTCATGCTGGAGTTGTGTGACTTTTTATCTCTGCAGTTGGAGGAACAGCCTCACCCGCAGTGTAAAAGTAGTATGATAAATGGTGGAAAAATAACTTGCTGGCTTTCCTAAGAAACTCTCCTCTGCAGCTCCTCCTCTCGCTGTACTCCTTCCAGAGCCCCAGAATTCATTGCATCAGTGCATGTTATGGCACCTTTGGGATGTGTTAGTCATAAGAATGAAGCTACTGGTGCTTTGCAGGCATATTTTAACTTTGGCTCTCACATGAGAGCTCTGACACATCCGTGCTGTCTGCACGTCTGGGTAGCGTTTGCCTGCGGATGCCTCCTGAGATTCCAGACCACTCACAAAAAGGAAACATCCAATTTATATTTGCCAAGGTATGCGTGAGGTCCTTCTGTTATTCTTTGGTGGTGGTGAGGGCTGTTGGTTGTGGGGTTAAGGTGGGATGAAGGCAGGAGTGATGGCTCAGGTGGGCACTTTGGGGTTGTGCTGTAAGGTCCGGCTCTGTCCTTTCTCTTCTGAGCAGAGAGTGGGGACACTGTTTGACCATGTGGTCTCACTCATGAGCTCCTGTGTCCCATTATCTGCACTGGGGACATTCACACTCACCTTCTCAGGCTGGGCATCCCTCAGGCTTCCTTGCCCCAGCCCCTTGGCACTGCCCACTGCACGAGGCTGCTCTGTATGATCCTCCCTTCCCCAGTGACCCACAGCCCGCAGGGGCTGAGCCAGCACAGCCTCCAGGAGCTGGCTCTGGCACTGGGAGCCTCTGCCCAGCTGCAAATTGCCTGTGGAATTCTGCCCTGTGTGCAGCAGACCTGACGTGGACTTGGGCTGATCCTGCGTCTGAGTCCTTTGAATTCATCGGGATCTCAGGATTCATCTGTAATTGTGTGTAATTAACTTCTCCTCGCAGGGGTTTCTGATGGGAGCTGATAAGTGAGAGCTTACATGACTTTGTGGACATTTGCTCCTGGAGGCAGAAGTCCTGTCAGGGTCTTTTGATCTCCAACGGTGCAATCTGGAGCAATTTCAGCAATTTCAGTTTATATTCAGAACAGGAAGATCAAACCCAACTCTCTGACTATCTCCTTTTCCATATTAATGCAGAAGAATTCCTGGTTTACCCTTGCAGGTTTATTGCCTGGCTTGAAAAATTTTTCTTTGGCATTTTAGGCCCAGTCTAAGGTAACCATAAATGACTGGTCAAATATTATCTATTATTATTGTCAAATATATTTTATTTCACTTATTATCAAGCAGTAATTGTCTACCAGAAAACATCCTAAGGTCAAGAAGACTTTAAACAACAAGGTGTTTTAAATTATGATATTCAGGTATTACGTATATATTCTGTCCTTTCATGCTCAGAGTAATTTCCTAATGTTTTCCATATAACCATGATCATTTTATGGAGAAGAAGGGACAAGTATGGTCTGAAGAAAAACTTTTCCAGCCTGTCCACATTAAATGTTCTCACACTGAAGAGACTGTGGCACAGAGAACAACCTTTTAAATTTTTCTCTCCCTCAAAATGAATGGCCAGACAGATCTGGCAGACAAAAATACATTAAAACAGCAAAGTACGGTGGTTAGGAAAGGTTTTGTTAACTGAAATTGCCTTTTCCCTTAGGGAACAATAAGAAAATTTCTTTTTCTGAGCATATCTCTTTCTGAAACAAGCTCTGTGACTGGTCACAACCTGCAATAAAAATGCCATATGCAAGAGAATATATTTAATATTAGGAAGGCAAAATAGACTGATATGATCTGTTTGGGGTTTGAAGGTAAATGTTTAGACATTTTTTTCCTTTAAAATAATCTGTGATAGATGCTGGTTAGCTTACTGGGAAATGAAATCACAGAGGATTTATGCCATTAATGACAGGCTATGATGTCAAAGACATTTGGCCTGTCGCCATAACCTTTTGTGTGGCTCTGCTTGATTCTTATAAATAAACAGGCCTGCTCAGCTGCTGCCTGGAGAGGAGTCCCCAGCACTTGGGAGCGCTGAAAAGCGAGCACTTAAAATATTGAGTGAAAAATGGAGGGGAAGAGATACCCTGCAAGCAGTGCTCTGTCCCCTCAGCATCTCTGCCTGATGCAGCAGGGCTTGGTTAATCTTTAAAGCAGCACCAGGTGACTGAAGTAACACCGAAACCAACCTCCCTTTCTGAAGCTCCGCCGTGCCGGGATTAATTTGCAATTAATCAAAGGCCCAGACACATCATCAATAACGTCCATCACCACGGGTTTTGTGCCTCTTGTCACATTTGTGGTCTAAAAAAGCATATTGGATTGGCTTTTATAGACATGCCAGTGGCACCCAAGCTCAGCAGTAGGTGGGCAGAACCCAGATGGGAGATGGCAAGCCCAGGACACCCCATGGCTGGAAGAATGCCCAGGGAGACAGGGAAACTCTGACACATGAACACCTTTCATTTGTACCATACCTGTCCCCTGAAGAGACTCACAGGCATAATTCCTATTGTATTTTGGCAGAAAATGCCCAGGATTTGCTTGCAGCCATTTCAGCCCTTCGGCACGTGGGAGGGCTGCACTCTGCTCTTATTGGTGTAATTTTCCTTTTCTTACAGAACAGTTTTCTTTTTGGATTTTCTCTCTGGGGGTTGTGCTGCTGATGGTTCGCCAGGTGTCAGACCCTCAGCTGGGTCAGGCAGTGTGGCGGCATTGATTGAATGCCACCCATTTAAATGTCACCCTCCAAGGATGCAGGTCCTTTCATTAACATGCACCACTTTCATTAACAAGCAGCACCACAGCGGTCTGTGTTGCAGAGGGTCTTCCAAGGTCTGAGCTGAGCTCTGTGTCCTGCAGGTGTTGCGTTCCTAAACTCCTGGTGGCTTCAGCAGATCCCCCCATGCTCTGCAGGGCATCAATCAAGCCCTGGCTATTTGGATGAGGACCTGCCAGCACACAGGGCCAGAGAGTGTGCCAGAAATCTGGCTCACAACTCTTGAAACAGTGCTTGCAGAAACCTAGGTAGCCAGGAGTGAATTTGCAGCCTGAAGGTTCTTCTTGGCTGTGCCAGAGCTGAGCCACAGGCCACTGACCACGAGGGTTTCAAACATTCTCCTTTCTCCCCTTTTCTTGCACTGAATGAAGCAAAAAAGGGAAAACAAACCATCAAGAAGGGAGGAAATGTTTTAAGGAATCAGGGATTAGATCCAGTCTGTGGTTCAGAGGGGCTGTGAATCCTCAGGAGTGCCCACAAATCAATCCCTTTTATTACCTGTGGGCTGACAACCTTTCCAGGAAAACCTGGTCTCATAGAATCCCAGAACCATGGAACGGTTTGCATTGGAAGGGACCTTAAAGGTCATGTTGTTCCAACCCCCTGCCATGGGCAGGGACAGCTTCCACTAGCCCAGGGTGCTCCAAGCCCCGTCCAACCTGGCCTTGGACACTTCCAGGGCTGAGGCAGCCACAGTTTCTCTGGGATTTACTGCAGAGAGCGTCGCTGTCAGTCACAGATCTTGCTAAGGGCTGATGCAGCAGCATCCCTAAAAGTTGTCAAAAAAGCGACCAGGACCATCTGTGCCAGCTGGAGGAGCATTCTGGGCTGGGGGACAGGGGCTCTGCACCCACCCACCTGCCCAGGGCAGCAGCACCAGCACCACTCCCCTTGAGTGCTGCCTCTCCCTCCATCATCCAGATGTCAGAGCAGCTCCACAGCCCGCTGATCGTGTTTCACTATTAACATACTTGTTTTATGGGAGAGGAGGGTCATCACAACAGTCACATTATTCTCTTTCTTCCTCCTCCCTCTCCCCTTTATTATTAAAGACACTTATTATCACTTTAATAGGGAGAAACAAGTTCCCTGTGTCCTTTTCCAGTCCTAAAAATACAAGGCTATATTTTCCAGAGGAGCTTGTGATTGAGGCTTAAATGGTCAACTAGAATACATTAAAATACCTTAGACATCAAGGAGAAAAAGGGACTCCTGATACCCAGAGGAGAATGGGGTGCTTAAGCTAATTACAGAAGTGTAATTATTGGTATTGCCAGATCTTACAATCTACATTATTTTTAGGCCCCCATCCAATCCACAAAAATATCTCTAAAATAATTGCAAAAGAACTTCACTTGAAGACTGTTTGTTTTGGAAAAATATAGATCTTTGCTCCATTTAAACATATTTCAGCTCAGAGAGCAATAATATTTTATTTGTTTTGAAAGAAGGCAGGGGCTTATTAAGTATTAATATATAGTCTACAGCAGGGGTTAAAGTTCTTTCCTTATTATATACTGTAACTCTGCCCAGGAGACTCCACTCCTGAGGGAGTAGATGTTGCTGCTAAAGGGACTTGAAATTCAAGAAAAGTATATTCATAGGGTATAAATATGCCAAAATAGGGATGCTCTCTGCTCAAAATTCTGTTACATTTTGCACATTAGTGCTAATTAATGGCATGAGCTAATTAACAGCAGTACATAAATATGACACTTGGCAGAGCACATTGCTGAGCTCAGGTAATTGTGCTCCTGGCCAGGGCAAAGGGACCTGACTCATTTCTGTACCAGGCTCCTGCTTTTGAGGCCCCTGAGACCCAGACAGGCACTGGGAGTTGTGCCAAGGACAGTCCATGGCATTAGAGGCTGAAGCTCCCACTGTGTGTAGTCAGAGGTAGGAAAGGGATGGAAAATGCCAAGGGCTGGGTGCTGGGAGAGAAAGAGATCCTGAGTCGGGATAGGTGCTGCCTGGAAGGGAGTGTTGAATAAAGGTGCGTGGGAATTGTGTCTTTCAGTTAAAGTCTCTGGAAATCAGCTGTAAACGATGAACGTGCACTGGGATTCCAGCTTTTAAATCCTGCAGGGACTTTGGCAACCACCACACATCAGTCTCTGAATGTGCAGAGATGGGGGAAAAACTTTGGGAGGAGACTTTTTTCAAAGGCTCAGGAGGGAGGGAGGTGTTTGTTGAATATTTATCGAGACTCTTGATCACAAGTGCCCTGCTGGTTCAGTGGCCATCGGCCACCTCTGGGCTCAGGGGGTGATCCCATGGTCAGTGTTGGTGGTCCCTGTGTTGGGTCACACTGAATTTGGTTGTTCAAGGCCAGGTTGGAAGGGGCTTGAAGCAACCTGGTCTAGTGAAAAGTGTCCCTGCCCATGGCAGGGTGTGGAACAAGGTGCTCTTTCCTTTCCAACCCAAACCATTCCATGGTTCTATGGTTTTATGACTCTGAGCATCCCTTCCTGCCAGGGGGCAGATGAAATTCCATGGGCTGCGGCACCGAGGAAGCACCAGGGAGGAGTCAGGGCTGTTTGCTGCACGTTTGGTTGCAGTGTAGTGTTGCTCCAGAAGAAATTAAGATGTAATATTGGTTGTTTGATTGATTTTTGGGGATGTTTTGGGACTTAGATCTAATTAGAGGCTGTGAGACATCCTGAGAGAGAAGAGACTCGTCGTTTGTGAATGGAAGGGAACATCATATTATTTCCACTGCTTTATACCACAGATTGGAAAGGGAAAATAAATATCCTTGCAGATGAGATAATCCTAGTGGAACAATCCTGTAATAGCTGCTGAAAGCTGTGTGCAAGACTGAATTGTGAACTTTCAAACAGGAACATTTCCAACATGTGCAGTGTCTTGTCTCTGATTTAAATTCCCCTAATTCTATCGTTGAAGTTTCTAGTCCTTTACACTTAAAAGGCAGAACTGCTTATTATTTGTGCTTGGGAAATGAGACAAGTCCTTTAAAGTTTCAAAACATGCTTTTTTTTTTTTTTTTTTTCTTCAGAACAAATGTAATTGCATACAAACTGCAAACCCCTCTAAACAATTCTCATCAGCTGCCTGAAGAGTCTCTTGGCTGAATTGTAAATCACTGTAAATGCACCAAAATAAAAAAAAATAATAAAAAAATAGAAGGATCAGTGCATAAATGAGGTTTGGAGCTGTCTAGTCTGGGGTTCTGTAAGGTAATTAAATCAAGGAGACTTTGTGATCTATAGAGGGGTCAATGTACCAGGGCAGTGCTTTGAACCATGGTCTCATTAAGACACAATTGCCTTCTTTGCTTCCCAGATTGTTTATAACAGAGGGCTTATTTCTAAGCAGTCAATAACTGGAGAACATAAATCACAGAGCAGAAAGAGTTATTCCCAGTTTATGGGCCAGATCCTCAGCTGGTATAAATCACTGTTGCCCCAATGATGTCACCTCAGCCATGCTTTATTTATACAATCCAGAGATCTGTCTCATACTGTTCTCATTTTATTGGCTTTTATTGTCTCATTCTGTAGGCACAGATTTTCATATATGAAACGAAGGTGGAGATAATTGAGGTATGTGAAAAGTAATTTTGTAAAATTTCCAGGGAAAATCTGAATAGTTCTCTTTCTGCCCCCTTCATTTTATTAAAAAGGGTTCCCATGTGAACTCTGGTCAGCTCATAACCATTTCCCTAAATACCACCATGGTCACTGAGGACACTCTCTTCTCCAAGATGTCCCAGTTGGTCTCTGATTTAATGGTGCTGCTTCTAGATTTTAATTCCATTCAGGAAGCACATTCAGGTCCATCACTCTGCAGGGGGATGTTCCCAGGGCCTTGGGGATGTCCAAGTGTGGCTTTCCACGTGTGTGCAGCACGAGGTACCAGCACTGCTCTTTGGGAACCTTTCTGTTACCCTGTGCTTAGAGTTGGGCTAAAACAGACCCCAGGCAGATGAGTCTCCAAAAACCTCCTCCAGACTGAAGGTCAGCTTTGGTGCATCACCTGAGGGATGGGCTGGTCCTGGCCATGCCCAGCAAACCTCCTCCTCGCAGCCAGGGAGCCAAGGTGAGCCCAAGACGTTCTTTAAAACCTGCAACACTGATGTCAGATATCCCCAAGCACCGAGACAGGCCAGCTTTGCTCCTCAGTCCTACCTCGTGCCTGCCCAGAGCTCCTCTAACAAAACCTTATTGCTGAAATAACTAATTAAATGTACAAAAGGTTCTGTACAATTCTGTTCCAGTGGTTGCTGTGAGCAGGTCTGACTGTATGAAGTCATTTTAGTCTCCTGGTTGTATTTCATCACCCTGATGTCAGGACCACTGTCACCATTGTCCAGATGGTGTTTATGAAGCTGGGGATCGATATTAAATACTGGATTTAGGATCCATTGACAGAGTTGTAGCTCTGACTGCATTTGACCTTCTTTGACTGACAGGTGGCCAGAGGGGTTTTTCCATGGCATTAAGTTAAAGGAGTTTCCACTGCCTGGCTTTCTCCCCTCCCTACACCGTATCACAGTGACAATGCTCATTTGGAATTATAAAAAGAGATTTCTCCAAGGAAATAATAAAAATTTATGAAAAAAATCTCCAGAGAGAAAAACATCAAACCAGCAAAGAGACTGAATATGAGAAAACAGCCAAGGAATAATGTGAAAAATTGATGAGCAGAGCTGCAGATACTTGAAAACAATAAACAAGCAGAATTTGCTTAATTAGAGATGATTCTAATGTTACTTCTCTGAGTTGAAAATGCTAAGTTTTATATCCATCCAGGATTTTGGCACTCAGATAATTGTGTGCCCTGGCCTTTCACTTCTCTCTCACACAAAAGTTATCTCCACTAATTTTTCCATGAAAAATTACCAGCATTTTATTCCAAACTGTTTCACAAATCAAAGCTGTCAGTACAGCAAGGGTGAAATACTCATGGGATATCCACACTGTCCTGCTCCCACTGCTCTCAGAGGGGGGAAGAACATGTGTTAAGATATTAAGTTGTATTTAAATACCATTCTCTGGCACAATAAGCCTGTACCTATGAGGAAAACCACAGGAGGTAGATCTGCATGACCAGGGAACTGGATAATGTGGTAAACCTTTGCATCACAGCTCTGCTGGGGTAGTCCTGGCAGCATCCCTTCCTTTCCCTCTGCCCTGCTTCTCCTCCAGCCCTTTGTTCATCTCCCATACTCAGACCTTAAGCTGGAAAAGACTCTCCTGTGTTTAAGATGTCACCTGTAGCTTCATTCCAAGTGATGCTCCTGGTCGCTGCCATATAATAAAGTATCCAGACCTACTGATTTGGTTCTCTAAGCAAACTGAAGCCTATAAGTTTCCCTGCTGATGGTTCTATACACATATGGCTATATACACATACATATATGGCTGTCTTCATGCTCACCATCTGTAAATTCCTCACCTTCACTAATCCATCCTTTCCCCACCAACTTTCTCCAATTCTCCCAAGCAATTTGGAAGACTCAGCCCCTCAAAGGTGGCAGCATTTCTTCCTGAACCCATGATGGCACTTTCTCTTAACGCCCTCTTAGCCCAGAGATCTTTCTTATGCTCCTAATCTTCCTGAAACCATCATTTCTTATCCAAAGCTGCTTAAGCAGTTGGAGAGGAACGTTCATTTCCAGGCAATATGTGCCTGAACTTGGATGAGGGCTGGTTTGCAAATGGAGCCGCCTGTAATCCGGAATAAAATTAAACCTTAATCACCATGTTCTGAAGGAAAGATTTGTCACTGCCCAGCAAACGTGAATCTTAATGAAGACATTCGTTCTTGCAGGGCACAAATCCACTTGTATCCTCTGGCTTAAAAGGATGAGCAGCTGTATGCAGGAGTGTTGCATGTTCCCCCTGTGAAGCAGCACGGTGCTGTTAAGAGGGGCTTTTATACAGATATATAAGCACAGGATGTATCGTTGTCACTGTCTGAATTGCTTTAACATCAGGACACCAAGGGCTCATAGTACCTTTGTGCAAGGAGCTGCTGGAGCCAGACAAGGGCAGCTTCATCCCTGTTCATACAGAATGAGCTGCAGAGGAATTGAAGTCTCCTTTTTTTGTGTGACACTGGACCGTGACAGAGGTTAGAAATCAACCCAGGTCTCCTGAGCCACTGCCCTCTGCACTAACCACAAGATTTTTTCGCCCTCTCCATTTCTCAACTGCTTGTAATTACACTTAGAAATGCTCTGGAAGCCAAAACAAACAAGGGAGATGTTTCCAGTGAGCTTTCAGTTTGTTATTAATCCTTCAAAGATGGTTTTGTCCACAAGGCAGTGCATGATGCTGTTGCTGAGCCCACTTCTCTGCTTTGCGTGTTTGCGGCACCGTTTCAGTCCGAGGGCGCGTTTGCGTCCGAGCTGACATCGCCCTTCTTGGGCTGGACATTTGCTCCCTCACATGATGGGAAAAACAAATTCCATGCTGAATCAGAGCACAGCACTGATGTGATCTGGAATGGTTTCAAAGGACGGGGATTTTGGTCACTCAGGACCTGCCTCAGAACCGACTGGAAGCAATTTTGTGGATGTTTTGTTTTCCCCTGCTGTACTACGGAGTATTACCTCATGAGCTGAGCATCCTGGGGTGACAGTAAATATCCACACACACTAGAGCTTTGTTTTCTGCCTCAGACTTCCTATGCTTATCTTTAATTTTAAATACCATCAGTGAAAAAAAAATAAGCATTTACTGGATTTTTCTATCCTACATTATTTTTTCACGGATGTGAAAATTCCAGTCCTTACTCATCCTGCACTGAGTCACTGGAACGTGCTTATCACAGGTGAATCTACTGAAGAAAGTCATCCCTGTTGCCACTTTGCCTTTTCTCCCTTGGAGCCTATTCATGCATGACCTCATGGAGCTTCACAGGAGTTGGCTGAAGACTGGGCAACGTGTCCTTCTAATTAGTGATATTATCTTACCTGGGATCGTATTTTACAATCAGCAGACGTTATTTGAGAGATCTAATTCAAAAGAAACCTGTGGGAATATTTCAATCCTGCCATTGACTTTTCTTCTCAAGCTTTGTAATTCATTCCCACTGCCTGGGGTGGGCTGTAGGGCAGTGAGAGACGAGCTGGGCTCCATCACTAATGCAAGCCCAAAGTGTTGTGTCCAACTGAGTGTCCCATCTCACCATGGCTGGTGACTCTGCCTCTGCTTCTGTGGTCTCTGATACAACCATGGCAATGGAAACGCAACACCTGCTGATGTTTCCCAATGAGCATAAACAACTAAGGAAATCCCACTCCACAGTAGCACAGCACAGCAGGAGACACCCACTTGCCTTTTCTTTCCCTGTCTTCAAGCCTTGCAGATTTCTAGGAATAAAGCATCCCATGCCATTCCCCAAACTTGAACTCCATAGAAAAACCATTCCCAGACCTTCAGAACAGTCACTGAAGAATTCCTTTAGTGAGACATCAGCTTCTAAGGGACTGTTTGTAAGAATTTGGGCCAACAGTGCAGGTGAAAGTGGTGGAATTTCGGCTTAGCATTGAAATGAGCAAGTTCATTCAGATGACTGGGATTTAAACCTAAAAGTTCTGTTGAAAAGGATTGGTGGCCTTGTTAAGCTCTTTAACTTAACATGTGGCCACTGGGTGTGATGCTCAGTGGGTGCCCCTCAGGTATTCCCCCAACTCAACAGGGTACTGTAACTGCAGGTCACATTGTATGGCAGGAAGTCCATGTAAGACTGAATTAGAGATGAATTAAACCTTCTAGGACAAAATCTAGACAGGCTGTGCCCAGACATCCACATGGCCATTTAAGCCCAACCTCCTGAACATGTTTTACATCAGGAATTATGACCTGGGGAATGTGGAGGTGACTCAGACACCAACGTGTGCAAACACAGCCCGGCTGCCTCGTGGTTCACACCCACCAGAGCACACACCAACCCAGCCGCCTCCTGGGGCAGTAGGGAGAGCTGGGCCTCAGCCAAAGCTTGAAGACACGGAGATCAAGATCTCAGACTGCCTCTGTGAAGCTGAAGTCAGTTGGCAAATGGTGTTTCAGTGCTTGGCCAAATTCTAGTTTTAACTACTTCTCTGGATAGGTTGGGTAAAGCTGCTATAAAGTGAAGACTGCCTTGCCCAAATTTATTTTTTAAAACTAAATTGACCAGATGATTTTATTATCTGACTATAGACCAGTCCAACCCACATGCAGAAAGAGCTAGAGAACAGATCAAACGTTTCTTGGCCAACATGGCACTGCTCTTAGGGGAGATTTCCAGCAACCTCTGTCACAAGTTGCAAGATGTTTATGAGAAACAAAGAGAGTTTGAAATTTCAAGACATTTAATTTTTTAAGACAGTAATTGTCTATTTCCTTACCAGAATTAGAAACAGAAAATGTTTTCAGAGATCCTCTCTCCAGCAACCTCCATTGTGATTCAGTTTCTTTTCTTGCAGCTGAGGCATTAAACCCCTTTCCAAGAGGAGCCCAGTAGGGTCTCAGTGAGCTCAGCTCAAGTGCAGCACAAGCAGTGCCAAGAGGGCAGTGCTGGGTCTGTGCTGCTGGAGGAGCGAGGTGAACATGCCTTCAAGAGAGTGACTAAGGCAGCTGCAAGATATAAGTTTCACCTTAGCAATCTCTCTAGGAGAAAACAGATTTGCTCACCCTTCAGGAAGAGGCAATATTTAAAAACTAAAAAGAATGAAAAATTAAAGGATGGAAATGTGTTTGCTGTGAAATTTGTACCAGTTCACGACTCAGAAGCTGAAGAGCAGGAGGTGAAAAACAGCTGTTTCAAATATAAGTGTTTGTGTGTACATATTTAGAATATTGTTTTGGGTTGGGAGGGACCTCAAAAACCATCTCATGCCACCCCCTGCCATGGGCAGGGACACCTTCCACTAGCCCAGGTTGCTCCAAGCCCCGTCCAGCCTGGCCTTGGACTCTCCCAGGGATGGGGCAGCCACAGCTTCTCTGGGCAACCTGTGCCAGGGCCTGCCCTCCCTCCCAGGGAGGGATTTCTTCCTAACATCCTTACTAAAGCTACTCTTTCAGTTTGAAGCCATCTGTCCTTGTCCTGTTACTCCAATTCCTGATGAAGAGTCCCTCTCCAACTTCACTGCAGGCCCCTTCAGATACTGGAATCTCCTATGAGGTCTCCATATAAATAGATAAAGTCATAATCTGGACACAACTTTCCACAAAGTGATGTGCAACACTGTGTGGGCCACTTGCAGATTTGGGTTTGAGTCTCTCAGACTCCTTCATTTAAGAGGGAACAAGAGAATAAGAACATGGGCAGATTGCAGGAGGTGATTCTAGGAAAAAGAGATTAGGGAATTTAATCATCTTGCTGGTGTTGCTCCTCATTCCCTTTGCTTTGCCTTGGTGATACACCCTACAAGGCTTCCATCCATTCCATGTGGTTGTGTGGAGATGTCCAGATGCACCTGACTCCATCTGCCTGGTTAAGGTTTCATGGAAAGGTCTTGCCTGTGGCTGCAGATGTTTTTAAGAGCTGTCAGGTCACAATCACTGCTCACTGCCTCCATTTGTGGTATGGACATGTCTTATGGCTAAAGTTCAAACTAGCACAATTATCCTTTGATGAATCAGTGTTACTGAGCTGCCTTAGTTTCAATTATGTCTACCTTCAACCCCTTTTTGCCACATGATGCAGCTGCAAACATTTGTAAAATGCCTCAGAAACTCGTAGAAATTATTGTACCACAGTTAATGAGAAATTCCAGAGTCCGACATAAAATCATGCTTGGAATGCAAACTAAAACTACTGGGCAAAGCAGATGAATTACCATTATTCTCAGAAGTGCTTCACGGAGCACTCTGTGCTCCAGGGATCTTGCTGTACCTTCTGAGGTTTCAGAAGGACATGAAATTATGTTGCCCCAAGCAGGCATTTTATAACCTTCCAGTCCCTGCAGCATAAACGTAGGTAAACATTGGAAGACATAATTAATTGGTATAATGGCAGGACCTGCAGATCTGACTGATAGGAGTGGACAAAGGAATAAATCATGTGTCTTCCCCTGAATGTGATCAGATTCCTCTCCAAAGCAGTTCTTCGTGGACTTATTTCCAGAGGAAAGTGTTTCTTCTACTGAAAATACCCCAACTATATTGAGTGTTTCTGAGGTGTGGTGGCTGAAACCAGAGGCAGTTTTAAGGAGATGAGGTGAAAATTAAAGTATTATTGCATTGGCTGTGACAATGTAGTTCCTTTTATCCTGCTTCTGGGCCATCAGTATCCCACCCTTGAAGCCTGGATTTTCCTTTTTATGCCAGCCTTTTTCTCTCACACTTCTGTATCCTACTGATCTATTTTCTCCCAGCCATTTTGAAGTCTGGATATTTCCCTTTATGTCTTGTGGCCCCTCCAAATTTGGTAACATTGTAATCATGGATGAATTTGCACTAAAGGTAATTATCACAGTGGTCTCATGGCTTTGCTAAGAACATTTCTGCTCACACAGCATTCCTGTAGTCCTGGGATCTGGCATCACTCCATGAGGTGGGTCCCCTTTGAGAGATGCTGGTGGCTGTCAGATATTGCTGGAAAGCTGTTTCAGGCAGAACAGGGGGAAAAAATGAGCAAAGACCTCACTGTGGACCACCTTCATGAGAAGCTGGGCTACTGCCTCTCCTGGCTCCCCTCTCCCCTCCATAAAGCTGGTTTTAGATGGTGTGTGAATCCCTAATTCACAGGCCAGCCTGTGTCTCATGGAGAGGGTTCCACAGCAGGAGAAAGAGGTTCAGGTCATGGAGCAAAACATCTGTGACATGACCCAGACACGTGGCCACTGCCTGACCCCACGAGCAGGTTGCTCTGGGGATGGTCCTTACCGTGTCACCAGAGGTCCATCTCACAGGGAGGGAAGGTTGCCTGTTGAAAGGGCTGCTACCAACAAACCAGGCCTAAAATCTGTGCCTAGGTTTGCAGCAGCTGAATTCTGTTCAACCCCTCAAATCCCTGCAAAGGCTTTTCCTGTAGGAAAACATCCCGTGGCTGCAAGGGTTACATTACACCTTGTGACTGCGCACTTAGTCATGGGCTGTGGGGTAATTACAGCTCCTCAGACCCAGGGTATGCTTGGATTTGCTCCACAGACACTGGGTAATTACTACCCTACAGATCCAAGGCTTTCCAAGGATTTCTGGGGCTGGCGTGTGGCACGCCCGGTGGAAAAGAGGCAGAAGGGGCATGACACAGCAGGTATGATCCTGTGCTTTCATTTCCATGGAAACCCACTGGGGAAAGTGCTGCAAGAGCAAAGGGAGCATCAGGCAGCAATTGGGATAAGTGAGCACTTGCTGATCAGTGCTCGTGCTCAGGCTGAAGGTTTCTCTGGAGGGTCAGCTGGGATGAGATCATTAGGGCTCTTTGTGGAATGCCTTGTACCCACAGGAGTTCTGTGGGAAGGAAAAATGATCACTCTTTAAGTAGAAGTGCTAAAAGATTTTTACCAATTGCCTGCTGACAAACCAGTGGAACATCTGAGTATTCATCTCTTGGTGCAACTCTATCAAGACCATCAAAACCACAGTGGAGTTGGACTTAATTTGCCCCGTTGCCTTTTGAGCCATCCAGTGTTTTCTAAATTCCTCCCTCTCTCATTTTTCATTTTTGCTGTGACTTCCCAGCAGGCAGCAGAGACAAGGTACATGCTGAGTGATCATCCTGTTCGGTTTTCCACATCTGCCACTCCAAAATAAAAATATGTGGAGAGGAAAGAACAGTTTGCTGTGAGTGATAACAGCTCTGCCTGTTGTGCCACGGGACATCGCTGATGTGGGGATGGTGGTGTTACCTCACGTGGGTTGGTGCCACACAGGGAAATAGGCAGGTGTGGTGGCAGGGGAGCACTGAGGGCAGAAGGATGGGACATGAGAAAATCAGTGGCAGAGCAGGAACGGGGCACAGATGAGCTCTGCACAAGGTCTGAGCAGCTGTCTGGATCAGTCTGGGACTGCTGGGCTGTCTTGGCATCCCTGGGCTGGGTTTCAAGTCAACCTCAGCTGATTTATGGGCTGAATGGAGACCTATAAAACCTGTGGTAATTCATAGAGGTTCTCTGTGAAACTCCAGCTGAGCTTTGTCCTGATTTTTCTGAAACTCCCATAAATGTAAACCAAAAGCCTCAACCCAAATACTGCCAAATTATGGTGAATGTGCCAAAACGGAGAGTATTTTTAAATATCTTCCCGTTTTGTGGCTTATGGGATGGGCATAGGGATATTAAGCAATAAACAAAGGAATACAGGGACAGTGTTTTGTGAACTCTGTACATGACCTTTTTCACGAGGTGAAGTTATTGTATAAGACTTTCCTGTCTGAATGGGAAGGGAACGGGCAGGACAACACAATAAATGATTTCTCAGCAAAAGCTGACAACTCAATTACAAAGGTACAGACTAATTTCAAGGTCCAGCCAAACTGAAACAGCTGCTGAGCCACAGCTGGGTCTAAGGCATCACAGAACCGGTCCCCTTGGATGGGGAGGGCATCAACAGCCCAGGGCTGCCCAGAAAGACAGTCAAAGAAATCTCAGATGCATCTAGTTAACATCAGGAGATTAGTAAGATCTAGAGAGAGAGAGATACAGAATGATTTACTGCCCTTAAAATGTGTTTGCTTTTAAAAGTTTTATTTCTCTAAATAAAAATCTCCCTTATAAATAAATGGTGCTTGGCTCAGGGAAGGCCCTTTACTGTGCAGCAGCATCAGAGCTCCCAGAAAGCAGAGAACCACAGGAGGGGAAATAGGTCAGGCCTGTTGAGGTAATCAGGGTAAATACCATCACTCCAAGCCTGCAAATGGGCAAACAGTGCAATTTCTCCCCAAAACCTGGGATGCAAAGCTGGGATGGTGTGTCCTGGAGAAGCCTGGGCGGTGCTGGGGCAGGTGCTCTCAGCTCAGCCAAGCATCAACAGCTGGAACATCTGCATCGACCAGTGTTTGGGTGGAGAGGGAGAGAAGGAGGGAAGGCAATTAACTCTCCCTCAGGAGAGGAAGAGCAAGAAAAGCAATGTTTGTCAATAGGAAACATGAAAAGCAAAACCCAACCCTCAAACCCAGCCCTAGAATTCCACCCACCAGATAAGCTAATGGAGCATTACCACTTGTCACCCTTCCTGCCCTGCCCTGTGCAAATGGAACAGCCTCTGCATCCCTTTGCTGCTGCCCATCCTATCCCACCCTTATCTTTGCAATCACAGCACAGCACAGATCCGTTCCTGTTGTGACATCAACCACAGCAGTGCAAGTGACAGCAGCATTCTCCATCCTGGGCTGCTGGTGGTTCCATGGGGACCAGACCTACCTGGGGAGCACGGATCCTGTCCAGAGGTTGGGAAGATGTGAAGGGTTTGGTGATGGGGTAAAGGGGCCAATGGCCAGGGAATCTTATCCCCCAGTGGTGTTTAGAGCCCACATCCTTTCCCTTTTGATTGCAGGGGGACAGGGAAGAAGACAGGACTTCTCAAGAGCTGCTGAATGAAATACAAACTGGCACCTTCTCGCTTGCAGGGGTATCCATGGAGCTCAGTGAGTTCTGCTGTCCTTTTTCACTGGGAGCAAACACTGTGATCCCATTACACCCACCCTGCAGTACAGCCGGGCCTGTAAAACTGTCATAATTTCAAGCTTGTATGTTCAAAGGAATAAGTGTCTTGATCTGATCCATGAAAGTTTAAGGTGAGAGATGAAGTGTCACTAAGTTCAGTCCCTTCCCTCAGTTCACAGCTCACTGAGCCCAGGCTTTTAGCCTGGAATATCTCCTGGAAAGGCATCCAGCCTTGCTCTGAAGTGATAAAAAGGTCCACTGACTCCTGCAGTAATTTCTCTCAAAATACTAATGTCACTGTGCTGTTAAATGTGTTCATCTAATTTCTTGCTATAATTTTATAATCAGTGGCTTCCAGCTACTGGTTCTTCCTGCAGCCATCAAAACAGAGCACAGCATTCCAGGATCAGCCTCTCCTGATATTTCTGCCCCCCTGGACTCCACTATCTGTGCTTTAGTCTTCACTTTACTTATTTTGTGATTTATTTTTTTAATGCAGAATGTGTTGGGTAAATGCAAGTTGAAACAAAGTGATTGTGCATCGGTGCCCCTGGCTCCTCACTGGAAGAATATCCAAACATGATGGGAAGAAGCCCAGCAAAGCCCTGACTGATCCTGCATCAGCCACTAGACCTGGCCATGGAGTTCTCTTGCTGCAGTTCACTCCATTTTCCCTCTTAAGAAAAGCAACAAATGTAAAGAAAAGGACCCAACTGTGGCTGAGAGAGAAGTGTTTTCAAGACAGAGAGCTTTGTTCTTATCCTCAGTGCTCCAGACATACACCAGAGTGAAACACACCAGGACACGGTGCCAAAATTAATATTATTTTTGGAAAGAGATTGATCCTGGAAAGTAAGTCCATGAAAGAGGAAGAGAAACAAGGGATTGTTAGTTAAGGTCACTTTGAGGTCTGGCACACATGACCCGAAAAAGCCCAAAAGCTTTGGATTCAGTCCCCCCAAACAAGGCAGGAATTGACTGTGATTACGTCGTTACAAGAGCGCACGGGGTGATCTCACAGTCGGGAATTGAATAAAAGAGGGGTAGGATATCCACAAAAAAGACGTGCTTTGCCATGTTGGGAAGGGTTTGACAGCAGCCATAGGCACTTTTAGGTGAGCCTGCTGCTCACATCTGCCTGCCAAGGGTATGACCATCCTCGGGACTCTGGGAATGTTGTAAACTGCTGGGCCTCTGTGGCTGGGCAGGGAACTCGGCTTTCTCACCACTTCCTTCCTTCACAGTAAATGGAACAGTAAAATCTAAAAAAATAAACGAAAAGTGGGTATCTGGGTAGGCCAAATCCACATCCAGTTTCCCAAAGCCCTTTATTAGAAAGTGCCTGAGTGTTCGAGCACGTAGAGCTGAGGCTATCAGGGAATCAAGGACAATTCCCCCTCCTCCACCCATTACCACACTGGGAATTTAATCGAGGCTGGGACATCAGGACCTGTGGCTTGATCCAGGTCTGCCCACTTTCCCCTGAGACTGAGCTATTTGCTCTGCTTTAGCGTTGTTTTATGGTGATATAATAAACGAGATATCAAAAAAACCCCGGTCCAGGAGAGTTTTCCTTAGTTGAGCCAAACTAACAAAGACCTGGGGAGTGTAAATATTGGTGTGTTCCCCTTTGCTTTGGGGATGTTACAGACAGCCCTGGCCAGACAGTGAGGAAAGTCGGTCTGCTAAAATACCCACTGAAGCAGCAACAGATGTTAATAAGTGCACAGTCCATCCCTGGAACAGCCACAGAAAGGGAATAAATGTCACAGCAGCCCCTAATGACAGATTCGTGGAGGGCTTAGTTCTACAGAGTGGGCAAGAAACCAATCTCCATAGAAATCTTTGCCTGTACTTTCCCCACTTTTTATAAGGTTCCAAGGCTAATTAGCACCTAGCAACACCTCGAGAAAGATGAAGCCTCATTTAGGGCTCCTTGCTTTGACACACAGTTAAAGGATCAGGGAAACAGAAGTCTTTTTTTTGTATCTTATATCCCACAGACACAGAGTACCTGTAAGATGAGAGGAATGTGCTTAGCTTTAATTAGCTTCCTGGACTTGCAGACACGTTTAACAAGAGCAAACCCTGCCTATCTGGGCCTGAGATCAGACTGCACCACTCATTAGCTCCCAATTGCTCCTCTCTGCTTTGCTTGCTGAAACCTCCTCGGATTTGGAGGGCTGGGATTTGGGTATGGGAAAGAAACCACATTTAAAACTTGGAAGAGGAAGTGAAGGGGAGGAAGAGATGAAATACTAACAAAACTACATTTTACTTAAATAAAGCTTCAATAATACTGTTACTGTAAGTATTGAATTTACTTTAAGATAATCAGCAGTACTTCTACTGAAGGATTGTGGTGCCTTCTGATTTGTCTCCATGTGTCAAACTTGTTTATTTGTATATTAACATGCCTGTTACTTCCTCGAGGAAGCCCAGTGTTGGTGCCCCTCACAGGGATGGCAGGTCTGAAAGGACGTCGAAGCTGCTCCATGGACAATCAGCTGGAGCCCAGGCAGGTCTTACACCAGAGTTCTGGTGGGGGTTTGGGAATCACTCCCAATCTGACCAACCCTCCCAGATGTCCACAGTGTGTACTGGAAAAATGTTGGGATGCACATTCCAGTCCTGGGAGCAACGGGACTATTTGGGAGCTGAAGCAATGGTTATCAGTCAGTCTTTAGACATGAGCTGAAACCCTCTGCAGGGGGAATTAAGCACCTCTCTGTTAATTAATTCCCTTTGCGTGTTTGACAGCACAGAAGTTGGCATCGTGTCAGAGGCAACACTCTTGTGTTTCAGACTGAGGGGAATCACCTCCAACCTGAAAATAAAACCTTCACCACAGCAAGGAATGCCTCAAATTCCCTTGAAGGAAGTTTCTTTTTATCTTCTCTGGTGCAAACTCTTCAAGCATTTTCTAATCCCATAAAATCTCAAGCACTTAGAAATGCAGCATTTCTAGATATGGAGTGGGCAAATGCTCAACAAGAAAGGGAGAGAAAGTTCTTTTCCTCTTTTCCCTCAAACTTGTTTCAGTCATTAAACCAAACTGACAACGAGCTGAATTTTATTTCCTTCCTGCATTTAAGTAGAAAGACATAAAGCAACAGAAACCATCTGACACAATTGACATTTAATATGGTTCATCTCTAATGAAGATCTCCTGTGACTACTTTTCTAATTCCTGGTAACACGACTTCCTAATGCTAATTACTGTCATCCTTGGCTTATGTGTGTGCAGAAGCAGCTCCCAGTAACAACAGTCATAAACCCACAATCCCTCACACCATCAACATACTCACTGTTGTACTTTCCAACCTAGGACTGTTTTCCAAACCTTAAATAATCAGCTGAGCTGATTTGCACATTTTACAAACTTAATTAGACCTCAATATGGATGAAGATCATGAAGATTTTTGTTCTGGCTAATAATAGTTGTACTTTATCTTGCTTTGCCTTTTAACTAAACATGCCCTAATTGTGTATTTACATTTGCTGGCATGTGCAAAACATTTTAAGTAGCTGGGCGAAGTAGATAATTTGTATTGTACATTCTGTACTTGCACGGTACAGCAGAAAATTGCTGGTGGAGGCAGGTTATCCATCATCCACGTTACTCATCCATTCAGAAACAGGAACTGTGTATGAGACCCCTATGTTAGTTCTCTGAGACTTATATTCCTTAGACAGGGTTTCTTATCAAATCCATGAAATCATACAGAGTTTGGATGATAAGCGATTTGGAACTATGCAGGTCTGTGCTGTAAGTTGTGCTTTCACATACGGTTTTGTTTTCTGCTTGCTCAGTTCCTATTCCCAGTCAGAATGAGGAATTCTCCCCTCAGACTGTCTGTGTTCTTGCTCCTTTGCTCCTTCCTCCTTCTCCTGTGGAACAATTGTAGCATCAACAAACAAGGAGCAAAATCATCAATAAAAAATGTTCTGTGTAGAAAATGAGCAGATTTCTTGTTTAAGCTCATTAGTGTGATTTCTGCAGAAAACACAGGGAGCAGCCTTGGGCTCTAATGCAAACACTTGTTAGAAGCAGCCTCAGATCCCAGGGTTTCTCTCTGGAGGCCCCAGCAGATTGTTCACAATTAGGCAGGAGTGTGAGAGGATTGTAAGGAGCTTTATTTCTTCATAATGGGGAGGAGGACGATGGAGTTTAAAACCACAGACTGTACTTGGCTGTGCTTTGACACTCCGTCGTCTGCCAGCTGGGGGCTTGGTCACCAGGGAAGCTCAGGAAGGCAAACACAAGGGTTGGGTCTGGAGCAGGTGCCTTCTGGGGGGTTCATGAGGTTTTTCTGGGAGCAGCGGTGCCAGGAGATGGGTATCAAATATTCTGGGGAGGAATTCCTCCCTGTGAGGGTGGGCAGGCCCTGGCACAGATTGCCCAGAGAATCTGTGGCTGCCCCATCCCTGGGAGTGTCCAAGGCCAGGTTGGAGCAACCTGGGCCAGTGGAAGGTGTCCCTGCCCATGGCAGGGGGTGGGATGGATGATCTTTAAGGTCCCTTCCAACCCAAACCATTCTGGTGTTCTGTGATCTCAGGTGTTGGTTATGCAGAATGGTCCAGGATTTACCTGTGCTGGAATGTGGGGAAACAGGAGAAATCCCACAGAACAGCTGGAAATATTTTGTTGTCTTTCTATATTTTTATTTTTCTCCTTTTCCTTCCCATAGCCTGTATTAAACAATTGGTTCCAAATTGATTATTGTATTTATTTAATTAAATGGACCCTGTTCCTGTGATGAGCACTAAAGCTAAAAGTATGACAAGAAGCAAAACAGGCCCTGGGTTGCTGCAGGCCTGGCAACTCCACTAATAAAAAAAAAATTAGTAGGTCATTAATAAAAATGCAATTAGCTCCTCTAATAAACCTGCCAGTGAGCCTTCTGACCTTTCCTGCACGTGGCAACAGGTATTGACTAGATAAGAAATTATGAACTGAATTATAAGTTTGGCTTTTTTTCCTCAGTGGTGCACCCAAAATTAATGAATCTCCTAGCAATCAAGAAGTGCTGCTTCTTCAGAGCTTGCAAGCATTATTGACATTATTAGAGATGACATACATATACATATATATCTATATTTCCCAAACTTACCTCCCCAGTGCACAGACCAGGCTGGGGCAAGAATTACCTACCCCAGTGCCATGAAAGAAATAAACAGAGCTGCCTGTCTTCAGAGCATCAAATTGCCTTTATTTTTTTATGTAATACTTTTCTGACAGTTGAGGTTCAAGCTGGTGACACAGACATTAGAAAGTGACCTGTGAGATCTGATGTGCCAGGCACCACTGGCACAGGCTTTGCCAAGGCAGGGCCTTTGATGTGCTGGAGAGTTCCCGTCTCTCTGGAGCACAATTTGTGTCTCTGTGTCAGTGTAATGTGTTTACTGAGGATCACACACCACATTTTAAACATATTGCATGGACTTGCAGATGAAGCAATTACCTTTCAAAAGTCTTATTTTTATACGCTGATCAATACTCAATGTGTAAAAACACCCCTTCTAAACAACCCCGATCAATGCAGAATGGTTTGTAATAGTCACCACTATCAGAGTCCCTCTAATCAGCTCTTTTCCTGTCTTAATTGATCATGTGCAGCAAAGCACGAATTCAGAGCAATCATTCCTAGAAGGGATTACTGCAAATTAAGTGCAGTTTCAGTTCCAAGGAGACATAAAAGCTGTATTTCAGAAAAGAAGTCTGGCAGGTGATGGGAGGTTCAGCTGAGAGAGGTCAGGAGTCAGCTCTCATTTCAAACTGAGATTAAAACTGAGATAAGGCTCAAGTTCAGAGGTTTGGTGAACTGGTTTTTTTTCTCTTTACGAGATTTTTACTGTAACTGTAGCTAAGAGCTGAGCTAGACATGTTTTCTAAAAAATAAAATAGCCATTAGCTGCAAGAAACCACAGCCAATAAATAAATAAATGTGTTGTCTCTCTAAGCGAGTTCTCCTTCAATGCTTTCAGCCCCAAGAAGAAATAAAGCTTGAAAAGATAAGTTATCCCTTAGCAAAATTATCTCCCAGGAACCTGGCAACCCTCATGAGCTATAAAATTCAATTAACATCTTTTGCTTTGTGTGTCACACTTCAATTAAGCAGAAAGCAGATTAATCATATACAACAGGAGTGTATTTAATATGAGATAATGTGTTGGATATCAGGACTTTGCTACTCTGGTTGGGATTCCAACCCAGAATGGACTGTAGCTTGTTTATGTCTTTGGAAATGGAAGGAATGGGAGTTACCACAGTGTATTTAGCAATTGGAGTCTGGAACAGCCTTTCCCTGCAAACTGCTCAGTCCATGCCTGGCACCGAAGGCATTTGAGTGAATTTGATCTCTGAGAGGGCTCTAAAACCTTCACAACAGGAGAAAGAGCTTGTTTGGAAAAGCCTGTGGAGGTGCCACACAGCCCCAGGAGTGAGTATTTTTAAAAATCCCAATAGTTACTGCCTTGGAAAAGCTGCCCCAGGGGATGTGGGATGAGAACCAGCAGCTTTGCCCTCCCAGAGGGACGAGAACGATGGTGGGTTTGGCACTAGAGGAGAAGTTGAGAGCTCTGTGTCTGCACTTTGGCTTTGCCACTGTGTACAACAAATCATTTACAATTGTGAGCTTGGGTTTCCCATCTTTCAATCAGGACTGACCCAAATTTACACAATCATGGAATCACAGAATCACTAAGGCTGGAAAAGACCTCCAAGATCATCAAGTCCAAGCTTCGAGCAAACACCATCAGCCCAGTCACCACTTCCCTCACTTACAGCAGGATTTGTGAAAATCAGAGGAAATGCAATAAAGAATGTTGTTAAAATTGGAATTCTTGCAGGCAAAGGAGCATCTCCTCACTCAATGTCTCTGCAGCAGCTGCTGGGTCAGTCCCCAATAACAAAGGAATGCTCCAGCCCCAAAAGTGCTCTGGGCAATGCCTTGTTGAGCGATGAAGCTTCACAGCCAGTCCATCTCCACTCACAGTGACACAGGTATGAAAGGATTAATTTAGGTACCTTCCCAAAATGTCCTGAGTTCAGCCTTCCAGGCTGCCAAAATTTCACTGGAAATCTCAGGAGGGTTAAAATCCTGACTAGTTTTGCCATTTCAGCACTTCCAGCTTGAGCTGAGAACTGGAAATTAAGAGTGCAATAGGGAAAGAAATTAATGGGATTTGTCAGAAATGTCAAAAGAGTTTGGCTTTATAAGTAATAAAGGATCCAAAATTAGCAATATATATATATTTTCTCTGATTCAAGTAGTTTCCTAATTACTAAACCAACAGAAACAGAATCCAGCAAAAAACCCAAACCTTTAACATGCCACATGGTCAGGAGTAGTTGGAAAGAAAAAAGTTTCCTTGCCATGTTTGGACTGAAAGTTTTTATTTATTAGAGATGATTTAAACCATAAAATTTGAAAATATTAGAATAGAAAACAATAGTGGCTGCATGTGTCAACTTTTCAGAGGAGACCAAAAAAAAGCTGAAAAAAAAAATTGAAAAATTCTTCAAGCATAACCCAAGTGCTGCAGTAAATCATTGTATGTGCTAAATAAATCAGTGTGATGCTGATAAAGCTCCTTTGGCTGCTTGGAGTCACTTCTCAAAAGGTTTTTAAACTGGTGGTTACATCCCCTCTGTGATATGTGGTTGTGTAACTCATCAGGTGGGCCAAAAAAGGATCAGTAAATAAATCTTTAAGAAACATAAAATGGGATTTGGCTCAAGGGACAAATGAACCTGTGCAAGAAATTTCCACATTAAAAAACCATTGCTCTTTCTGAATCCTGGGGTGAAGAAAGAGTTTGAAATGAAACAGACAATTCCATAATTTTAGGGGGAAAATATTTATTATAAAACAGACAAGATCACCAAAACATGCAGCTCAAGTTTAATTTAGAATAAAACACTCCCTGTCCCCTGCTCAGCTTTGCTCACAGCTGTAAACCAGAGCAGGTTGGATTCGAGGGCCTGCGAGAGATTGAAGCTGTCTGTGTCAGTTCTGGGACTGTGAATGCTCCAAGGCTAGTTTTGATTTGGATTCCTCTCCAGAAGACCCAAAAGCCTCTCTTGGACAGTGGGACCTCCCTTTTTTCAGAGCTGTGCAGTAGGTGGCAAGACACCATTCCCTCCAAACTATCCGGGATGCTGCTGGAAAGGCAGGGAGCAGTGGGGGGCATTTCCTAGGATGAGAAAGGGCCAAGTGACACCCCAAAAGGGCACTGGGTGTTGGACCATCTCAGTCTGAGGTGGAGCTCTGGCAGCAATTCAGCTCATCTCACCTAATCCAAGTCCCCTCACAGGGCTCCCCCAGCACCTCCCACACGTTAGTTTGGAAATGGCCAGCAGGAGGAGGGACCACCCAGCAGCCCTGGTGGACACACTCCCTTTTCACTCTTCTGAAGCATAAAATGGGAGGGATGAGGTTCTTTAGGTGGGGAAAAAACCAGTAATTTCTAGAAGAGGTTGCAGGTGTCCAGCACCAAAGGCAACTTTTTCCATGTTTCCCTACTCCCATCCCGTTGGTGTGTGGAGCATTGCTGTTCCTCTGGGAATAGATCCTGGGGAAAATAACGTGAGAAGCATTTCCATCACAACAGCCCAGCACATCTTTTGGGTTGGGCTCAATGTGCTTTGTCCCCATTTCCTCCCATGAGAGACCACTCTGACTTACGGTGATCATTTTATATCATTGGCTCTGTAACTTTATGACCTCAGTTGTACTGAATTGGAGTTACAGGCACCTGCTCAGGGATGCAACAACTCTCAGAGTGTGAGGCAGTCAAGGAAAGAAAACATTCCCAGTATTTCTGCTCTTTGAGATTGGGACAATATCACCTGGAAAGAGCAATTGAGTTTGCTGGGATGGATCACCTGCAGAGACAGAAAATGACTGAAGGAACTATAAACATCTTCCTGTGCCTGTTCAGATGGTTAATTTATTCCACAGTGGTCATAAAAACAGTTTTGTTGCACAACTCTGGAAAGAAGATTGTTGAAGAACAGCCAGATCTTTATATCTGTATTTTATCTTCTGAGCTACAGACTGTGACTCTTCTGCAGGTCCTCTCAGTATTTAAAAATAGATCAAAACCTGATGAAGATGTCTTTAAAATTTGGATTTGGGTCATTCAAAAGGGAAAACAGGTAAAAGGTCTGGCTCCAGCTCTGAGCTGCCTTTGGTTAGCAATGCTGTTTGGGTTCTGGGGCTTGGGTTTGGTCCATCTTAATAAACAGAGCTGACAAGCACAACCTGCTTAATTCATCATCATCTGAAAATAAAATAAAGAATAAAGCAGATCTATTTCTATTTGCTCAGAGGATGCAAGCCTGAGATGAAGAAGAATAAAATAACTAGAAGCTGACTTTAGAAATAACAGGAGGCCCATCATTTTTCTTTTATCCATACCCAAATGTGGGGCAGACTCGGGAGAATACAAAGTTTCCAAGACAGTTTCAGAGTTTCTATGAGCTCATGACCCTTTGTCTGATCTCTATTACATGTGAAATTGTTTTGCAGTGAACTAGGAAATGATCAGTATCCAGCAGGTCACCAGGGACTCTTTTAAACTGTATAATTAGAATAATTTCACTTATATCTGGCAGGGCAGGGATTAAAAAAGCAATTCGGAGGCAAAAGGGCAAGGAGCCAGACCACGTATGTGAACTGAGCTATGTACTTTGCATTTTATTGCTCTTCTACATAGAACCTGGCAGTCATTTATTTATCAAACTCTGTTATCTGTGTCTGCTGGGAAGAGTTTGCAGCAATTACACTGCAGAAAGTGAGGGTTTGGAAAGTGTGTGGAGAACTCTCCAAAATTAAGAGAGCTGGTGCAAAGGGGCCCTTCTAAGCTCCAGTGACGGTGGAGGAAAGCACGGACACACCTTTTCCAAAGGTGTAAAAGTGGGAACACAGGGATGCTCCATGTCCAGGACACCCACTCCTGGTTCCCTCACCAATTTTCTTGCAATAATTGCAGAGTTCCAAAGAGTTTATCCATTCCAGTGCAATCATATCACCTTCATTCATTAATTTTTATAAAGAGAGTATTTTGTAGCGGAAGGAAGAAAAGGAAGAATCAGTTTTATGCATAATTCCCAGAGGCAAAAATCCATGTTTTCATGAGATTTGCATAAGTTTTCTGGATGGTTTTCCCCCAACATCTTCTCTGAGCTGTCTCCCTTCATACACCCCTTCCCTTAGTGCCTTCTGGCCCTCAGCAAAGTGTTTGTTCAGCCACACTGAGCGACACACCTTTCCCTCTCTGGGAATATTTGTCTTTTACTTGTTACAAGGAAGATCTGCAGCCTTGGAGGGAAGATAAAAACACACCTGGATCCCCCTGGGATTGCAGTGACTGCCTTGGTGACATGATTTGCTGCAGAATTACATTTCCTCTCCCATTGGACTCTGGCACCACAAAAAGAGGGGAGGATAAACCTCCCCCCCCGCTTTACACCTTATTTTATACTGATGTGAATATCTAAGCTGACCTGACAAGAGCAATTTATCATGTACAGGAGATAGCAACTGGTTCTCTTGAAACCCAGAAAGAGTAGTAGAGACAAGCTCTGACCACAAACAGCCCAGGCTGGATCTTCCTGCTCCCGTTTATATGAGTATGAAGGCACCAAATCCTCCTTCTTTGATGGATTCAAATGCAGTGGGGCAGAAAGATAAATTCTGAGACCCAGCAGGACCAGTAGCCTGCTTGGCTGCACTGATGGGAAGGTGCCACACAGTTTTAATTAATTTTTGTGGCCATTTTTTCCCCATCTTTCTTAAATCTAGTAGTCCTTAAGGACTCCACTGATGAGTTACTTGAGATGAACAGGACTCAAACAGAGAGGGCAGAGTGTGTTAGACCTCATCTCACAAATGGAAATGCCAGAGACACTACCAAATCTGACAGCATCTCAAACTGAGAAGTGACTTTGGTACTCACCAACCCAAATCCTTACAAAGAAATCATTGTCTTAGTCGAACCAGTCTTAGTCTAACATTGTTAGTCTAACATTGTTGTGTTTGTCCCTCTCAAGTGAAACCCAGTCTTTATGTTCCTGTATCTCTTGGAGTTGTGTCTGGCATTGGGTGAACTTTCTGGTTAATGCAGAAAAATTATGTTAAATTTTTGAATATCCAAATCTCAGAATCCCTTCCAAAGTATCAATTCCATGAAGTTCTTTTCCTTGGTTTAAAGAAACACTATTCCCTGATGGTCTGGTCAGAGTGGGGAATGAACTAAATAGTGGTGGGAAATCAGCTTTCAGGGCTGAGTACAGATCACTCCTCCTTTTTCTGACCCCTACAGTGATGTTTTCTCCCTGTGTTCACCTGGGAGGAGCCACATGTGGCTCAGTTTTCAGGTGTGACTCCCAGACCTTAAAAATCAGGCCACCAACCCCCTCGTACACTCCAGAGGGAAGACCAGCAGTGCAGAGTTTGCAGGAGTGCTGTCCAAAAGAGCCCATGCTGGGGCAGTGCCGGGGAAGGATCAGCATTGTAGAAATGCCATCTGGGAGTTGGCTCCAAGGATCCCTCCAAAGGACAAATCCAAAGCAATTAACCTGGCAAGGAGTTAGTCCTCCCATTATGATGGAGCTCTGCTCTGATAAAAGCAAGAATTCCAACAAGTTGATGATTTCATCTCCTTGGCACAGACACCCCTGCACAGCTGCACAGCTGAGATGTCACAATAAAAGCAAATGCTTACAAAAGGTTCTTCTTTATGTTTTTGGCCCATAAATGTAAACTGCCTGTGCTATCCATACATGCCAGGAATGTCAACAGTGGCTCGGGGGTGCAGCTCTTCCTGCTAAGCCAGGACAGCACAGGATCACAAGTGATAAATCCTCTCACTTTCGGAGCTCAGAGCAGCAAAAGGTTTGGTATTTGGGCAGAGAAACCTTTTTATATTGGCTTGGGCAATAAATACGCAAAGGAGAATGAACTTGCTCTGCCAGAGGATGGAATGGGTGACCTGCATTAGCCTTCCCTCCCTCCTGTGGTGGGGACTTTGGGGATGGTGAATTTTCTCCCTTTTCCTCCCTCCAGCCCTCCTAGATGGGCTCCAGCAAGAGAAGACCAAATTAAATGAGTGCTTTATAGGGCTCTAGTTTGTAGCATTGCTTGACTGAAGTGCTTTCAGTGGAGGAACCTGACAGATGGTCATGTTTGCTAGAAGAGAAAACCTTTTGAAACACTGTGAGGGTCTCAGTTCTTTGTGCTCTGAGCATTTGGGCTTCACAAACCTGTCAGGGGAGCCCAGGTGAAAGCTTGTCTTGCACTAAGAGTTGCTGGTGCTGTGACACAGCACAGGATTCCTTCTGATATCCATAAAACACATTTTCATTGAAAGCAAAGGATTTAAAAACTACAGAGAAAACATCGACTTTGGAGGCACTTCCAGTTCTTGGAGATGAGATTTTTCTTTGGGCACATTAGGTCATAATCCCCACATGCAGGTTTTTCTCCCACCTTTTCTGGGCTAAGGCACTGGCTGCTCTTCCCTCCAGAATTTAGACCACAACTAAACCCTGTGTCCTTTCATCCAGGGATAATCCTTGAGGGTGGGGAGGGACTGGGATGGATTTCCCAGGGAAACTGTGGCTGCCCCAGCCCTGGAAGTGTCCAAGGCCAGGTTGGAGCAAAGCTGTCTATGGGAAGGTGCCCCTTGGAAGGGAGTGGAATGAGATGGGCTTTAAGGTCCCTTCCAATCCAAACCATTCCAGGATTCCATGATCATCTTTATGGCTTGTAAGTGCTTTTTTGTCACTCAGTTTCCCACTGCCCTCAGTATTTTACAGCTGTGCCTGATTTAAGAGCCCTTGGGTGGGCAGAACAGCTGCTCTCGCAGCACCAAGGGGAGACATTTGCCTGAAACTACAATTTGCCTCCGGATTTGTTGTGAAATTTAAGAATTTGGGTAAGAGGGAGAAAAAGAGAATACTTAGGTAACCTAAAAAGCATCCCTGCCAACTTGTAATATGAACCTGAAGTCTGTAAAATGATGACAAGTATGTGAAATTGTAAGATGCTGGCTGACATTTCAGAGTACAAATATCCACAGCTTGCTCCAGATTGCAAAATATTAATGATTTCAAATGGAAAAATCTAATGGGCCAAACACTGGCTTTCTATTTTAGGAACACCTAAAATATGGGTTTTGTTGTTTTCTGAGAGAAACTAAGCATGTTCTGGAAGTGAAATGACTCAAGTTTAAACATGTGAAGTATTAGAAGAAACAAAACAAAACCAAACCTCAACAATATTCACACACACTGTCAGTTTTAAGGTGAAAATACAGATCAAGGTTCTCCTCAGGGAGAAATTGTCCTTTTTAAATTAAAGATGTGGTTCCAAGTGCTCAGAAATATAACACTTTGATACTTCCCTGGCACTTTAGATCATTAACCACTATGCAAAAATTTAAATGTTATGCTTTTTCCTCAGTGTTTCTGTTTCACTTTCTGGTTTTTGAGACAATTCCAGAACAGTAAGGTTGGGTTTAACACCACCAAGTAGCTCTCAGTTGAACTTTTCTGGACTTACTCAAGGAAAGTACTAACTCTGATATTATTTTCCCAACCAAATAAGGCTGGATCTCCATTCTCCTTTCCTTCTCTACATCCACACAGAGACTAGAATTTCCCTGGGCTTTTTGGAGTGTGATTTTTGAAGGCACATCAGGCAGGGTGCCAGGCTCCTGGGCAGGTGCAGTAACTCAAGGAGTGTCGAATTTTCAGGTGCACACTCCCAAATTAAGCTGCAGCTGCTGCCCACAGTTCACCTGATCTGCTCACTGAGACATCATTAGGGAAAATCAATTAGTTTTTCCATCCTCCCAAATGGTGCTGAAGTTGAATAGGAGCAGAAGAAAGAGAAAAGAGGAGGGAGGGGAAAGGACTTCTGGGTCTTTTGTGTTGGAAAGATAAAACCAAGAGGATCGAGTAGCCAGGTTAATGCAGGGCAGTCACAGCTGGAGAGAAAGGGGATACAAGAGTTTGTGTTACGTTTTAGATATGAAAATGAGAGCTGATCAAGCATGAAACAAACCTGTTTGGTGCTCAAGCACCACTTCCTTACTTTTCCAGCAGCTCCTTTTTCCATGTCCTTCTGCATTACGATCCTGGGCTTGAGATTAGTTAAAGGTGAAAGGAAAACGTTGTATTAAAAACCAGCCCTGAAGAACCTGACACTGCCTTCAAACTCCTGAAGGTTCTTGGGTTTTTTTATAGTTAATGCAGAATTCACTGTAAAATAAGCCTTTGATGGGATATGTTACAGCAGGATTTTATTAGTTTTAGTCACGAGCCAGACATAAAAAACCAAAGATGACACTTAACTTAAACCCAGTGCACAGGGCAAAAGATGGAGCTCTGAAGAAATTACATCCTTTAGGATGAGTTTTATTAATTGCAATAGAGCTGAGTTCATTCCAGCTGTTAATGGAAACTTTAAATGTATCATTTTTAAGGGTGGACATTTAAATCTGTGTATATGAATCCATTTTTAGGAATGTTGTAGTTGATGTTCACTAGAAAAACTTGTATTTTGTTAAGATTAAACGCTCAACTCAAACCATAATTGTTGCAAATTTTTGCTTGAAGATGGGCATGTTCTATTGCTCATCTGAAATGAACCTTGAGCTGCTCAGAGAGAATTAAACCTGTTCAAACATCCAGACCAAAACTTTCATGAACTCAGTGTTTGTTATAACTATATTTTCTTGTGGAAATGCTATTGAGAAGCAACAAAAACCCCAGAACATTTTATAAGAAAATGCCTTAATACCTGTAATTTTTCTAAAATTTTTGACTAGAACTGGAATTAATTAGATGCTGTTGTGGACTAATTTGTTATATATAGCCTCCCTCACATGCAAAGGAATGCACTGCCCATACCTGGAGCAGCAATACCAGCAGACACAAACCATACACTTAGTCAGAGATCATTATCAGCCCCACCAATACCATAATACACCTGTGTGATCACATCACTAAGTAATTAACTAAGTAATCAATCAATTAATTATAAGGGAAAGTTGCTCTTGTAACACAAATCAGTTTAGGAGCTCTGGTTTCAGAAATGAAGTATTTATCAAAAGATCTAAAGAAACAGAGGCACCATTGTTTGCAGGGGAGACTCTGTTATTCTTAATTAACTTTTCTGAGTGTAGGTAGCACTCAAATCCCCAAAGAGCAAATCCCCAGCTGGTGTGAAGGATGTGGCCCTGGGAATGGTGTGGAGCAGCTCCTGGGGACAGCCTGGCTCTACTTCTCAGCCATCAGCAGAACAATCCCAGAACAGGCCAACTTTCATTATCTTTTTCTAACTAAAATCTATGCAAACAGCTAAATCAGATGTTCATGTTGCTCTGACCTGAGCACCCCTGAGCTTCCACACATTTCTGTGTGAGCCAGCCCTGAGAAATGCAAATGCCTCGGGGATAAGTCACAGGTGCACAAACCCATCTGGCTCTGAGGAGATGCATATCCAGAGGGATTGGATTGCCCTCTACCCTTTCCTGGGCAGTCCATCTCCTGCTTAGGAATCTGGCTGTAGAAGGGCTGATTTTTCCTGAGGTTTTTACACCTTCAGTCACTTAATGCCAGAGCAGGCCTTTTCTACCCCCTCCCTGGAGAAGGCAGGTCATGAAAGAGGTCTTCACCCATCTGACATCATTTCCACCGGATCATCCCCCACTTCTCCTTGTACCCAATTCCAGTCCTCCTCTGCTTCAGTTTTCCTTCTTGGTCTGAGTTTGGACAGCACTTTTGACAGAGAGGACACATCCTTTACCACCTCAGAGCAAACTGCCAGCCTGAATTTCTCGTTCCTAAGGAAGCAAATATTCACGTTTCCTAGGAAACTTCAAGCATTGTTCAGCACAAACATCACCTTGGCATATCTGGAATTAAGACTTCTGTTCCATCAGAGAAAAATCAGACTGACATTTATCAATCCTCTCTCCTGCAGCCTCTTCCTGAAAAGGGAATTAGGCCTTTCTTGTTTCCCTGCTCATTCCAGATGGAGCCTGGAAAACCACCTTAGACACAAAATCCGACTCTTCCATATCTATTATGTCACACAGGTGCCTCCAGAGATGTCCTTGAAAGGATGGGTTTGTGCACCTGGGACTTCTCCCCGAGGCATTTGCATTTCTCAGAGCTGGCTCCGGTTTCCATGAGAGCCTGCTGGATGTTCTCCTGCTTTTACAGAGCCCTGGAGTGCGTGTTCTTGGAATGGTGTGTCTGATCCCACGTTTTACTGCAAGCACTGGTGCCTTTCAGCACTTCCAACGGGAAAATCCATCCACCCAGACCCGAGCAGTGACAAATGTGCTCCTCTGGCAGTAGTAACAGAGAGATACTAAGATTGCTTTACATGGAGATGAGAAGTGTGTAAAAGCAGATGTCAGTTGTTTAATTGGCTCAGTCCTTTGTTCCCTGCTGAGTCAGAGGAAAAGCTCAGAAATCTGTCATTATGCTGCTTTTCTTATCTACGAAGTCTGAATCTGTTCTATTGAGGGAGCATGTGTTTAATCCACTCTGCTGGGAATGACCTCGTGGCTCTGAGGTTGCATTGTCACACAGAGACCCTTAATTGGGTGCCTTCCATGTGGGCACTGGGGGATTAGACATGATGGATTCGAATGGGACAAAGTGGGATGCAGGTGATTGGCCTCAGACTGGGCTTTATCTCTAGGGATAAGACACTTAATACAATATGTGGCCCCAAGCAGCTCCCATTTTATCGACTACTGAACCTAATCCTTATGGAGGGGATGCATTTCTTCACATTTTTTTTTTACTGTTATAAAAAGAATATGAGGTTTGCAGAGGTTCCAAAGTTTGCAATTCAGATCTATTTCTCCTAACTGATCAGTTCTGATGAACAAGCAAAGCTTTGCTTTGATAAACTCTCCCCTAAAATACATGTTTTTGAAATTCCTTGCCTTCTTTAACTTCACTGAAAGGGGGTAAGGGATGAGGTAGCTGAAATGATACTATGGTGACATAACAAAGAACAGTAAAGGTCAGAGCAGATTAATTTGCTACAGGATCAGCTGGAGAATATTAAACCTCTTAACTGTAATCCTTTGATAACCAGGTCTATAATGTAATCATCAGTGTACATCCAATAACACACATGTTAATTACTTTAGAATTCCATTTTTCATTTGTAATCAAAAGGCATATTTTAAAGGATGCCACAACCACCACCAGCAGCCCCCAATAGTTAAAGTAACTCCTTTCAAATGAAAAGAGACTATTTTTATGAGGTAGCTGGGGAAAAGTCAGCCTGGAAAATATCCTTCTGAAGGAAGCATCTGTCACAAGTCAAAATGTTATCGCTGGTCCCTGGGGAGATCGAGCTGAGGTACAAACAGGAGTGAAATGCTCCGTGCTGAGTTTTGACAGGCTAAGTGTGGCTGGTGCCATCTGCAGAGTGTGTTATTAAGCTGGGTCTGAGCAATTCACCCCCCTCAGCCTTGGGCCAGTACCTGAAATGCTTGAAAATCCAAGTCTGGAGGAAAAGAGAAGGCGTTTTTTCTAGAGAGAATTTAATATTCTCAGGGAGGAGGCAGCTGCTTTGCATGAGATGCACAGGAGCTTTGTCACCAACCCAAGAGCCATGTCCCAGATCCCACTGCCCCTCCTGCCCCAGCAAAGCCCACCCTCCACAACCCCCTTGAGCCTGTTGGAAGGAGAGCCAGAACTTTGTGCCAACTGGGCAGAAGTTCATCAAACATGTAGAAAACCCCAGGCTGTGACCCAAACATTTCTGTCACCATCCCAGAAATAATTAACCACCCTCTAAAAGCAGGAGCACCTGTGGCTGTGCTGCACAGCTTTTGTGTGCATGTGGCTCCCAGAAAGGTGAAAAAAAACTCTCCAAAACTTAAAAATTAGGGAAAACTATGACTGTGGATTGATTGGGACTTCTCTCTGAGCCAGAACACGGTGACATGGAACACTGACTTCTCTGAGGGCAGTGAAGGGCTGAATTGTTCTGAAGCCTGGCCACTTCCTCGATGACGAAACAGGAATTTCGAGGTGTAGTTTTAAGAATTCACAGTGTGACAGCTGGAAAAGTCTTAGTAAACACACAGAAAAAGCCCTCCCTCCTCATTCCAGAAGAGCAGAGTTCAGGCTGGCCTGAGGCCGCCTGGCATGGGCCAGCTCAGAGCAGAAAGGGCAAGTGCTGTTTTCCTTAGGGCAGCTCGTCAGTCCTGAAGTCCTTGGGAAAAAAACAGTCCCAGGGGTACTCTGAGAAAGAGCATTTCTGCATGACTTCGGTTCCAAATGCGCTGTAAAAGCCTGGATGTGCCAGGATGTAACAATGGCCTTTTGGATGCTCACAACGTCACCATTTCACGGGATAATTTCAGATTTCCATAACTCACTCTCTGCTTTCAGCACCCTTTCCATCATTGGAAATGAAGGTGGATGAATGAGTTCAACAATTGCTGGGTTGAGGTGTGATGTTCCTCCAGAACAAAACAAGCACTGAAATTATTGAAGGTGAATGTTTGAAGACACTCCAGCAGCACCTCTGGCATCCAGCTGTGCCACGCAGCAATCTGGATGGGTGCAGTATTTTGGGCAGGAGGTCAGGCCTTGGGAAACCAGCGCTTAGTTCTTTGCACAGATTTCCTCTGGGAGCTCAGCGGAGTTACCTGGAATACATTTATATCTGCCACGTGGTGAATAATGTGCTGCTCCTGCTGAAAGAACTGAGTCAGGGTGAAAATGAGTTTGGGAGGTCTCTCCAAGCTGACTTGCAGTTTATGGTACAGTCTAATTTTCATGCATTTCCCTCTTCAATAAATACAATGTGCCAAACAAAATGCTTCCATCAAAACCAAAACCCCTTGGACAAACCCACGAAGAAGCAGCATATGCAATTTCCACTGATAACTGATTCCAGTATGTTATTGTCCTTAGAAAACAGAAAAAAGAAAAAGGAAAGTTGACCTGAGGGTCAATTCTTGCTCTGGCTTGTGCTGTAACGCAATAGGATTTATAAATCTTTAATTGCACTTGGTTTGCTGTAAATGCTTAATGAAAACATGATGTCCAAATGGCTGTTGGGGGGTATCAGTGACCAGGCAGGCTCACGGCGCTGCAGTGCTGTAAGTAACCTCCTCATGGGCAGAAGCTGCAAAGGATTCACAGTTATTTCTCGTGCATCTGTTCTAAAAATGAGCCAGGGAGAGCGGGACTGTGACGTGTGTGTGCGTGGACTGGTGAGTGTGCACGGAGTTCCACAGCCAGGGCTCCACCAGCCCACTGGGAAACTGGAGTTCGTGTGGGAAGGCAATGACATCACTTGAGATCACTTGAATTAAACCTTTAAAGGTCTGTTTAGTCAAAGAAATGCTCCGAGCTCACAACTCATTCCCCCTGCTGAGCACTCACTTCTGGGGCCTCCACTGGTGCCTTTTGCAGAGAGCTGAGACGGAGTATGGGACTGAAGGGAGGGGATTAAAGCACTCCCAATCTCATAGGGGTCCCTCATCAGCACCCCCAGTCCCATGGGGGACTCTCATCAGCACCCTCAGCCTTGTGGGGGTCTCTTGTCAGCACCCCCAGTCCCACTGGGGACTCTTGTCAGTATTCCCAGCCCCATGGGTGTCCCTCATCAGCACCCCCACCTCTGTGGGGGTCTCTTGTCAGCACCCTCAGTCCCATGGGTGTCCCTCATCAGCTCCCCCAGCCCTGGGGGGTTCCTCATCAGCATCCCCAGCTCTGTTCTGCTCACTGCCAAGTACCAGTGAGCAGCCCCATGTCTCTCCAGCCTCTCCATCTGCAGGGCAAGGACATAAAACCCTGGAATCTCACCCTTTAGAGCAAAGGTTTTTATGATTCCCTTGTTCCCTTTCTAATGCCCATGGTCAGGGGAAGGGAGAAGGAGAGAAGGGAGAGGAGATGACCCCACCAGGTACGGAGTGTCCTCTTGGCCAAGTCTGACTCTGGGATGCAGGTCAGTTAAAAACAGACTTCACGTAATGATTTTATTTTTCTGTGGAAGAAGGGAAGGAAAAGCAGCACCAGACAAGCTTAGGGCTGTTCTCACTCATGTGGCTTTCTGAAGCTTTTACTCTGCACCATTTACCCTGCATAAATCAATTGCCAGAATATTAGTGCTTTGCTTCCTTGTTTACTCTGAAAGATTATGTCCCATTAGCAGATTTGTCTTGTAATTGAACTGAAGTGTAAAATGCCAATGTCCTGACAACCCCAATGGTCGGGATTAACTGCTGCAGACATTTCTGTCCTGTTTTGAAACATTCTGATTGAGCATAATTAATCCAACTGAACTGATAGGATGACGGATTCTTCCAGCCCCAGTGGTTTGCAGAGGGAAGCACGGCTGGACATATATATCATAACAAGATAAAGAGGTAGTGACAGGCAACAGCTCCTGTTTTCACAGGGCTTGCTTTTTCTTCATATGACAAACTCATGCCCAATTTCAGGTGCCAATTTGTTTTTAGAGCACCCCTAAAGCACGTGTGGAACTTTGATCCTCTGCCTAAGAGTGGGTTTGGGGTCAGGGACTGCTCACCCTCAGCAGTGAGTGGGCTGGGGGTGAGCAATGCTGACCTGAACAAGAGATTTTTTACCATTGAGCTCTCTCTCTCAGGGTCATAGAATACCACAGCTATGGCAGAAAGCACCTATTAAAAGGCAAGACATGTCTTTGTACATCACATTAATCCAACAGCAAAAGGGTTTTCTGTCCCAGGCTGGCTTCTGGAGTCTGCAAGAGTATGAAGTTTCAATGCTCAGAGGCAAAAGAATTTTCTAAGAGGGGGGATATGGCAAGTTAAGCACTGACCATTGTCTTTTAACAGCATCACAGCAAATTCAGAGGCTTTGCATTCACAGTCCCACATCTGAGGGACACAGAATCAAACCCAAAGAGGAGCTGCATTATCAGGGTTGTCTGTCAGTTGCCACGTTTGCCAGCCCTGTTTACTCACTGGGTTTATAACTCTGCCACATCTGATGGGAAGGCTCAAGGCCAGCACAGATCAAGGGCTCGAGTGAAGTCTTTATTATCCATGGGGTAATGAAAAATGAGGCCCTGGTTTGGCAGGTACTGGGGTAAGAACGTGAGAAATGTCCTACCTTTGCAGTTGGCCTGAGCTATTTTGAAGTCTTCTCTCTTTCCTGCTGTTGCTTTTAACCCTTTTCTATAAAGAAACAAGAAAGGTTTTAGGAAACAAGGACAAATGGATGCTTTGCAATTCTTCAGGGCTCAGCCTTCAAGTTCAGCTCACAGAGGCATTGTTCTAGTTTACCAGAAATATTTGAGTTTCTTGTCCCTGACCAAAATTAAGTTAGAAATCTTGTAAAAAATGATATTATTATGGTTAGTTCCTCTAACAGATCCTGGAATTACAGAAGCATGAAACAATGAAAAAAAGGGAGAAAACAATCAGAAGCTACGTGTTGCCACGTGCCTTTATTTTCAATTACTCTGAAGAGAAGAACACCGTTTGCTGTCTCACGTGTGAAAACAACACCCACAGCTTGACTCAACATCACACACCTCGAGGCAGAAATCGAGAGGCAAAATGAAATGATACCTGAGGAGAATTGTGTTTCTGAGCACAGCCCTGCAGCCCCTCCACTGGCTGGGCTGGAAGGTCACTGCACTGCCTGGGGACTCATATTCTGCTTCATTACATAACTCGTATCTCTGGAATTAAAGCTTAATCCCAAACTGGGGCTCGGACTCCAAACCAGAAAGGGCTTGCTTACATTATCAGTAACACAGGCACCCTGTTTTACAAAGGTGCAGCAACAGCAGCAGGAGCAACAGGGATGGTTTTTAATCCCCAGCGCCGTGTCAGGGAAATGAAGCTGCTCCTTCTCCTTCACCACGAGCAGCTGTCCAGAAATCAGAGGCTCCTGCCAGAGCTTTGATGAAACACACAGAGTTTTGTATGGCATTGGGTGCCAAACATGCTGCTGATAGAAGCAATAAATCCCCATCCAAAACCTAAAAATAATATTGGGATTGTTTTAAATTAAGGTTACGGAATATGGAGTTAATTAGACCCTGCGTGGATCCTGAATAGCAATTATTACATATTTGTTCAGGTTTAAGTATTTTTATAGGATTTTTTTTTAATCCTGTTAGAATATTTTTCCTATGGGATGGGGATCATCTTTGTGAGAGGAAGAATGGTCTTGTGGTTAAGGCTGGCCTGAGACTTGGGAGATCTGGGTTCGATTGCTGGCTCTGCCACAGACACCCTGTGTGAGCTTGGGCAAGTCATTTAACAGCCACTTTTATTTGTCTTAAAATAAAAGTCCAAGGCCCATTTAGGCATCTAAAAGATGCGACTGCTGGGAACTGCTGAGTGCTCAGCATTAAAAAGAAGAAGAAAAAAACAAGAAGAGGAAGAAGAAGAAGAAAGCTGGCTGTCCATCTAAGAGTTGTCCCTTCAGAGCATGCTGAGAGTTTTTGAAAATCCATCCCTTCATGTCTCTATTCTTCATGTGTGGAGCAGAAATTGTAAGCCTCCCTCACACACAGGGACTCTGGGAGTGCTACCAAAGCTGGGAATGGGATGTCTGATGGGGATTAAGTTAAAATGGTTTGATTTTGGCTTTTATGCCAGGGGTGGGTGAAGAGATGAGAAATGGCACTGCTTCCCATCAGACAGGTGAGACCACTGCTGCCAACAACCCATGAGAGGGAGGTCTGGGGGGAACAGTCTTTCTGCCATAAACACATCATTGGGGTTGAGCTTGCAGACTGGTGGCCTGAGTTTTGGGAGTCACATGCACTTGTTTATTGCTCCCTCCAGCAGCCCAGCTTTCAGACTAATAATTTCAAACGTTGGCTCGCTCTGCCCCTGGTTTGAATCAAAGGACACCCATGGGAGATGCCAGAGGCTGGGAAGGAGCTCCACAAGCCCTCAGGTCCTGGGTGGGCTCGGGCAAGGTCTGACCTCCCTGCTGATTGCATTTATGTGGTGCTTCCCTGCACAGATTCTGTGCCAACCCAACACCCACCGCTCAGAGTCTCATCCTGATCACTTCCATATATAACCCAAAGCCAAAAATATAGAAGCCAAAAATCTCAGTTGCAACATCACCAATCCTTCAACATACATTGGCAGTTTGGCACCAGCTGTGCAGTGTGACAGAGGGGACTCAGAGGAGCTGATGAAACTCACACAGAAAACTATTCACTTGGTTATTTAGGACAACAGAGAAGAGATAATATCACTATATGGAACTTTTTGCAACAGAAATGGCTGATTAAAAAAGTTTTTCCTGTGACAATCTCTTTCCATCCCCTAAAAAACAGTGAATGAATTTGTAGTCACATGAGGGAATGTGACCTTGTTTCTCTGTTTTCATTGATTAAAAAGAAAATTGTTTTGACAAGCCATTCTGCACCTGCAGGTACACACAGAGCCTGAAACAAACTGGAATACAATAAATGCCATGCAGTTAACACAGGGAGGCACAGCCACAGGACTCTATGAATACAAATGCAATGAGAATTCCAGGGCAGGATTGGTGTCACGTTCTGGTGACAGGTAACAACAAAATGTCTCCATTAAATCAAGGCAGCAGGGATCAAAATCCCAGAGGAGATCAATAATAGAGTGGGCAGTGCATTCATTCAGGATGCACAGAGTGATGCAAAAGAAAGTGCTCGTTTGGAAGCTGCAGGCGGCACATGGGAAAGTGCCTCTGAAGTCAGGGAAAGTTAGGGAATATAAACAGATTATAGCTTTGGAAGGTCACAGATGTGGGTATGGATTCGTAAGGTCAAAGCACAATTCTGGATGGAAGGAACCCTCTGCTCAAAGCAGAGTGAACTTCAAAGTCAGACCATGCTCAGGGTCTCAGCTAATTGAATGTCTTATGAGTGGGGCTTTCATATCCTCGTGGTGAGGTTTTGTCCCTTGCATCTAACCAGAGTTTCCCCTGCTGCAACCTGTCCCTGCAGCTCATCCTTTACGGTGCACCTTGCTGTGGAGTCTGGCTCTGCCACCCCCATGGAGTGGCTGAAGAGGGCAATTAAAACAGTCTTCAGCAATTAAAGCACAGAGTTTTCCCTGGGCAGCTCACCAAGTTGCTATCAAGTCACCTGTTACAATCCACCTGCTAGTGTTCACCAGCAGTGGAGAAGCAGCTCTGCCTTTATTAATATTTTAAAATGTAACAAGATTGGCAGTGGCTCTGGCAAACACCTGATCTGAAATTGCTGAGGGCTGGAGAAGAGATCTCATTGATCCTGGGACAGGGCACTGGGCTGGGAGAGCCCTTTTCTGACTGTACAGGGAACAGCTTAGGGGTGTGAGAACAACCTGTCTGCTTTCTGGTGACTATTCAACATATTAAGCCAGGTGAGAGAAAACCAACTTCTTGTCGAGCACAGGCTTGTCCTTCTGCTGGTGCCACAATGTTCCCAGTAGTTCTGGTGGCACTGGGACAGTCAGAGAGGGAAAGTCTTTTGGTGCCTGTTTGCAGTGGAAAGTTTTGGGGGATTATTTTTGCCAGCAAGCAGCACGTGCCCCGGAATGTGAGGAATGTCCCTGTGTGGATTTCCACCCGTTCCTGCTGGCCAGGACAGCCATGGCTCGCCCTGGAACACGGCCAGGGTGGAACAGATTCGCAATGTATTTCCTGAGTCACTCAGAGCGCTCGGTGAGTTCCCTCCAACAGCTGGGGAAGAACCAAGAGATAAAAACACAGAGTTGGCTCTTGTGCAGAGCCTGGAGTAGGACACAGAGAAGAGACCACTGGCACATCCTCTGTCTGGGCCACAAAAATTCCTCATGGTTGTGAAAGGGGCTATGATTGGCACTGGTCAGACTGAAATCCTTGGGATGGTCTCCCCATCAGAAAGGAGATTAACACTATAAAAAGCCAGAGAGAACCATATAATGCTCTCACTACTTCTGCACTTTGCATCCACATTTTTATTTTTATAGGAATTTTATTTTTCTTGATGAAACTTAGACTCATGTTTCTAAGAACAATTATACCTGTGGTGGAGATTTCATTCAGGATACTGAGAACAACATAAGACATGTGTAATATTTTAAAACTTTCCATCAGTTCTGATTGAAATTTATTTTGCAAATGTAAGGCAAATTTGTTACATTTTCTGATGGTTTCATCATTTATAAGCACCATGCTTGATAAAATTAAATTTTTTATGTGTTTTTAGATAAAATTCTTTGGGGGATTCATCTTATGAAATGTTATGGGTTTTTTTCCAGCATTTGAGCTGAAGGAACAGAAAGAAAACAGAAATCTCTCAGGGCACTCAGCATCCTCCAGGGCTGGAGCTCTAATTGGGATGTTTGAGGGCAGAGGTGGTATTTTATCCACCACACAGTGCCAAATACATGGTTGGCACCAAGCTAATCATCTGCCTCCAAGCCATCTTACAAGGGCACTGATGGATCAAAGAGATTTAAAAATGAATAAAACTGTGTGGAAGCATTGCCAAGGTACCTCAGTGATGTGGGCAGCAGAAGAGCCTGGTCCTTCACACAGGAGAGCTAACAAGGGCTCTTGGGGTACTAGATGTTTTGCCCAGTGGTTTATGCTCAGAGCTGCCCCAAAGCTGGTTACAACTAAAGAGAGACTGAAGGGAAAAAAAATAAAACCTATGGATGCCTGTCTGGCTCTGTCCAAAATGCTGTTTGAGTTCTTTAATCATGATGATTTGAATGAAGAAAAATTATCTGAAATGTTAACCAACAGCAATAAAATAACCACAGAGTCCCAGAACATTCTGAAATGGAAGTGACCCACAAGGGTCATCGAGTCCAGCTTTTAAGGGAATGGCCCATGAAAGAGTCATCGAGCTCCTGGCTGCCAACACCAATGATTCCCTGATTCTGAGTAAGTGTTCCTTTTCATCTCTGGTTCTTGCCCTATGGTGACAAGAGGTGGCAAACCAGGGGAGCCACAACAGCACCATCGTCACCACTGACAGAGCATTGCAGAGCACTTCATCAGCAGGGATTAATTGGTTCACACAGTGTGAGGGCAATGCTTATAGAGCAGAGGAAATAAAGGCCCTGAGAACTTCAATGACACTTGACCAAACACTTCACAGGGATGGATAAAGCCAGAAACTCATTTCCCAATTTTCTGTGTTTGTTTGCTCACATGTTTTTGCTCCAGCTGCACCAGCACAGGTAGTTGCTCAGAAGGGTGTGCTGTGAAGTTTCTTTGGACCAAAGACACTATTTAAGCACCCCAGAAACAGCAATAATTCGCCATATGGTCAATACTGTTCAATTTGAGCTCTAAAATCTACACAAACTCAAATCCAAACAAAACCCAGCACATTTTCCTGCTAATCAGTTAATATTTACACCTTCCTTCCTTGTAAAGACACTTGTTTTTGGATGATTCAACTGACACGTAGCCCAGGATGAGCTCTGTTTGCAGGTGGGATTATATTCCCACTGCTCCTCCACTTGCTTCCTGCACGGCACTGTTTGAACATGATACAGTCTCCAGCAATTAAACTGCTCTGCTGACAAAGAAAAGGGGTTTGATCACAGAGACAAAAGCATTTCGGGCTCCCCAGGAGCTCATAAAGTCAGACTGCAGTTCCATTGATTCATGGCCTATGTGTTCCCACAGTAAAAACACAAAGCAACATCAAATTTAGTCTCCGTGGATCCCAAAAAAAGCCTTCCCAAAGACCGGAATATAGAGAATAACTGTTCTCACCATGGCTCTGCTGGCTGAATTCTTACAGGAGCTGAAACATTATCCTTCCTGCATCTGAAGAGGGGCTCATTATTTTGAATATTTTAAGAAAACAAATTTAAAAAAAACCTCTCGTGGGTTCTGGAAGGAAAAACTGCTGGAAATTGGACTCTTCAGGCTGTGCAATGCAGAGGATAGAGACACAAAGTTTTATCTTCTGACTTGTTATTGCATGTTCTCCCAGCTGAACCCAGCTCTGCCTTCACTATTTCCACAGACTTGCAAATAGGTGACTTTAGTGGGGTTTTTTAAGGTTCCATAAAACATTGGGAGTGTCATTATTGTGGGCAACAGAATTGAGCTGGGGATGTCAGCCCTGCCTGGTACTCTTGGGATGCATCAAAAATAAGGGAGGACCCCTTGAAAAGACAAGAACAGAGAAGATGCCATGTGATCACAACCTTTTCACCCCGGGCAATCCTTTATATCAGGAAAACTGTGGGGTTTGAGGGGCTTCTGCAGGGCTGGAAAGGTGGGCTGTGAAAACCTGTGTGTCACAGAAATGAGAACCTGTGCCTGTGTAGATCCACATAATGGGCATTGTCTGGGGTGCTGGTGGCATTCCTGGGCTCTTCCAGGGGGACAACCATTCCCAGTTTACATCCATTCTTGAGGCTGTAAGTTAAATCTGTGTCTGGTGGATTCCTGCCAGCACATTCCTGACACTGGAGTCTTCCTTTGCTTTTGTGTAAGATGTGCCTTCATACTTTTCCACATCAGTAGTGCATTACAGAAACCAGCACCGAGTGTGATTCCAAAGGGCCAGGATTAGAGGTACCACCCCGTACAAAGCATACCACACGTGCCACACCAAATCTCAGGGTCAAGAACTAAGCAGATGGGGGCACAGCAAGAGGGCACGAGTGCTGTGGTAATGCCCTGAGGAAGTTAATCTTAGTTATTTGGTGAGCACGGCCACAAAAATGGGTTGAAACAGGTCATGAGTTCCACTGCTCTGCTGAGACCTATTTCTTCAGAGCCACCCTTTCAAGGATAAATAATTGGAATTATTTAATTTTGCCTCATCAAAGCAATCCTACTGTTAACAGTACTGCCTTCTCTGCTCCAGTTTGGATTTATTGTCCCTGTACATGGATAACAGGGACTATTCTAACCTCACCACTTACAAAGACATTGCTGCTCCTGTCTCCTGAAGAGATGTCTCCAAACTCACTCTGGGAATGCTTTGAGTCTTTCACGGATAATTCACACAGATACAACACTATCCCACTGCAACCAGCTCAGATCTCTGTGCTCAGCTCCTGCTAATGAGGTCTCTGCTTATATCACCACCCATGGAGCCACCACCATTCCCACCCAGCACAAATACTTGGCTCCTGTATCAACCACAAAGCTTGAAAAAGGTGGTAAAACTGATTGACATTGATATTCTGCCCTCCTGAAAAGCATCCAATTATTCTACAAAAACACAGAATTTCAGCCACCCCCTCACACTGACACACAGGCAGCTTCTAGTGTGGAAGGTTGAATCTATTAAACACAACCAGCAGTCACATCTGACAAGAAGGAAATCACCTTCTCTGATTGAAACAGAAATTTGGGGAGGCAGAAGGTAATGAGGTTTGCTCAGGGCACCAACAGTGCTGAGTGGAGTCTTGTGGAACGTGCCATGGGGTCGTTAATGATGTGCTGTTTCATGAGCAGTGTAACATGTTATTGCTTCATAAGAGAAGAGAGAATCCGAGACAGTCATCTCCAAACCCATGCAAGTGCCTGTCAAACTGGGAGCTGGATATCAATTTTCTTTTCTAAAAATAATCCTGAAAATCTCCTTCAATCTCTCTGTTTTTTACTCCCCCCATTTAATCAGTCCCATTATAGATACCAGTAACATCATTAGCTGATATCATTGAGAGTCCAGCTCTAAGGACAGCAAATAATTAAGATTTTGCTTCCCAGGAGAAATCTGGGACACTGTCTTTCTTTCCTCTTGCCATTCTTTTGTTGATGTGCAAAGGAGTCTAAAAATTCTTAAACGGCCTACTAAATTTTGTTATTCTTTTACCTTAAAACTACCAGAAGTGTCTTGTTGTTCTGATTTTGTTGATGCCCATCTTGGGAAGTGCCTAAACTTCATTTTCTGAGCTGACTAACTGACAATTACCCCAAATTAGTTCTTACATTTGTAAAGACTAATTTAACCACCCACAAGTATTTGTTTCAGCCTACCATAATTTGTTCAAAATGGAACAAAACATCTAATCTAGCTTTTCTTGGGGTTGATTAAGAGGTAGCAGCTCATCACTGGTGAAGATGCAGTGGTTAGAGCTGGTTTGAATATTTTTGGAAGTCATTATTTTTTCCCCAGAACCCAAAATTGTTTCATCCGATGTCTCTTGGCTTTGTCAAGCTTTTGGTGAATCAAAGGCTGGTTTCCAATGGAACCATGCCTGGATTCATGATGGGCTTCTGAGGAACTGAGGGCTTCCAGCACTGACGATTCCGAGGCAGCCTCTGCTGCCAAGCTCATCCCAGGGCAGCGATTTGAAAGCTTGAGGAACACGGGTGGTGGTGGTGGAGAACCAGAGGAGAAAATATAGCAAAGACATAGAAGGAATTTTAAACAATCATAATTAAATTTAGCTCATCTCAAATATCAGCTCCTCATCCAATAATCTCCGTGACACTGTCGGCTCATTTGTTCCCAAGCCATCCATTGTCTCCTGGAGGCACTTGTGCCAAACTGGGGACAAACAGCTCCTCGGACAGAGCTGGAGAGTGAGCGTGGCCGGGTCCAAGCTGAGAAGGTGCCATGGGCCCAGCTGAGGTCCCTGGGGCAGCGAGGGGGGAGCTCGGAGCTCCTGGAGGTGTTTTCCCAGCCAGCTGGGAAGGAGCTGCCCTCCAGCACAGCTTTGGTCTCACGTGAACCAGGCTTTGCAAGGCTTTGCTGCACCAGATGCTCCTGTCTCATCCAGAAATACAGTTTTTAGGCTTCTTTCTTCCTGGTGAAACCCTGCCCTGATAGTGGCAGAACAGACTTAAATAGCAAGAAAAGAATGTAAAACTTTCCAGCACATGTGGAGTGGATTTAGGCAGAAGGTCAGCCTGGCAAAGTTACTTATGTCAGAAGCAGGCACTGGGATAAACTGTATCCCTGTCAGTTTTTGAGGCTTTGACCAAGAGGATGGTTTCTTTGTGAGGAAACAACTAGAAAATAGTATCTTGGTCACATCTGCCAGCCCTTCATGCCTCTGCTCTCCAGCTGTATATACAACTTTATTGGTTTGCATTCTTATCTCCACCGGGATTTATTCTTTTTCATGAAAGCATTGCCTTGTAAAAATTTTTCAGGCTATAGGTGTAGAATACATTTATTTTAGGATGGTTTGACAAGAGGAAAAGAAGCTTTAAGTATTTGCAGAGCTATGTTTGACTATCTGGCCTTTGCATTCCTTCCTCCTGGAATGAGGAGTTTGCAGAAGAAATTGCCAGAGTATGGACTTAACTGTCAACTAATGTGGAAAGGAGGAGATAGAGAAGAGAAAAAGAATCATTTGGCAAGATTCCTGGTGTGAGAGGAGAAAATAAGAAAATGAGGGTAAAGAAAAACCCTGTGCCATTCACAAATTTCATTTTGAAGAGAGTGAAACATCTTGTAGAAATGCAGAGACGAAACAAGCAAAGACCTCCAGATGACTGGCAGCATTTTTGTTCTCCAGACTTAGGAGCAAAAATTACATCTGTATTCTATTCTTCCTCGATATGGTGCAGGACTCAAGTAGCATTGGCTTACAATGTGCCAAAATGTGCCCACTTCTACCAACACAAGCAGTTGTAGGAGGGAAGGAATTCAAGGCAAGGAATGTTATTCCCTGCTAATGGGGTCCCCTGAAAGGAGGAGTGGAGACAGAGCAGTGAAATGAGGGTCAAGAGTAGTAAAACATGCTGAACTCCGGCTGTGGATGGTGTCCAGCTCAGAATTCACACAGAAATGCTTAGTTTGGGAGAGGTCTTGATAAATAACAGTAAAGTGAGGGGTCAACCCTGACAGACAAGAGAAGAAGGATTTGGCCCACTAAGGACTGTGGCAGTTGTTAATTTATCCTGCTCTTTGGTCTGCTGTTAGAAATCAAATTCCTGCTCAAGCCAATGGTTCCTTCCTTCCCCCAGTCTGAATAAGGCAGGATGTGACAGAGGGGTTGAGAACAAGCCAAGATCCACAAAGGATCCCTTTCCCCCCCCCACCCCAATCAATAAATTTGTTCTTTGTTGCAGTGCCATTTTTGATCTTCTTCTTTTTCTTCATAAAGAGAAGTGATTAGTATTTCTCTGACACCAACACTCTCTATAGAGCTGGATCTATAATTCATGAGAATGAAAACAGTGGCATTAGAAAGAAAACCTGTCATAAATTAAGCTATTAGGCTTTTAACTGCACAGTGATGGCAGCGTGGGGATGCAGAACATTTATTGCAATGCTAAATATAGGGATAAAGCAAAAAGGTTTTCATCAATACATGGTAAGAACAAAATACTGAAAGCACTTGCAGCTTGAATTTTTGTTCTCTGTAAATTGTATTAATGGTTTCTTTCTTTTGGTTTCGGGTTTGTCTGATTTTGGAGAGGATTCTTTGCCTTTTGAAATCAAGCCTGTCTCTATCGCTTGCTAAATGATTTTGGAGCTTGGACTTTTCCCTCTTCCTCCCCAAGAGCAGCACTAAAGACAGCAATTCACACACGGCGGGGTGAGGAAGGGGCTGAGGCTCTTTCACTGATTCTCCTGGAGATTGTTCATTGTACCATCACCTTGTTTATGGGGAAGTTTCTCAAAAAAGTGCCATGGCAGACACAGAGCTGGTGCCAACAGTGCCAAGGGGCCAAGAAAGGACTGCTCCCTCCTACAAATTCCCCATCTGGTGGGATCTAAATGCACTTTTTACACACTTACATGTGTCCCAGCACACACACTCTCCAGTTCCTAATCCCATTTGACCAAATTCCATCAGCACTGGCCCCACCGCAAACATGGGCTATGTCTGATGGCTTTACAGGAACCTCTCAAATTTATTCCAAGAAAACGTGTCCAGCTGCCTTAAGCCAGACTTGCCAAAGACCAGGATTTTACGGTAATAAAAGGAATCAGGAAAAGATATTGTAAGGTGAAACACGAAATTCAAACAAAGCTGCAGCCTCAGCTCGTGTAAACCACTTGGAGCCCTGCCTGGGCTTTTCTATTTGAAGCTGAGGACGATGGTTTTCTGTGGGAGTCGAGAAATACAAAAGTTCTCCTGGGATATTGTAAACATAATTCATGTTCGCTCGGGCCACCACTGACATCACTTCCACTGGACGGAGGGGCCAAGGCACTGAGTGTGCTGGGCTTGGCTAAAAATAGCAGCTTCATAAATCTGCCCATTGCTTTAATTAGGTAACCCTGATGACAGGATTAAGATTGAATGCTTTCATTTCAGATTGGTTAATGAAGTGCTTTCGAATGGTTTTTGTGCGGCGCACAATGGGCTGCCCTCGGAAGGATCCTCTCTGCTGTCACTAATTGCTGCTGGTACGGTCAGGCTGCAAAAAATGCCTTATCAGAAGGTTAAAAGAGAAGATTATGTAGACATTTGATTATCTCCTATTATGTTTGGAGACTACAAACGCTCTGCAGACAGATGAGGCTGTGCAGCTCTGTTCATTTTTTTTAATTAATAGAGTAAACATTTGATCAAGATCAAAGAACATTTCATGTTGTGTTTTTGCTCCCCTGTCCAGCTTCTGGTGAAATATTATTAATTGGAAAAAACCCTCCTCAAACAAACCCCAACAGAATAAAATCATCCACAAAATCTGTCCTATGATTTGTGACTCTCCCTATGAAAATATGAATTTGGTGCATCTGAGACCAGCACATTTCCACCACCCCACGCTGCTCAAATCACTCATATGGACTTAAAAAAACATAATTTCCCATTCCCACCAAACTGGGGTCCATGGGATTGGAAGTCCCACATGATGTCCCTGATAAACAGGAGAGACCAGTCCCCTGCCAGCTGAGACTGGTCCTGCATGACACTCATGGTTACTAGTGTGGCCACAGGGATTGCTGAGAACACGCTTAAATTCTCTTCATTACCCTCAGCTGAACATTTCCCTGCTTCCTGAGGAGGACTTCTCATTTTTGAGTTGATAGCCTTCAAAACCTGCCCTGGAAACAGGCGGTGCAGGAGAGGAGAACCCGAGCCCTGCTCTGATGGAGGAAAACATCGAGGTGCTCGTAGGAAATAACAACAGGCAAAGCAAGGCCAGGGAAAAGGAGGAAAAACCGCTTTTCCTGCTCCTGAGCAATTGCCTGCAGTGGCCAACTCCTGAACATCTGGTCTCTCAGCGTGTTTTCTCACATCATGCCAATACCTGACTGGAATAAACAACTTTATCTGGATCCTTGTTTCTTACCATCAGTGGCCGATAAGAAAACTCACTCCTATCAGCGTGAGATTCAAGCAGAGGGAAGAAAGATTTATGCCTGCCCGCAACAGCCTCCACCCTGCCGGATTGTTCAGCGCCGTGGAGTTGAATCCTGCCGATTTGGGTTTTCCAGGAGGCTGTGCCTCACAGCAACAGCTCCAGTTTGTTTGTACATGGCCCTGCCAGCGTGTTTGGTGCCCCTGTGCAATGCACTGCAAGGCTGGGGTTCTGTGCTTGCACAGCTCTGGGGAATATATTAAATATAAACCCACAAGGCGCTCCAGAGCTGGGAATAATTTATATTCTGATGGGCCAGCCATGGTGTATTGCTATTCTGATGACATTTTGAGACGTTTCTGGCCCTTTTTGTTGCTACTTCTTGAGATTTAGCCCCCTGTCCAGTCACTGGAATTCAGCTGGATGTGAGTATGCCCTGGGAGCTCCACACCCACAGCCTCAGGCTCCCGCTCCTCCTCCCGGATCACTTCTCAGCTCTGTTTAGGGCAGCTTAACTGGCACAACTAAAATGGTTACTGATGCTGATATGAGGTAGAAAAGGAGATAGAAAAGGATCAATTAGGATTGAGAGGACAGGTTTAAAACGTTTCCCTGAAGAAATGTAAGTCGTTCCGTCGGTGAAGCCGCCGCAGCACCTGTAGGATTAGAGGTCAGCTAATCCCGGCCTATTCCAGTCTTCCAACCTTTAAATCACCTTCAGCCACAGATACCTGCACATTTCATATTTAATCTGGGAGCCCTTCATGCCCTCACAGCTGCACTGCCCTGGATGGGGAAAGAGATTCAGAAAGTGATCTATTTTCTGCACTCACAAAGGGTTTGAGCTGTCGCAAGTCTCTTGTCGCATATTCAGCTTCATAAAAATTCCTTCCTGTAGGTGTGCAGGCTCTGGGAGCTGGGCTCAATTTTGACTTCCAGTGGGCTCATCATTCAGCTCACAGCATCTCCCACAACCACTCCTCAAAAATTCACACTTAATAGCATTCCTTTATCACTATTTCCATCTTGCATCCGATGTAAGCTGAATATAATACATTAAATTTTCATATTTGAGAAAGCCTCATTGTGGCTTTTTGATCACTGAAACAGGATGAAGGGAGTTCTTATATTTGGACATTTTTTGTGTTGAGGAGCTGTTTGGCCAGGCAGGGGCCACCCACCCCATTAATGGGAGCACACAATGGGGGGGTCTCCTGTGTGAGGCACTTTTGGTGCACAATAACAGTGGTTATTTCTTTATGTGCGGGCTCTGAAGGAAGTTCAGTAAAATGGATGAGGTTCCCTGTGGCAAACCAACCTCCTCCACATAAAACCAGTTTGATCTGGGGGTACCAGCTTGAACAAAAGCTGACTAGAGCAGTTTAAAAGTTCAAGTGAAGTGCATTAGGGAGCTCTCAGTGAAGCTCTGAGAGTATGACTGATGGTCTCTGCTATGGAGAAGTACAAGAACTGGAGTTTAAAAGGTTTTCCTACTGTGAGTTTTATCCTTTCATCACTTCCCTGACAGAAGATGTGAGATGCCCTGCACTGTGCCTGGCAAAGAGCAGCCTCGTTAACCTTTCCCACTTGGGAATGCCAAGTCTTCATAAGAAGGGATGACATCCATTTGCGGGGTGATTGCAGCGGGGTCACATGTCACGGGATAATCACACAACTATTTATTTTAAGCACCCTCAATACTCTGGCCAAAGGTAGCAGAGGCACTCTGGGAGAGAAGTACCTGCCACCACCTCTGCCTTATCTCTGGAGCAAGTCTGAGCAGGAGATTAATTTCTGTGATACCTCCATTTAACATGATAACAGAGAGAAATAGCTACTCTAAGGGGATACGGTCTCTGAGTGTTTTGACATGTCTCTCTGTCTCTTTAGGCTCTCGCTCAATATCCAATTCTGTGATGTCTGAGCACCTTTTGACCTTTCAAAAGTTGAGAAATCATTCTTTCCTCTGCTCTTCTTGAAATGTTAATTAAAACACCCTCTCAGTGCATGTCAAGAAATCACCTACTAAGCAAGGGCCAGTAGATACTAGTTGGCAGCATTCCTTAAAAATGCTTTCCCAAGGAGCTGGTTCGGTTTTCACTTTCAGTGACTTGTCTCAATATGAACCTGTGCTTTGAGGAAGAAAAATCTGCCCAAACCCTTTGCAAGAATGCAGGTTTGGATAGACATGGGGAGGTTAAAGACCTCATGCTGCCAGCTGTGCCATCTCCCCCTTGGCATCTCAACACTCTTTAGCAGCAGAGTTCCCAATAATTAAATCCTAGCCCTGTGACCTCCAGTGATTAGAGAAACTCTTCCATAGTAAGCACAAATCATGCCAGGACTCAAACAATGGCTCCTTTGGAAGGCCAGTCTTCCAGAGGATTATGGATGACTTCCCAGCCTCAGTCCAAGGGACTGTCAGAGCTCGGGATTTCTGCTTCCCTTCTTTGTTTCCAAGCTCCTTTCTTGTACCTCCCAGCCCGTGCTCCATTCCCTGCACCCCTCTCTGTGACCTCTCTGGTGGGTGCCCAGCTCTCATGGAGCTCCTCAAGGCACAGAAACCCCTCTGGGGAGCTCATCCAACAATTCAAAGGGGCACCATGAGGACATTTTTCTTAGGTTCCTTTAGACAAAGCACTAAACCTCACCCTGCTTTGCCCTCAGACAGTGATTTAAAAGATAATTTTAGGTTCAAAGGCTGCAAGTGAGAGTTTTTCTTCTCTCTGACCTGCTGTCCCTTCACTCTTTGATTAATTTTGAAAGCATTAAGTCATCTTTCTCACAACTCCAGTGTGAGAAACTGGAAAATGTTCTAGAATAGAGTTTTCAAACATTGTTTTTTTCTTCAAAATGCCTTCAGTAACAAAATATTTCCCATTAATTACAGTGGCCATATCTAGAGGGGACAATGAGGTAGCTGCAATAATAGTTTCTTCTTTTTTACTATAAATTTCTATTCTGCATGTAAAGTAATCTCTTCATTCTCACCTGCTCTAATACTTTCACTGGAAATCATAGATGAATAGCAAAAAATTTGAATCTTCTCTCTATTCAGTAGTACTAATTAAATAAAGAAAATTCAGTCCCTCTTCTCTGTAAGAATGCTGATCTCATTCTCTTTTCCTTAACAGGTGAGTCAGAAATCAAGAATGAATTATGTACTGACATTGATCTGGATAGAAGAGACAGAAAAAAAACCACCCTGTGAGCATGGAATGAATTCTGGTTTAAATCCTTACGAATTTACTCCAGAAAATACCCTGAACTGGATGTCACTCTCATCACCAATTGTACACTGATCCCGAAGACCCAAGGTGGTGGATTATATTGGTACACATTCAGGGAAAGCTCATAATTAAAATGAACAATTCCAAATAATTAAAGACTAAACAAATTAATAAACGAAACAAACAAAAGAGGAAAGACTTGGCAAAGTGGTGCAGCTCAGCCCTCACTGCTCTTTGCAGTCTCCTCATGTGCAGCGCTATGAACTTCCCACTTGATTGGTTGACTGATTTGCTTCTGCAGCAAACATCAGGATAAACACTTAGATCTATCCCTGGAAATATTCCTTTTCAAAGAAGTTTATCAGACATTAGTTTCCAGAAGGCAATATCAGAGGGAGAGAAATGGAGCAGGCGACCTGGTGGCATTTTACAACTCTGAGTAGCTGGTTTGTGTTTATCTATCCCTTTACAAACCTTCTGTGGTTCTTCCTATGAATCACCCACTAAAGGCTTACTCTGCATACATCAAAGTTGGGTAGCAAGGCAGAAGCAGTGGCCTGCCACCCACTCAAGCTATTTATAACTAATGAGAACATAAGGCATCCATGCTAATTAACATTTATTGAAGAGCACGTTGAACGGTGCCATAATCAGTGACAGGAGAAGGAGCTGGTTTGTTGACATGTCACTCAACATAGATATTAATAAGAAGCTTCTTAGCACAGATACTAATGTCCCTTATTTTCAGGTAATTAATTTCTGAGAAGAAAAGGAAAGTCTCTTATAACCTGAAGTGATTAATTTCAGGGTTTATGTTAAAGAATATACAAATTTACAGGCCATTTTTGTGATGTTTACAGATTATCTTTCTAGAACTGCCTGGTGCTCTCCAGAAGTATGGTAGTATTAGGAAAAAAAATGAAACCACACAAGCCTTGAGTTCTTCAAGAAAGTGGTGAAGGTTAAGGGCTGATGGCACCAAATTTAATGTCAAGGGCTTGGGGTTTTTGGTAGCAAATCAGCAAACACTGGGGGAGGTGAAAGGTCCCAGTGGTCAGCTGGACCCTCAGGAATTCATGGCTATTGCAGGACTGGAGGGGCTGGGCCAGCCACGTGCATGTGAGGTCAACACAGAAACAGGATCTCTCTGAGCAAGAGATGATAAACACAATTTGGGAGAGAGGGGAAAAGGTGAGGAGAGAGTGTGAAATGTATTTGTAACACCGCCTAGAAGGTAAATCCTTCTGGAAACTTGGAGCGATCCACGCCTGGAATGAAAATAGAAGGTGGGAGATCCTTGGCTCACGTTTCATTGGGGAAATGAGTCCAAGGGATGGGGGAGCAGCAGGGACGGGGCAGGAGTGAGCACTGCAAGGACACACATGCCACTTGTGCAAAGCCAGCTCAGGTTTCACTGCTGTCCCAGTGCTCCAGTGGGAATGCTTAGCCCAGTGGGAACACTTTGGAAAGTCCCAGCTGTGTTTCCATCACGTCTTCTCTTTGACCCCAGCTCCTGTACACAAGTCTGTCTCATCAGCAGCCTGTGGACTGGATATTAAACTCTGCAGAAAGGAGACCAAGTGGATCTGGACCACAAAGTACCCCTCGAATTATAATTAAATTAAAAAGAAATTTAATTGTCAGTCGCAGTATAAGCACCGTCCTTGTGTTTTTCAGGGTGAGCATCAGGGAAAGCTCTGTGGCCAGGCAAGGTCCCCACAAGGGACACCATGTAAAGCATTTCTCAGTAAGATATGCCTTAAAATAGTGTATCAATTCATAAAACGGATAATGCAGATGAATAATATATGGATTATTTCTACATGCTGCTAATCCCATACGTGAAAAGGGGTCACATAAGAGGCACCCAAAAAGCACTGACCTGACATGCTACTGTTCACCTTCTCTAACTCCCACTGCTGTGGCTTTTGGCAGACAGGCAATTGCAGAAAGACTGGAACTGGAAATTGGATGAAATTGGGCAAGAAAAGGCAACCAAAGGCCATGCCAGCAGGAGGAATGCAGGCCCCAGGAGAGCTGGGCACGGGCTGTGCTGCCACACACACTTTCCACTCACAGTCTCTTGTAAGTACCGTAACAAGTCAAGGCAACATATAGTGAGTGTATAGCTGGAGTTTCTAAATACCAGATGTCACATTACATCACTTTGCAGTGAGTAATGTTCTCTCATGTTATGCAATGTTAGGAGCAGTAGTCTGTTATTACAAAAGTTGCCAAGAGAAAAGCTCTGAATTTTTGGAGGTTTGTGTTTTTGTTTCGGTTTGCAGTCCTTATTTTTGCAACTGGTTTGGGTTCCTTCTTTATTTACCTACAACATCATAATCTACTCCCCCTACAGAGAGGATGGAAGTGCTTCCAAAGCTGCAGGCATGACAGTCAAGTGGAGCCTTTATAGGGTAGCAAGCAAGGGAAGTGGTAAGTAACAGCCTTGCTGAGGGGTAGGTGGGAAGAGCAGCCCCAGTATTTTTCACTCACAGAATTACACACTTTCTCCTCACCGATGAGGCTGCACTGGAATAGTTTTTCACACACACACAACATGTTGAATTCCTGCTCTGAAAACAAATCCATTTCTGCAAGTGATCAGCCTCTCAGCTGCTTGGGATGAGCAAGGAGATGAGCAGGGAAAACAGACCCGGTGAAGTTGCAAGTTCAGACCTGCAAAAACCAAGCAAGTGGCTGGATGTGCTCACACCAGCAGCAGCTGGAGTCACTGGGACAGTGCCCACAGAGCAGGGGAGGAAACCTTTCCAAGAGTGTGAGTGCTGATCCATAGCACTGTTCAGCTGGCAGGAGGAGGTGGTGACAGGACAAAGGGGAATGGCTTCAAACTGCCAGAGAGGAGGTTTAGATGGGATATTGGGAAGAAATTCCCCCTGTGAGAGTGGGCAGGCCCTGGCACAGGTTGGGCAGAGAAGCTGTGGCTGCCCCATCCCTGGGAGCGTCCAAGGCCAGGCTGGACGGGGCTTGGAGTAACCTGGGCTAGTGGAAGGTGTCCCTGCCCATGGCAGGGGGTGGAACCATTCCAGGATTCCATGATTCCTGATGGATGGTGGTGGGTTCATCCTCCCAGTTGTAGCATCTGCATTAGAAATGTCTCCACTTGAGTCTTCTTCCAGTCTCCTTTTAAAGTCCACAGAGATTAACAGGCTCTTCTAATTCACCCCCTTAGGAACAGACAATAAAATGAGCCTATTCAAGTTTATCATAAGAATAAACTTGAGGGCAGCTAACATGGACCTTTCCACCAATTCCAAAAGGCAGCTGAATTCACCCATTTTACCTCAAATCTAAGACACTTTGATGAACAGTTTCAGACAAAACAGTCCCAATATCTTGACTGATGGGCACAGTGTCTCAGCTCTGCAGTTTTCCTCCAGCTACAGCAAAATACCTGAGGTTTTCAGTGAGCAAAACATGGCATGAAAATGTGTGGAGCCTCTCCCTCCTCTGGGAAAGGCTTTGGGGAGCTGCTGGATCTGTACACCCGCAGACTCCTCTGAATTTCAGAGCATTGCAGCATTTTCTGGTGCCAGATATTTCCAAGGTGTGGGTTCTGGGGAATGAATAATTCAAGCTGCTTCAGCTCTCCGCTGAACACACTGGTTTAAATAAAGTGATGTGTGCGTAGTAACGGGGAGGGAGCAGGAACCTTGGTTTCCTTTTGCTTTTAAGGTCAAAGATTGAATCATGTGCTAACTGCTCCTGCAAGCTCTGCCTTTTAAACATGCCCAGAATTATGACCTTTCAATTGTAGTCTAAATACCGGGTTCGGTTATAGGATCATCTCAGTGCCCCGTGCATGATTTATAAAGTCACATGTCAGTGAGTAGTAAAAGGGATTTACAGCAGATTGTAGGTCAGAAGGGTTAGGGCACACTGGAAATATTGAAAACAGAAGTAAATTTAGCATAAATGAATGTACTGGGTATTGAGTGGATGCCAAAGCATGTATGGGATTTCAGCCATTGTTTTCTATGGGCCTGAGCCAGTGGGCCCAGACCAGTGGATTTGTGAGTGAATGATAAAAAAAACCACCTCAGTAATCAAAGCTATCAAAAAGGAGAAGGAATCTGAATATCATTCTCTGATACACATTAAAATTAATGCCAACCTTGATCTCAAAGGGGAAGAGAAGTCGTTCAATAGGTAAATGTAGGAACTTCAGAGAATTTCTGTAGAGTTATTCACATTTTTTTTTTCCACTCAGAAACATCCAAATCTCTCTCATTTCTACATACTTGGGCTGCACTTTGCATTTTAACTTCATCCTGCACAATCAGCAGTTTACTTAATTCCCTGCAAGCACAACTGCCCAGCACACACAGGGTCCAGCCCTGAAATGTTTCTGTAATAATGAGATATCTTAATTAAGAGGTTTTGATAAGAAACCAAAGGCATTTGTCTTGTTCTTTATGTCACCTGGTTCCCCTCCCTTGCCCCTTTCAATGACACAGTTTAAAAAGAAATAAAAACACAGCCAAAAAGATAAAACAAAACCTTAACTAATGTGGCATCTTGTGTATTTTCTGAATTCCTTGCTGTCAGCCATGGAAGAAGAAAAGCCTCGGAGGCACAGAAAGCTCAGCTCCCCAAATACCTGCAGGCGGAGGAGAGAACAAGCCCTGCTGTCTCACAGAACTTTCTCTCTGCCCTTTTTCCGTCTCAGTTCTGCTGCAAAAGAACTTTGGCTTTGAGGTTCTGAGAGTCAAATATTTCTTTTTTTCCCCTTTTCTGCCAGCTCTGATTGGGAACCAACAAAGGGTCTGGTGCCCCTTTCCCACCCCCTCCCTCCTGCCCATCTCATGTCAGACAGTCCTTTGCTGCTGCCGGGAGAGTTTTCTCACGTGTGCTATTTCAGTCTGATGTGTCCATCCTTCTTCTGCCTTCCTTGTTTTTAATGTCCACCTTCCTGTCCTTCACAACACTGCCCTTCCTCTCCCTCTTTCCTGGTTTTGTTTGATGACACTCATCTCTCGTGTCTTCCAGAGAGGCAGTGCTTTAACACTGCTGCTGCTGGTTATTCACACCCTCCAGTAAACACAGGCAAATTAGGCAAATAAAGCTTTTGATGGTACTTAAGGCTGTTTAAGTAACACTTGGTGCTCTAAAGCCTCAGGCTTTTCAAGCTCCAGAGCTTTGTGAACACAAGGTCCAGGGTACAAGTGTGGTTTTTTCCCCCAGCCATAGAAGAGTGATAAAAATCCTTTACTTTGATAAAGAATCTCAAAATCATAGGATATCCTGCACTGGAAGGAGCCCACAAGGATCACTGAGTCCAAGTGCACAGGACACCCCAAGAATCCCACCTTGTGCTTGGGATCATCTCTCTTATTTTGCCTTTACAAACTGGAATAAGCTGTACCGGTCAAAGCATTCTTACACCAGTTCCAGGCAAGGGGAGAAGATTATCCCTTTGACTATGCTGACACCACAGAAAATGATGGAAATATAAATCCAGCCTAGATTTTAGGACCTATTTTTCTGGAAATATTTCCTCCCCGCTTTCAGAAATGCTAAAGGAGTTTGCTTACGTTTGAGAAGGAGCAATTTTAACTGAGAAGAAAGTGCAGGCAGGAGGATGTGAGCCAAGTATGGTAATATCAGCCCCCAGCTTTGGCAAGAAGTTACTGCCCCCCTCGCTGGCTGTCAGCTGGAGGGTGGGAGTGGGTGGTAGGTGGTGCTGCTTCCCCAGCAAAAGCACAGAGACAATGCAAACTGCTCTTTTGATTTTTTTACTTGCTGCTTTTATAATAGGGCTCAGAGTTGCTTTACATCCTTTAAATAACCCAGACTGGCAGGACTTCTGCTCAGCCAGAGCAGCACAGGAAATAAATGCCTTTTTGGGACAGGTTTCAATGTGTGGCACCATCAACACCCACTGTCCTGATGGAGGAATGATTACAGGTGACAAGGTGCTGGGCTGTGCCACGAGCAGTGCCTTTAAACTGGAGTAGGGTTAATTAGACAGAAGGAAGACGTTTTTATTATGGTGGTGGTGGACACGGGCACAGATTGTCCAGAGAGTTGGGGGATGCTCCATCCCTGGGAACATTTAAGGCCAGGTTGGATGGGATTTTGAGCAACCTGGTCTAGTGGAAGATGTCCCTGCTCACTGCAGGTGGGTTGGATGAGATGATGTTAAAGGTCCCTTCCAGCCCAAACTGCTCTATGATTTGATGATTCCATGTGCCTCTGCTTGGGGCTCCTGCCAGCACTCAGGAATGGGGTCTGGAAGGGAAATGTCCTCTTGCCTTTTGTGTGTGTCACAGCAGTGTCACACCCATGGGGCTGTGCCAGTTTGCCCAGGAGACTCTGTGGCAGCAGCTCCATTTTTACAGAAAGAAATGAGAAATGCACCCAAGAGCTGTATCAGTGAGTCCACATTGGGCAGGTTCTGCTGGTTATCCTAAATGGATGTGTGGGACGTGCCAGGGCCTGGGATGGTCCTTCGTAATTCCCCAGTGCTGAAGAGCTCCAGGCAGTTACGGAGCAGATGTTGGACACAATGAAGTCCAACTGCCTCCATTGGTAGGAATATTTCAGGTGTCTGTGTCAGGTGCTGCCTGAAAGGACTTTGAGTCTTTTTCCAGGAAGCTGCTGGACTCACTATTTACAATGTGCTTTTATGGATTTAATCAAGAGCAGCAGGGCCAGAGGGAACAGGAGGTTTCTAATCCCTGTTTGAACCCGCGTGTTTTCCCGGGATATCAGGGCACCCTTCGGAGACGCACAGGAAGGACTGGTGAGACCTTCCTGCAGGTTTGCAGCTGTTAAAGGCAGTAAACACCAGAAGTGAGCACAGCACCAGAGCAGGCTGCAAAGTAAACACAGGAAGCTGACTCAAAACTGAAACAACAACAACAACAACCCCTCCCCCAAGTAAGAAAATAATGATGGATTTTTTTTTATTTTTTTTTTTTAAATCCTCACAACTTGAATGGGATCAAATCTGAACTCACACACAGAGGAACACAAAGCCTGGCTCTGTGCTAGCAGCCTTTCTAAATCATTTTTAAACAAGCAAGGGCTATAGAAAACTATGGAACAATAGAACAGACCTACATGTTTGTTTTAAGCCCCAGAAGCTCCTGCCATGGTTGGATGTTGGAGGAGCAGGAGCTTGTGCTGGGATTGCTGGTGATTTCCCCTTTGTCTATTCAAGGTAAGCTGCAACAATAACTTCCTGCTCATTCTGCTATGAAAATACCCTCTGTTAGGGTATGAAAATAGCTCTGGGTCCCATCGTGCTGCAGCCTCCAGGACGCTCCATCCCTGGGCATGGAGAGACTTGCAGACCTTTGGGGGACAGCTAATAAATCAAATTTCAAAGGCCAGGTGCCCCCAAGTTGTATCTATCCAGCAATTTAAAGTCTAAAGAGCTCAAAAATCATAGGCCCAAATTCTGAAGGATGTTTGATGAATAAAGAAGAAATGCAAGGCAGCAGCCACGAAGGAAACTCAGTGGGAAGGAGCAGAGCTGTCAGTGAATTGCTCTCAGCACAGTGAGCCAGGTGGGGTCGTTCTGTTACAAACTCACTTTTGGAAATTGGATTGAGAGCAGCCCTAAGGAGGAAAACTTTGGGGTGTTGGTGTTGACAAGAAGGTCAACACACCCAGCAATGTGTGTTGGCAGCCCAGTTACTATTCTGGGCTGCGTCAAGCTGTGGCTGCCCCATCCCTGGAAGTGTCCAAGGCCGGGTTGGACGGGGCTTGGAGCAACCTGGGCTGCTGAAAGGTGTCCCTGCCCATGGCAGGGGCTTGGCAAAACATGAGCTTTAAGGTCCCTTCCAACCCAAACTATTCTATTATTCTATGAAAAAACTGTCAGGAAAAAAGAGAGTATCACAATAAAAGATGTCTGCAATTCATTTCTAGCCAATTTTTCACTTCAGAAAAGTTTCAATTTTTATTTCAATATTACTTAAACTGAACCTCTCCATTAAAAAATACTAAAGCATAAATGAAGCATCACTTCAGTCTGAAGGAAGATTTTTCTCTTCAGTTGAATGTTCTGTTTCTGTTCCAGAACAAATAGTCTTTTGTCTTTCTGTGTTGTTAAAACTTGGAACAAAATTAGGCTTGCATGACACAAGGTATAAAGTTTTTCCTCGATCTTTCCTCTTTCCCAGACCCACCAGGCAAATCAAACACGGAGATCTTTGTACACCACTTCTAAGAATGCCTGTTGGGATTTTCAGGAGCACCTAAGGATCTGTCTGCACCCTTAAGCATTTAAACAGCCTTAAGTATAGCCCTAACAATGTCATGAGGCTTTCTGTAAGCCAACGTGCTTCTTGACCCAGGATAGTGTCAGCTAATCCAACTGAGAAAGAATTGAGGTTTCCTAATCTGATGCTGTTTCCAAACAACAAGGCTTGACCTGACAAATAGTGCACATTTAGAGCCCCCTCGAAAATATTCCCACGCATGGCTTTGTGCAGGGAAAGGAGGGTTTGTCTGACAGTTGCAGGGGTCAGGTTGTTGTTGACATCTGGTTTATGAGTCCTGTGCCATGATAACAACCTGTGCTGATACCCCAATAAATGCCCCCCTCATCACCCAGGTGTGAGGGGGAGGCAGAGCTCACCCTCAGTGCATGTGGCATCACACCTCTTGTTCTACCAGCGGCTCTGTGCGACCATTAAAAAGAAAATTATAAGCATCAAACAGCAGTTAAACTGAGGAATATTATTTGCTAAACACTCAGTGTCTTCAATCAGCCAAAAGATGGGACAGACGAGCTCAGCCACAATTATCTCCTCTGAGAATCATTTTCCACCTGCTTCCTACCCCCTGGTTGTTTTATTGCCGCGTTCGCGTTGTGCTCATGTATTTAAAACGGTTAATGAAAATCTTCTGTCCTCCTTCAACCCCTATTTTAGGAATCTCTATTTTCCCCTCTTTCCTGGGTCATTCTTAATAGCATCCCCAGACGTGGAAGGCTCTGCTAAGCCTGTGAGCAGACAGGGCTGCGAGGCACAGCGGAAGGGGCACTTCAAGGTGAGCTGAGGAACGAGGGCTCCTCGCGGGAGACCCGTGTGAGCTGTGACACTGCCACGAGACACAGCCTTAGGTGGCACCAGCCCTGGCTGGGGCAGCCAGGCATCTCCTGCCAGGCTTACCCTGGTGTTTTGGGTCATGACAAAGCAGGTGCTGGGCAAAGCAAAAAGAGTTTTTCATTTTCTTTAGAATTTGTTATCTCCTTTTTAATGAAAAATCAGCTGCTCTGAGGAAGCCCCAGATTGCAGCCTAAACTTTACTTGGCACACAGTGCAGACGGTTCCTTTGCTGGGTAAGTACCTTCCACCTAATCCTCAATCTTGTCAATATGTATTTACCCTTAATAACTTGGATCTGGGTCATCACTTTGTCTTCCATTTGTTTCTGTGTGTCCTAAGCTGTGGCTCTATTTCTGTCCAGGCTAAATGCTTGGTATTCCCCCTAAGACTTGGGAAGTTTCCAGCTTCTGTCTCACAAAATAAAACAAGCTATAAACAAAGCCTCTTTCCAGCCAGGCACTGTATTGTGGGCACAAAGGCTTGTCGGGGTCTGAAATTTCCCACCCTTAAAAGTATGTCAAAGGTATTTTCACAGCTTCTGCCCCGTGTCATTTCTCCAAAACATCTCAAGTCATTTTCCTTTAGCAGAACAAGGGATGAAAAAAAACAACCACATATACACACACACAAACCCCAATCCTCTAATGCCTCTGTCAACAGGTGAGGTCTAAAAATTTCATTAGGGGAAAAAAAGGGGGAAGCAGTAACAGCTGCACGCGTGTTTGGAGGAAATCAGGGGGGTACTTTCCATCTGGCATGTGCTCCACAGGCAAAAGAGCTTTTATAAGACTTGGAACTCAAAGACCACTTATATTTTGGGGAGCAGGCTATTCTTGCACAGCTCATTTTGGGCAGCACAGCAACAGCTACCAGTGGAAATACCCCATCATGCTGTCCCAGGAGAGTTCACACTGTGGTTAAAAAGGAACAAAAAAAGGTCGATCTGCGAGCAGGAAGATGGACATGGCCAAAGTGAGGATGTCTTGAGTTTGTTTCATCCAAAACCTGTTGTGAAATGCTGGATCTGACCATTTTGCCTCTGAGCTTGAGTGATTTCCCCACTGATTTAAGACCTGACATGAAGGAAGAGATTCCTGCTTTCAACATTTTCAGCCTGTGCAGAAGAAACCTCCAAATCTGAACCACCAATTCAGATAAGGGTTCCCTTCACCTCACGTGCCCCCAGACCTGCACCATGTGGCACAGGAGCTCACACAGCACCTGCACCAAAGAGCAGATGGGGTTTGCTTTTCTTGTATTGTCAGATTTGCCCAGGAAACACTTTTTCCTCTGACATGAAACTCTCTACAACTTTGACAAAGCAGCTTCTCTGCAACAAAACAAAGTTAAAGCTTCAGAAGAGGGAGGTGTCTGTGAGGGGAGAGGGCAGGGATAAAGCAGGGTCTGAGGAACAGACTGGGAGTTGAAATGCAGGGTGATCCACAGGTCCTGCTTCTGTCTTGCTGCTGCATCCCACATCAGTGTTGTCACCACAGGTTGTGGGCTTGCCTCCGTTTCTGGTTTTAAGGAGAAATTCCATCCTGGAAATTTTTATCAAAGGACATTGTCCCAAAACCTGTAAACCTGTTTCCCCAAACTGTTTCAAGAATTCTGCCTGAGCTGACAACATCCCAGAGAACCCCAAAATCACACACCTACACTGCAGCCAGCCCAGGCTGTCCTAAGACTGAGCTCTTGTGCTAAGCCCTAAGACTGCACAGCTCCTGCTCCAGGGAGTTCACACTGTGGGTAAAGAAGACACTGACAGTTGCAGAAGCACAAGGGAGCATTTCTCACTCTCAGCTGTCAGACCTGACCTGACTCACCAGCTCTCCCATCGACTGCGTTTTGTGCAATAATTCTCATTTTAACCTCACCACCATCAGCTGGCTCAGCTCAGCTGCCACTGCCTGGGATACTCCTGGGCTGATGGTGTGTCATCAGAGCACGGAACAAATTGCATCTTCTCACTGAAGCCCTGACCCAGCAGGGCATTTCCATGTATTTTTAACTCAAGCCAATCCATGAAGCCAAAGGGATTGTGCTGCTTGGCCCTGTTGCTCCTTCTGCACTGTGGTTTTGGGTGACCTGATGCATCATCGTGGCTTGAGCTTTCCACAGGTCATAAAGCTGGGCTTGTGTTCTGCTGACAGTCATAAACACTTGGCTCTTTTGGTGGTTGAAGTGGAGATGTGTAACCAGCTATAATGGGGCCAAACCAGCCAGGTTTTTCTCCCAGGAATCATTTCAGTTGGAAAGANTTTTTTAATTAAAAATTGAAATTCCAGCTTGAAGTTGTGATTATCAATTTGTGTTAACACATCAACAAGCCTTTTCTGTAAATCAGAGAGCTGATCAGTGCTGCCTCTCCTGCTCAGGGCCTCCCCTCCAATTCCTCCAACTGATTTTCTTTTTCAAAGTATTTATCATTCCTGTCTTCTCCAAAGCAAAGATGCCTTTGGAGCTGAGTTAATTGTGCAGAGGTCAGCCCTGCCACCTCTGAGCTATGGGAAGGGTTCCTGGCCTATAGGCAAGGCGAGGAAAGATAATAACATGCCACTCATAAGAGTAGGAGCACAGAAAGGAACCAGGTGGGGTCAGAAGAGATGCTGTACAAGAGAAATAAAATCCCTGGCAAGATTAACTATTTGAAAAACAAGCACAGAGTTGTTTCTCAGTGTCCAGGCTGGAAAGAAGCTGATCAGCCATACCAGAAAGCTCTCCCAGCCAAGCACAGAGAGAGGAGCGAGTCAAACCTCTGAGCAGAGTGTTCCTCACTCACTCGTGTTTGTCCTTTGCCTTTCTCCAGAGCAGGAATATCTGCCATGGCCTGCTATGGGGTAAGCAGCACAATGTTTAATATATTTGCTTTAATTCAGCTGCCCCAACAAGAAAGAAGCTACAACAAAGGAAATCAGCCACACCAGTTACTGAAACCCACTGGGAAGGAGCCAAATGGGCTGGGACTGTTTGGATTTGCCACTGTCTGTCTGGATGGACATACAGGGTGGCTCTGAGGCCCATCTGGGCCATCATCACCCTGTTTTTGAAGAAAAAGGGTAAGAGAAAAGCAAGTCCACAGCCCTAAGTACACAATGTGCCTTCCCAGCTCCCCCAGTCTGATTCCAGTGCCAAAAGCTGGAGCACAAGGCAACTAACGCTGGGGAGAAACCATCCTTAAAATAAAGGTGGTCAGAGTGTTCATTTTAATTGTTGCAGCCACAGCTGAGGCTGGGGACTCCTTCTGGGATGTGACATTCCTGCTCATGGCTCATTCCAACCTTCTGAGCTTCCACGTGCTGCTCCCAAAGCTGGCCCAGGCAGGGAGGCTGCACTGACACGTGTGACTTTCAGGAGAGACAGATGTCACTGATGTTAATAAACTGAGCCCTGAACCTGTCAATATTGGGATATTTGTTGGGTAAAGTGCCCTTCTGGGAACCCACCCATCCCAGATGGTGAGAAGAGGGCTGGTCCCTGGGTCACCTTGGTGGATGTTGGTCTAGCCATGGGTTTTTTTCCATCAGTCATTCAAATAGAGACATGAAAATGGGTGCAAGTGTTGGGGCTGAGAGGGGACAACCTTTCCTGACCTGCTGAATTTCCTAACAAGCTTCAGAAGCAGCTACAAATGGACCAGGTGGGAATCATGCTGTGCTTGAGTTGGGTTTTTTTTTTCATTTGCCTCAATTTAATTAGAAAATCTCCAGGCAGGAGCAACATCTGTGTGTGCAGGGTCTGAGCAGAGAACTGCACCAACACACACAAGGGTTACTGTGTGTGTTACAAATGCACGTGTGTCTCCATGGCCTTATTCCTGAAAACAACTTCCCAGTGTTTTTCTTTTCACGCTTTTAAATGTAAATGTTGAAAGTTCAGAGAATACTAATAAAATATGAGTGATGAACATTCCTTGTTCCCCACTTTAAAGAACAGCCCAAGTCACGAGCAACATAAAACCACAGATTTTTCCCAGGAGTAATAGTAGAAACTTCATTAGTTGAATCATGTGTAATCAGAGCAGACAAAGCAGAGCAGATTGTCCTCTGGGGTACAATCCTGAAGCCCTTCCCTCCCACTCCGAGAACTTTTCTTCAGCTTGTTGGCATGTGCCTTTCCTTACAAATTTCTTGCCAAGATAGGTCCTTTGCTTTCCTAAAAATGAATACAAACATCTAAATCACTGGGAGCTTCCAAAATATTGCATGTAATTCTATCTGAATACCCATTTATGCTCAGGATGACTAAATAATAAACACATGCCTTTAATCTCAGAAATTTATTAGCTGTGTGTGCTCTCCCAGTTTTTCCTGCCAGTCAGGTCATAGAGGTCAATTGGCAACACAGGTAGAAAAGTAGGAAAGATCTGATCTGTCAAATATATTGTTTAAAGTTCTTATGGGGGTTAATGCTCACAAAACCTTTCCTTTTGCCTCATGCCTGAACGATACCACAAGCACTAAGCAGGTTCTGGTTCTCAGCTCAAACACTTCAGTGTGTCTCAAATTAATTCCACCAAGACAGATTTTCCCAATATCTCCTTGAGAACTTCCAAGCTTTTGCAGAAATGAATTCTGTGACAATGCAAGTTTAGTGTGAGAATGGACATGGCTGAGGAGTGCAGGAACTCAAGGGACACAGAATCCAGAGCAGATCCACAGGCAGTGACCCCACCACAAATCCCAGAGGGATTCATCCTGCCACACTCAGACCGAGCCAGTCTCCACTCTGGCTCTGCACTGAACAAGGAGCTGTTTCTCTAAACACAGAGCTCTTCCTTTTTGGAAGGGAGCAATGAGTTTTAATCTGGCCTGTGGAGGTCCTGGCACCTTCAATCTGGGAGCCCCATAAAACACATCTAAAGAATCTGGAGTCTACAGCGATAGGAACAGAATTCCAGCCAAGTTGTAACTGGACTGGCCCTTCACTGACACTTCTCCAACTGCTGCAGTCCCTTAATCCTGTGGCTGGAAGTTGCCACAAGTCTCATCCCGAGTCCTGTTAGGCACAGTCATACTTTTGCACATTCTAATACATGATTTTACCATGGGCTTGTCTCAGATATCCCCCGTAAATCTCCCTGTGCTCCCGCAGGTGTTCCCTGTTCCCCACAGCCCTGGCTGGCCCCGGCCCTGCAATTCAAACTGCTTTGAAATCAACAGTCTTTGTTCAGGTTGGAGGAATGCTTTAGTACAATAAAGCCTTAACAATTAGGAATAGCATCAAGTCCCCATGAATCACTTTTCACACTGTTTTTGCATCCTCTGTGTATGTTTGTCTTTCTTCCCAAGGCTATTCCCAAGCTATTGCTTTCCCCTGGAGCCCTATTAGCCCCTATTCTTTGTATTTACTAACAGGAAGCACCACAGTTCTGTCCTCACCAGCTTCACTCACAGGCCCTCCTAATTATTAGTATATTTATTTTTTTTAAAGCTTATTTGGCAAAAATCTCTGTTCCTCTATTCTTCCTGGCTAGCAGGTTATTCTTTCTTCTTAAAGGTGCAATCCGGTTTCCTTTCGTTGTTAAACTGCCTAATCCTGATACTTTCCTGGATATTGTGGGAAAGAGCCCTGGTTGACAACCAACTTTTCATTTCCATCCTGATTAGCAAGCACATAATAACTGGAAGCTTAATTTACGGTTTGATTTAAGCCACCTCATTCACATTTGGAAGGAAATCCAGGATGACTAAATCTTGAAAGGAAAGGCAGGATAAGCAGCATTAAGGACCTGTCAGGGATTGGAATTGCATTAAATGTACCTGTTTTATTGTCATAGACTTGTGGTCTCCTGCATTAACACCAGATGATACTGGAGAACTCTTTAATCTAAATATATGAAACTCAGAAAATAAGCTAGAAGAGAAAGTGAGGTGACAGGCATCCTGCATCTCGCTGCCTCTCCTTTCATTAATTCCCTGGCACTGCTCCTCTGCTGACAGCTCTTCTTTTCCTCAGGCACTGCTTTACAGGCTTCTGTTCTAAACTCTTCTGGGCAATAAAAAAACCCCAAACAAATCCCAAACTAAACACAAAAAAACCCCCAATACTATAAATATAAATAGAGGTACGTCAGTCAAATTCCTAGGAGGCTTTTCCTGCCTGCTGGCTGCTCAGAGCCTCCCCTGTCCCCTTGCAGAGCAGCTCGGGGGCTTTGGCAGCCTCAGCAGTGTCCCTGTCACCCCCCAGATGTCCCCCTTTTGTTGCCCACGTTCCAGCACAGGCATCGCTGTCCAGCCCCAGGGATGCTTTCTCATCTCACCTTTTCCTCCCATTCCTTTCCCTCCACGCTTCAAAATTCAAAGAGTCAGAGCCACATCAGCCTCTAGATATTCACAGACAGTGACGATCAGCCAAACAACATTAAAATTATTTAGATTGCTTTTAAAAGGTGGGGGATTTTCCCCCCTCACTGTGAAATGCTAAAGCAGGAAATCTCTCCTTCCTGATCCGTTCAGGCCAAAACAGATTGACAGGAAAGAACTGCTACTTCCCAGCTCTGAAACATTCCCTTGGAAGTTTGTGTTTGTCTCTAGGCTAACTCAGCTTCGGGAGAGGTTGGGACTGGATTTGCTCTTTGATGGAACAACCAGCCAGGACACACAAACCCTTTCAAACTTATGAAACTGAAATCTCAACCAGTATTAGCACGTCATGCTGTGGTTTCCCAGCTGCAGCCAAACTAAGTGTCCTTCTCTGAAAATACCAAGCAGTTCCACTGCTGGCATTTATCTGATTTAGTCTGAAATGTATTTGGGGTTTGCTATTATGTGATTTCTTTTGTCTGCAGGTGAACATTACCTTTGATAAACCAAAATGTTTTATTTCCTCTCATGGAGCTGCTCTCCACATTGAGATCACATTGTCGTGGACCTCCAGAGACCAGCCATAACTTTTCCATGGTAAAAGGTCTCTGGCATTGCCCTTAAATTCTCCTGCTCCCTCTTTGATCCTGAACAACATTTTTGGTGATTTTTCTCCTGAGTTTCAGCCACGTGATCTCTTATCTTCACAAAATCACAGGTCCTGGGTACTCCAATAAAACAATAATGAAATTGTCAGCAGAACACCTTTGGGGGGGAACCCATCACACCTCTGTGACAAGGAGGTGTGAAGGGTTAGTGCCACTGGCTGAGCCAAAGGGCAGATCACAGGGAAGGAATGTTCAAAGGAAAGCTTGGAGAAGGGAAAAATGCAAACTCCGCACAAATTGCATTCGTGCCCCGGCAAGCAGAGCCATGTGAAGGTCTGCAGGGTGAACTGGGAGCTCATCCTGGGCACACTCAAGGCTCCCCAAAGTCTCCTAAATTAATCATGGCCTCGGCTTCAAGAGATGCTTTTAACTGCATGCAACTGGGTGTCTTAATTGCTCTTTCAATTAAAAGTGGAACGGAGTAGTCTTTGTTTTGCTTGACAAATTCCAAAGGAATTTCAGTTTTAGACTAAAACACAGATAGTAACATTTTGTACTTTTTCCTGTGTCTCAAAAGGAAGAGAAGAAAAAGGAAAACAAGACTAAAAAAATTCATTTGGAAAAATTGGGGGTTCTTCAACATTTAACAAAGTCAAACTCGTTCAAATCCCACTTTGAACAGAGAAGCTGTGGCTGTCCCATCCCTGCAAGTGTTCAAGGCCAGCTTGGAGCAACCTGGGATAGTGGAAGGTGTCCCTGCCCATGGCAGGGGGTGGAACAAGATGATCTTCCAACCCAAACCATTCTGGGATTCAGATCAAACCAAAAAGACCTGACACTACAGGGCTGCCCAGACTGAAAAGTGGAAATAAACCAAAAAGCAAAGGAAAAAGATGTGTTAATGCCGTGGAACAGCTTTGCCTGCTCAGGGGGAAAAGGAGTTGTTGGAATTCCAAGGGCATGTTCAGCAGAGCATCATTCATTGAGCAGCAAAGAGAGGTGCTGGAGAGCCCTTCAGGAAATCCCTATGGGATTCCTGGGGGAATGTGACTCCTGAAATACCTGGATTATCTGCAGCTTATCCAGTTTCTCCATGCTTATTATGTGCTTGGATGGGGGAATGCCAGGGGGTTTGTCCCAGTAAAGCAACGTTTCTATGGAACAAATCTAATGGATCTCCCAACAGCCAGGCAGGGAGACAACACTCGATTACAGTTTGTGTGCTCTGAGTTTTCACAGTGATTATTTGCGGCTCTTTCCCTCATATTTATCACTATGACAAATGCTGACCTTTCCCAGACATGTAATTATTTAAGCTCAGTTTGTTTCAGGGTCTACAGTCTATTTCCACAGCTGAAGAATCGTGTGGATAAATCTCCTTCTGCCATTCCCTGACACTGACAGGGGAAAAAAACCCACGTAAGGTGAGGATGACCTTACAGCAGCTTTTTAGAACCTGATATCAGACACAAACACAACAATTGGCTTTCACAGGACTACCCAATCCACAGTTAAAATTAAATCTTGGACTCTACTGCACCAATCCCTCAACCCTTCTCTAGCAGGTGAAGACAGGCAATCCCTGCACCCCAAAAAGGAGAAAGATTCATCATAATCCCAAATGATCTAAACCTCCAAAACCCTTTTAAGACCAGTTCCTTAGCAGGTATAAAGTGACAAAATATCTTTACGCATAAAAATACACCCAGGGAAGTAAAACACAGAAAAATGTGACCTCTGACAGAACTGTTATAAATAGGATATTTGAGAAGTTTTCCATAAAGCATCAGCTGCCCTTTAACCCTTGATCTGCAGGCATTTTCCATCCATCCCTGCAGCCAACTACTGTGTGTTTGAGTGCACACACGTGTGCATACATAAATAAATATATATAGATATGCATTTCTTTACCTTGGGACAGGGAAGTATCTACAGTTCATTGCTGCTTTGGCAAAGAGCTTTATTAATACTCTTATTACATCCGAAGACATACAGTGGCTTCCTAAATGGCTTATTTGCTTTTTACAACACTCATTTGTGCCGCTCCAAGGAGGTCAAAGTGCTCATGAGTAAGATTTTGGAACCTAAAAGATGCTTTACACCTCTATGCTAAGGAGATATAACACATAGGAAGCCAAGATGGGAAAACTACAAGGGATGTAGGATTTGACTCTGGATCAGAGCTTAGACCTTTTAAGCTGCTTGTTTGATTATGTGTTTTGCAGTGATCAATCACAGCACCATCACTATGACCTCAGCTTCACTCCAGAGCAGCACACTGAGCCCACCACCGCTGAGTCATGGCCAGCTCTCAGAGCCCAGTTACACCACTCACAGAGCCCAGGACTTGAGGAACAAGTCTGCAAGAACAGCAACAGCTGGCCATTAGTATCAGATCCACACAAGGGACGTGAGGACCACAGTGTTGGGTGCTAATTGCTTCCCCAACACCTACGCAGCACATTTTGAGCTCTAGGTGGGTTAGACAGCACTCAAACCTGTGCCAGGGAGTGGCTGTGCCAGTTGTGAGTACCAGAGGAGTATTGTGACAGCAGCACAGCAAAGTCATGCCTTAAAATGAGAACACCTGTCCCAGCACCCTGAGGAACTGAGTGCTGAGAAGCTCCTGCCACTTTCCAAAGCACATTTACATCCCTGTGACATTTGGGAGCAAAGTCCAGTCTCCCAGAGCTCCTCCCACACAGGAATTGCATGGTGCTGCACCTCCCTGTCCTGCCCAAGGGATGTGCCCAAGGGAAGGCCACACCAAAACCTGGAGACACCTGCAGTCCTTTTCCACCTGCATTAACCAAGGCAAAGTACAAGAAGAGCCCTCAGGAGGTGGCAGGTGAGTGACTGCAGGAGGGATGGGCAGGAGGACTCTCCTTGCCTGGGTGGAGCTGGGAACAGGTGAGTACTATTTATCCAGATGGGGATGGACAAATTCAATGGAAGAAAATAATAAAACACCTTATTTGCTGTGCCTGGGCAACTAGAAATGAGCTCTTCCTCTCCCCACCTGTTGGTGGTTGCACAGGTGTTTGATAAAGATATGTGTATTTAAGTTACAGGCTATTTGTTACTCATAAATAACAAAGTTATCACCAAGTGCTGGGGGAATATAAGCAATATATCTCTTTTTCTTCTAATCCTGGGCTCTTCCAATCGTTTTATGCCAGGGAAATTCACCACAACTGAACCTGAGGCTCCATGTGATGCCTTTCGGAAATCTCATCCCTTCCTACAAGTCATCTCCAAAGAAATTGGCTGGGGAACGACGTGGCAATAAAACAGGAAAACTGAAAAACTTCTCATTAAGCAAGTGTTGACTGAATCAACTTAGGAGAGATATTAGGATGGTTGGCAGACAAAGCAGTGGAGTCCTGCACTGTGTTTGTGGTGCCTTTGCACTCTACAGATGGAATATGAGTAGACACTGCCTTGGCTGGGGACAGAGACATGAAATCACTCTGGTTTCACCATTAAGTTTTTTGCACCCTTTTTGACGTAAAACTCAACCTGGAATTGTCTCCAGCCCTGCCTGCACACTCATCTCACAGCTTTGGCTTCCTCCTGTAATTAGCTTTGTTTGGGCAAATGCAAAACAAACCTAAACAGAGAAAGGAGACAATGAGAAAACTTTTTAAAAACTTTGAATTACATATTTAGCACCTCACATACTTCTCTGGGTCACTGCAGGCTGCTTTTAAATGCCAAGCTGAAAGGTATTAAAATCACTTGCCCCAGTGATTTTTCCTCAACTAGATTATTTCCCCTTTATTTGTGTAGTCATTCCTCATAATATACATTTACTTGCATTACTTATAATAACTGTTTAAGTCCTTTGTCCGCTCTGCAGTTACAATAAATCCATTAAGCTTTGTCAGCAGCCAGCTCCAAGTGACATCAGAGAGCTGAGGTAGCACTGTGGCCCTGGGGAAGCTACTACCTGAGTCCTGAAAATTATGTTTTTAGGCCACACTTTGACTCCTAAATAAATAAAATAATTTAGTATTCTGAGGAAATGTGTCTCTTCATTTAATTCAGTATCTGGAGAAATTACTGTGCCCTTAACTTGGTCACCTCCAATAGCAGTTGAACCAGAGCGGGATGAATCCAGCCTCTCTTTTCCTTTTCAAGGCTGGAAATTACACAGGACCTAAAATAATTAAGTCCCCCAACCCATCTAACCCTGAGAGGCTCTTCTGAAAATCCTAAGCTAATTTCAGCCCCTGGATAAGTGTCCAAATGTTTGGGTCCCTATGGAAACCTTCCTCTGGAGTAGCTGAACCATAAGGAAGCTGCATTTGTAGTCCCACTCGCCGTGCATTTCCACTGGTCCCATTAATATATGGCAAGAATGTAAGTAGTAGGAAAATATGTTCACAGGCCCTGGTTGATTCTTCCAGGATGGTGCTGTTGTAGGAAAAAGGATTAGGTGAGTTAAAAGTGCTCAGGGCTCAGCAGTCATTAAGAGCTACAACTGCTCCCAGCAAAAATACTTCTCGCAGCTGCACTTTGGGGAGATGTTTCACGTGTCTTGGGTTGTTTGGTTCCTTGTTGAGATGTCAGTGTTCCTCAGCAGGGATCTTTCCCCATTCAGCAGCAGGACCCAAGGTGGGTGGGTGGGGTTTGTGTCAATGGTGAGGTCTGTCAGCAACAGGGAGATGTTGAGCTTTGAGTAAATACAGAGTAATCAAAAGGGGATAAACACAGGATTTTACTCTGCTTTAAACTGCTGTGCTGCCAATATTCAGATAACACATGATGCTCCCAGCACTTCCCAGGCTCCCATGAACAGCCCTTTGCACTTCCCTACTGTGGGTTCACCCAGTTCTGCTGAAGTCCTTATGTTTTAAACCAAGGCATCACTAAAACTCACAGGTGGCATAATTAGAGTGGCATTGTGATCTCAAGAAGATACAACCCAGAACCTCACTTAAAACCCACAAAGAAGCTGCTGCACCATAGTAAAGGGTTCTGCTGCCATGGGGACAGCTTGGGGTGAGCCTTCAGGTCTGGGTTAAAGGTGTCCCTGCCCATGCCAGGGGGGTTGGAAGGAGATGAGCTTCAAGATCACTCCAATCCAAACCATCCTGTGATTTTCTCTGCCTAAATTCTACTCTTCCCTCCAAAGAGAACAAGGGAAAAGGCACCCTCCTAAAACTCAGTCCTTTACCATCACTTGAAAACACATCTGCTCTAAAATTCACTTGTCCTGGATTTTCGTGAAACATTCGTGAGCTTCATCACCATGGCCTGAGATTTTACAGCCTTTGCAAACCCAAACACAAAAAAAAAATTACCATAATGGTATTTTAAGAATCTATTTAAAAGAGATTAAAGTCAAAGCTTTTGGTTGTTTGACCTGTTACTGTATTTTACCTCAATCTTGAACCTACGAATAACACCCTGTCTCGTTCTGAAAACGTGAAAGTAGAGAGAGTTTAGTCCTTTTCTGAATCATTTGTTTTGATAATTACACACCAATTCTTTAGTCAAAGCCTATATTCAATATAGACCCCTCACTTTTCACCTCTGACAGAAAAGTGTTCCCTAAAGCCCAGTTCTATCCCACTCCAAGTCAGGAGCTGCTTTTCAGCCGGTTGTTGAGGTTGTGGTGCCTCCAAACCTCGGGTTAATCTCTCTGGCTGTGAGTCAGGCTGTTGTTGCCAGGCTCTGCAATGGGCTCAGCCTATTGTTTTCACACCCCACTCACCCAGGATTTCCTTAGCATTATCCTTTTCCAAGCAAACTCCAATCTGTAACACCTTCGTGTGCAGCAGAGCTTAAAAAAAATAAATAAAATCAATAGCATTAAGCCTCTGTGTAAAGCCTCTAATTTATCTAACAAGTGCTTAGCAGACAGTAGTCTACTGAGTTGTTTTTTTGGCTGGCTGACTTCCCCTAAACTTGGAAAAGTGAGTTAATGAACTAACAGCAATAAGATAAAAGGTTGAATAAACTGTGGAGATACAGCAGAAAAAATATCTGTACTTTTTAGGATAACAAGAGACATGGAGATCACAGACAGTCATAGGAGAGTGGGACATCAGATGAAGCTAATTCAGGGAGTATCTTTTCTGTATTAAAGGTAAAAATACTCAATAATATTTTAAACTCTCCCATCACTACTGAAGTTTAGGAACTTCCCTGCTATGTGGGTCTTTCACGACATGCAGGAGTGTAGGGGCTGGTTATTATAAATGAATAAAATAGAAATGTGGATAAATGAATATTGCTGCAGCATCAAGGATACAGCCAGAGATCTGGCTCTCATGCAGGAGAGGGGAGTTTCAGAGGGGAAAATAGTGGGGTTGGTTCTTATAAATGAATAAAATAGAAATGTATATAATAAAATAGAAGTGTACATAAATGAATACAATAGAGATGTACGTAAATTAATACACTTCTGCTGCACCATCAAGCATGCAGCCAGAGATCTGGACTTCATGGTAGAAGGAGTTTCAGAGGGGAAAAATAAGGAGGCTTGTTCTTATAAATGAATAAAATACAAATGCATATAAATGCATATATTGCTGCAGCATCAGGGATACAGTCAGAGATCTGGACCTGATAGTAGAGGGAGTTTCAGAGGGGAAAACCAACGTGTGTGATTCTGTAAGAGAGGAGGCAGCAATTGCCTGTGAGGACAGCGCCAGTTCCCCAGCCCGAGGCGGCAGCACAAGGCTGGTCCTGCAGGCCAAGCTGAGCCTCAAAGGCAAACCCAAAGAGCTCGTGTTTGCAGCGTGAAATCATGGAAAGGGGCGCAGGAGGAGCGATGGCACGAGGAGCCTTGAGCCTTGGAAGGAGCAGCTCGAGAAGCAGCTGCTGGAGCCAGAGATTTCCTGCTGAGCCACAAACGTCACTGTCCCTGCTCCTGCCACAACTGCTCCGGGCGAGAAAAGCCAGCTCTGGGGCTGCCAACATCCCACTCCTGACCCGGGGCAGCTCTGCCTGCCAGGGGACAACCTTACATCCATCCTAACCTTTGCTTTAGCACCTTCATAATAAAGGGTTGGCTCACCAGCTTTTGGAACTTCAAGTTTAAAGCTAAAGGCAAAACATGAGAGAAGGTGACACCAGAGGGAAAAGCAAAAGGTACACATTTGTGTGTGAAAAACATAAAATATTCTTTCATTAACCATCACTTTTATGTATCTCCTTTCATTTGCAGTAATTCATGGTGGTTTTTCTATATAGCACATATAGCACATTAACTCCAGAGAGCAAAAACAGCAACAGAGGCACAACTTTGCTAAAATATGTTCATTTCCAAAAGGAAAAACTGGAAATTACAGTCAGACAATCTGAGGTTTGAGCCAGCCCAGGTGGGGCTGCCCCCCAAAGAAGGATACCTGTTTACTGCAAAGCACTGAGAGCTTCAAGGACTAAAAACTCACTTTAAAAACTCTTCCCCAAGCACTGAGGATTGAAGCTAGACAGAAGGAATACCAAAGTGGGACACTCCAAGATGTTTCCAGTCTTACTGACAACAGTAAGAGTGAGGATGTGTGCGAGAAACTTGTTCCTATCCTGTTTTTCCTGATCATTCAAACCTCTGCCTGTCTGCAACAAGCTGCCCGATACTCCAAACCTCCTGCAACCACAGCTGTCCCAGTGCTGTGGTGCAGGATGCTGGTGTGAACAGTGAGGATGTGCTCATTGCCCTTTTTTCCAGGCCTGCAGGGTCCAGAAAACACGTCAGGTCATCAAATCAACACAGTAAATCTTCCCTTTTACTTAGAAAGACAAAAATAATCTTGACTTTTTCATGAGCTCACACAACACCACCAAAAGACATTTCGGGCTCAGGGAAGTGTCTCGTTTCTGCCGGCCAAATGCGACGCAGCAGAAGTTGGACTGGGCTGCACTTGGACGGGCTCTGGGGCTGCACAGAGTCCAACTCCTCACAAACAGAGAGCATCTCGAGGCACACAGATCTGGTGGCAACACCCAGCCCTCTGAGCTCAGCTGGTGTGGTCGGTGCCAGCCTCGAGGAAGGGAAATGGCTTGTGTGGGAGCAGAGGTTGGACCTCCTGCGCGAGAGGTCCCGGCGGCCACGGGGAGAGCGTAATCTCTGCTCATGATCTTCATTTTAAGAACTGGCCTGATTTCTTTTCATGTGTCCTCACTATTCCTACTGGAAGAGATTTCCAGCCTCTGTCTATTTATACCCATTTCTTCTTGTGCCAACATTGTCTCTTCACTTAAATAACTTTCCTCTGCCTGCTGCTTTCCCTCCTTGATGCGCTCGCAGGCAGCTGTCAGATCCCTGAGCCTCCTCTCCTTAGGCAAAACAAGTCATTCCCATTTCATAACCTCTGAGAAGGACTCCCCATTCCCTGGATTCTTCCTACTCATTCCCTACAACAAGGTCCTCTTTTTGGATGTGCTGATGAGGGTCCTCCACAACCCTTGGGTCCTCCCACCCCACATATTTTAGGGTCATATCTGAGGACTCAGAGCAAAGGTCAGTGGCTCTTCCTTTGCTTTCACCCCTACCAGTAATAAAACAATCACTGAGTAATAATGCAACAATTAGCACACCTATTGTGTCACGCACACAGAGCCATGAGAAAACAATGGGTATCCTATTGCAGAATATTTAGCTTTGCAGCTCTTCCATTTTCTCATTGACAACAGCAGAAGAGGACATTGCTTTTTCATCTAAAAATGTTAAGGCCCAGACAGAGCTTCAAAAATTAACAAAATTTATATACACTGGATAAAGAAGAATACAGATGGGTAAAGGGAACAACCTTCCTTTCATGCCTTGGTAAAGGCAATTAATTCCATTTACTGTCATTATCTCTACATCTCTCTGTTTTGTTGACATCATATCATAGAAACACAGAACAGTTTGACTTGAAAGGGACCAACTTGTCCCACCCCCTGCCATGGGCAGGGACACCTTCCATAGCCCAGGTTGCTCCAAGCTCTGTCCAACCTGACCTTGGACACTTCCAGGGGGGGAGCAGCCACAGCTTCTCTGGGCAACCTGTGCCAGGGCCTGCCCACCCTCACAGGGAGGAATTCCTTCCTAATCTCTCACCTAAACCAACTCTCCTTCAGTTTGAAGCCATTCCCTCCCCTTGGCCTATCCTGGCAAATCAAAGATCTGTTTCTCCCTAAAGCCAAGTCAGTGATAAAACTCCCATTGACTTCACGTTGCACCAAGGAGCAGTTTGGGGTTCTGTTTTTTGTAACAAGGACAAAAATCTGCTGAAATAAAATGAATTTCAGTGATAACCTTCTTTAACAGAGCACTCCTATCCAAGACAGAAAAAAAATCAAAGAGGTTTTCAGAGAGGAGGTGGTGGCAGAAAGAAGAGTGGGACTGATTAGTCCAGAAAATGCAGCTAAAAATTCTTCCAGTGGTTCACCCTCCACCCAGATCATCCAAGGCTTTGATAACAAGGCTCTGTGCAGACCTGTAGCTGCACACTAATCACACATCTGAGGTGGTTCTTTGCTGCTAATGAGCACACAGGGTATGATCATGATTTACACCTTGTCTTTGGAACACACCTTCCCACAGAAATCCTGCCACATATGTCATGGAGGGCCTCCTTTACAAACATCAGGAAGGAAGGGCAGGAATAACAAGATCCTGCAGCAAAAGTCTGACCAGCTCCAATAAAAGTACGTTAAGAGTAACAAATACGTGTCTATGGCAGAACCTGCTTGAGATAAGAGCAAATATATTTTAATCAAGTCCAAGCACGGCCCTTCCAGATGCGGAAAGAATGTAACAGGAAGGGATTTCCAATTTCCAGTGGGCTGCAAGGAACAGGTTTTACAACCAAATTGCCTTGAATTTTTCTTTCAATTGCCCCTTGCCCTCTTTTCTGTTCCTTGGGAATTGGGGAGCACAAATTCCCCTGTTCCAGACGTGCAGGTTCAGGAGCAAACCCCGCGTAAAGCCTGTCCAAGGCAGGAGGAAATCTGCCCCTCCCTGACTAATTCTCCTGCTGATTTGAAATTCTGATACTGCACCAGTGGCAGCAACAACAGGAATTCACACACGTGGGAATATTTTCCCACAAAGCCAACCTGGCCTGTCCACGGAACACCTGCTAAAATCAGGGCAAAGGGACATTTCATGTTGGATTTCTCTCTCTTACGTGCCTCAAAGTGGGTGGCATTTCCCTCCCTCCTTTCCTTTTCATTCTGCAGTGCAGAAAGAACTTATTTATGAGGGAGATAACAGAACACATCCCAGAGGAGCCAGCTTGGCCTCAGTGCCATGTTTTGATTCGTGTCCTGTGTTTAAGGAAAATGAGGTTAAATCTTGAACTGGAGCTAACTATTTCTGAAGATACAGCTGGGGGAGTAAAGCACTGGTGGTGATGGGGTTAAAGTTCTCAGGCAGCTTTATTTAACTCTGAAAAAAGATCTGCTGCTTTCTTTTCCCAACAAAAGTCCATGTTTTGCACTGGATAAAGGACACCTTCACCTCTTGATGGTTAAAAAGCCTACTATGAAATATCAGCTTGGACTTGAAATTCCTGCAAGTGCTTTGGGTGGCAAAATTCTGTGGAAATTTGGGTTGAGTTGGGTAACATTTTTTCCTTACAATGACTTTAGTACAATCCAAATTTCCAGACCAAACAGCATTTTTTCCCCCCGAAGATTTTTCATCGTACAGTGACAATTTGCAATGTGTTATTTCAATTAATTGCCAGCTCTTTCCAGCTCTCGGCCCAGATCAGTGTATATAAACCCGTCACTCTTACTCAACTGGCTTTTCTTTCCTCTCATTTATTTTCCAAGACAAGAGCTTTTGGGGGACCATCTGCTTCTTATTTCAAACCTGTCTGTTTTTGTTGATACCTGACGTCCTGTGGCTCGTGCAAAAGCTCAATTAGAGACTCATAAGCAGGTTTTTGCTTTGACAAAGGTCCCCCATTCTGAGCAGCAAAGCTTTAAAATTCCAAGTTAATTTTATGTTGCAGATTTTTTTCAAGCACTTTAAATTGTGATTTAGACCCATGTTTGGCAACCCTTTCCAAATATGGTTTTTCAGTTACTTTATGAGAATTTAATAGAGACATTTGTGGGCTAAAATACAGGTATTTGTGGAACTGGGGCCTGAGAAAATGTAAAGTTAGGGTTCAGTCTGTTCTTCCTTGCTGGTTCCCCTGCTAAGCCTGCTCAGTTTTCAGGTCAAAACAGCTTTATTTGCCTAATGACCAGTGCTGTTATCTCACTTTAGGACCATGCTGGGGCCTTCCCACTCTTTTACTCTCAGGCAGCTGCTGCAGGTAAAAAGCTCCAGGCAGAGAGCCAAATACCAACCTCACCACATGCTAAAGTCATGTTTATTCTCTCAACTCTATTGACTTCTCGTCCCTCCCCAGCAGGACAAAGCAGCTTTAAACCTTTCCCAACAGTCACCTCTTCAGTGGCAATGACTTAAAACAGGCCTGAAAGTAAAATAGGAAGAAACAACCCACAGAACAAGTAAAAAATTGTGTCTATCACCATCAAAACCTCCTTCCCCAGCCCGAGCCCTGCAGGGAACAGCACATGAGTCCAAGGTCACTGCAGTGGCAGACACAAAACTCAGGGGCTGCTCAAAACCCCCTTTGCTTTCCATTCTCCTGTAAAAGGTCTGATCTTGCCTTTGCTCACCTCATTTTTGTGACCCGGGTTTGATTCTGGCATTAAGAACTTGGTCATTTTTAGGGTTTCAGGTGGAAGGAGAAGCCTGAGCTTCCCTCGAGGGTGATTCAGTTTGTCTAAACATCTATTGCTCACTTTATCTCCCTCTTTTTTTCCTATCCCACCAACATAAATATCTAATATTAGGGAGGATGAGCCTCAGCCAGGAACTTCCCACTCTTCAGGTGGGAAGTTGCTCCTCTTCTCTCTTAACTTCTCACAAAAGCAGCTGATTATACTCCATTTCCCCCCATCCACACTAAACAGAACATCATACATTAACAAAATCCTCAGCTTTTTTCCCCCCTTCTGTTTTCCTTACTCTGTTCCTATTTTTCACATAAAGTCTGTCACCAATGGCTGGTTTCCTTCTCTCTGTAATGGAAATTTTGGGATTGGTTGAGGAAAACCCAAATCCTAAATCATTAAGATACTATCTCAGAATTATTACTTAACAATGAGAAATTTTATAGCAGACTTTGTGACAGGACATATTTCACTTACAAAACCATCTTTTTCTTTTTTCTCCCTGAGGTTATAAGGTGCTTAAATCATTTTTTTGAAGGAAGGAGGAAACAGCTGTGGCTAAAGCACACTTTTTCCATCTGTCATTTCATCTTTATTTTCTCTTTTGGTGCATGCAGCACTCTCAGAGTGAAAGCATCAGCAGCAGTGCCAATATTGGAAGTTAAAGAATGTAAACTTGGACTTGGATCATTTTGGTCAAGGTCTGAGAGCAGGATTTCTATTTTCCCCTTGTTTTCTGGCTGGGCTGGAGGTCACATTTCTGTTTCAGAGTGGTTTGAAGAGGCAGGTGCTGGGATGTGCCAACCTCTGCCCATCCCTCCAGCCTGACTTTTGCTGTGAATCACCTTCTCTGCTGCTCCAACTAATCAGAGCAGAGACCCTGCACCAAAGGTGATCCACCAAAAGGAAGGACAAGCACTGGACTTATCACAGATTCATTAAGGTTGGAAAAGACCTCCAAGATCATCAAATCCATCATTTATGCTGCAGCTGGTTTTGATTCCAATGTCTAAATTTATGGAGATCACTTTAAGCTGAGACTATTGGAAATAAAGATCTTCTAGGGGCATGAGCAGAACAGGCTGATGAGCTGAGACAAACACAAAGTGTTCTCTGCTTATTTAAATGAGACTTTGCCCAAATTGTCCCACCTTTTTGTACCCACCACTTTCCCTGCAGGGCATGTCTTGTGCGGAATAACCAAAAAATTACCATTTGGGACTGTTCCTGTGGCAGTGCCAACTTCAAGGCTCTGCAGAGGAAGCCTCAGGATGCCTGGCAACAGGTCTGGGAAACCAGCTTGGATATGTATCAGGCACTCAGCCTTAGTCATACCTGAGTGCTAAAATCTGACAGGTAGAGATTCAGATGAATAATATTGAGGAACACATTTATTATTCTAAGTCCAGACCTCATTCTGCAGTAAGAGAGTAAAATATAAACACCACAATATGGAGAGAGAGTTTGCCATCAGGGTAAAGCATTGGTGGAAACATCTAGAGGATTTAATTGCATTTTAATTCCTTCTGTCTCCTAAGGAGCAGAATGGATGACCACAGAGAAATCCTGTTCTCTTCTGTTGGGAGAGAAGGGTTATGAGCTATAGAGCAGCTTGGTGAAACATCCCACAATTAAAAAAAAAATATTATTTGGATGAAAAAGGAGTGTATAATCCCACAGTTGCTGCTCATTTTTGTGCCAGCTAAACTGGATTGGCACCTCTCCCAAAAAGGCCAGCGCATATTTTGATTTTGATTTTCATTTTCTTCTTCCTTTAAAAAACTGCCCCTGTAAAGTCAGCCAGGATTTAAACAAATACATCTATAGCTTGATAATACTGCCATTAAAATAAATAATTAGGAATGAGGCCTGAAACAACTGTCCAGAGACACTCAAACACGTAAATCAGCCCAAGTATTTCAATAACAGGGAGGTGATGATGGACCCTGTGTGAGGAGGTTGTGCTGGAGAACCGCAAGGCTCGTTTGGATAGAAGGAGCATCAAACGGATCAGTGCAAGGCCTGGGAGTTCCAGGGTGTTCCTGGGCCAATTCATCTCCAGGAAAACTGTCAGAAAGGGCAAATGGTGACATAATTCTTCCCACTTGGTTACATTGCTCTGTGGGAGCAGAGCAGCTTTTAACTGACAAAGACAGATCTCACCTCTGCAATCCAGGCCTCTGCACTATTTTTTGTTATTTTTTAGCATGAAAAGCACTGATTTTCTATTAAATGTTTTTGGCTTTGAAGCTACAGCAACACTTATTTCAGAGACTCACATCTCTCCTATAGATCCCTATGGACATTTCATTGATGGAGATAAATATTGCCCCACATTCCTTTTTATTACTTGATGTCAAAGAGCTTGACTCATCCATGGGTTACAAAGGGAGTTTTACAGTGGGTTTGAGTTCTCAGTTTCCATCTTTATCAAGTGATTTCGTCTTTCCCAGGGACACCTTCCACTAGCCCAAATGCTCCAAGCCCCATCCAACCTGACCTTGGACACTTCCAGGGATGGAGCAGCCACAGCTCCTCTGGGCAGCCTGTGCCAGGGCCTGCCCACTCTCTGAGCAGACTTTCCTCCTCACATCTAATCTAAATTAACCCATTTATTAATCTAAAATCAATCCCTTTATTTATTTCGCAGCCCATTTGCTCACAGGGTTTCCAGTCCATCGCTATCACTCGGAGGGAGGACACCCCAAATAAAGGAAGTCCAGGTTTCAACCCATCACCTTCAGCCAGAGCTGCTCAGCCCTGCACTGAGATGAACCCCCTCCGATGCCCCCCAGGCTGCCCCCCAGCCCTGTGCTGCTCCCTGGCATGGCAGGTTTTCCTCTCCTCTGACTGAGCCCCGGGAAGGTGGCGCAGCTCCCGTGCTGAGTCACAGCCTGTTCCTCAGGCTCCCAGCAGGAGCTGTCCCCAAGGCAGGACGTTCCTGCACAGCACACACAGCACTCAGGGAACACGAATGAGTCACTGCTGTAATTTTTTAATACCCCACATCAATAGATGCTCGTGGCAAAAAAAGAAGTCTATTGCAAGTACCCATTTGCTTTGTGATACCATTTCTTTACCCTCCAATAATCCCATAGTAAGTTTAGGAAGAAAAAAATTACCTTCCGCTTCGTCCCTATGAAATCCTACTTTTCTTCTCATGCACATCCACCAAGATCAAATAAAGCTGTGAAAGTTCATTTTTTTTGGTGGAAAACAGCATGGTGGTAACACTATTGATGTTGGCTCAGGAGAGCAGATCTTCCTCAGGAACAGGGAAAGCTGCTGCCTTTTCTATCATCAGAAAGGTGGGGAAGTCAGGAGAGATAAGAGAAGGCACATTTGACAATGCACAGGATTGCCACACATCAGTATTTTTCAGGCAAAATGTTTTTCTTAGTTGAAATACAGTTTGGTCTGGCAAATTTAACACACAAGATCAGACTTTTGGAACTCTTTTCTTTTGCATGTGAAGTGTTAATGAACTTACAATGATGGTTTTAAAGAAGAAAACCATCTCTTTTGAATGTATCCTGGTGTGAAGGCTTTATATGTCTAACTAGAAGCATGAACTGTTCAAAGTGTTTCATTTTCAACTTGCAAAACACAAATACTTTAAAAAATGCAGGATCTTTTCTGATGAGCTGCATCTTGTTTGTCCACTTTCAAAATGAACGAAAGTGCCTTGACATAAAATCCAGGAAAACGAGCAGAAAAAATAATCAAATGATGGGGCCAATGAGAGTCAAAAGCAGCTGTGGATGAGGGTCCTGCTGATGCCCAAAATGTCTGTCCAACTGGGATGGGGATTCTGGGGCTAGAAAATGTCATCCTTAACTCAAGGTTTAAGGTTTGCAAAGTCGTAAAAGACCTGAAAACGCATCTTTGAGTGGAAAGGTTTAGTCAGCTTCAGAAACAGCGTTCATTTCTAATGATGGAAAATTGCTAATCTTCCCAAGTTTGTCACCAAACCAGCGCTAAAATCTGAATGGAAAAAGTTCTGCAGTCATTTCTGTGAAATGTCATGGAATTCCGAAAAGGAGAAAAATAGGAGTGTTACTTCTGTTTGGTTTTTTCTTGCATGGTCTGGTAGTTTGGATCTTGCACTCAGGGTTGGACTCCGCTGACCCCTCTCAGGGAAATCCTTCAGGTACCAGGAAAGTGTTGTTGATGGGGAAAGAGCTTCGAGAGGATACCCCGTGTGACCTCGGAGCCAGGTCCCCCAGCCTCGGATATTACCATTTCCCCTACGTCAAATTAGCAATTCAAAGCACTAATTACTGTGGTTTCTAACACATCTCAATGAACACGGTAAGCACATTTTATACTAATCCAATTAACAGATTTCCCCCTCTTTTTTATCTCGAGAAAATGCCTTGCAAGCCATTGTTTTGCCGGTTAACAATTCTCTGCTGATACTTAGGGACCAAACACAAAACAGATCATTTCCATTTAACCAATTTCTAGGAAAAAAACCCTCCTGCTGCCTCCAGAACAGCCTCCAACATTAACACATCACACGGACAGCCAGAGTGGAACAGAGCAAAGCAAGGACCCCCCAGCACAGCAGAGTAAACTAATGAGGGCTCAGAGTAAATACCAGTGTCAAAGGCAATTCATTAGCTAATCTTATCTAGAGAGCACATCTAAATGTGTCAGGTGATAAAAAACCAAAGCAGCTCCAACTGGCTCGCTGGGAGGCGCCTGTTTGAGCATGGAAAGAATGAAGAAGCACAGCCCGTGATACACATCCCTCAGCCCAGGCTGGGGCACCACCACCAGCAGCAGGTTGGAGGTGACAAAAGTCCTGCAGAGCCCGTGGTTGGGGAAAGCGTGACATGTGCTATAGAAATCCTGTGCCTTCTGCTCCGTGGGGGTTTCAGCTTGGTGCAAAATATCTCACACAGGAGCTCTTCCAGTAAGAAACTAAATACTTCAATAATAAAGATATCAATACATGTATAAAGAGAGAATCAGAATATCCTGAGTTGGAAGGAACCCACAAAGATCAAGTCCAACCCTTGACCCTGCACAGGACAACCCTAAACATTCTAGTATGCCCCTCAGAGCGTTGTCCAAACCCTCCTGGAGCTCTGGCAGCCTTGGGGCTGTGCCCACTGCCCTGGGGGGCCTGGGCAGTGCCCACCACCCTCTGGGGGAAGGACCTTTCCCTGAGATGCAGCCACAGGTACTGCTGCATACCTGGGCACCACCTACAAAGGCTGGACAGGGTCATGCCCTGGTGTGAGGCACAGCACCAGCTGTTGGGCTGCAGAGGCATAAAATGAGCTGCAAATACTCTGGAGCTCTCTGGGAGTTACATGGAATACAGAGAATTACACCTTCCTTTGGGACTGGTTCTCTTTAATTGAAAGTGTCACCTTTCAGAATCGTTTTAAAAGTAAAAAACCTAAACCAAATCAACATTTTCCTATCGAAGTTCTCACAATCTTCCTGGGTGTTTCTTTCCAGTTTCACCTTTTGGGATCACCTCCCTTCAATGCCTAAAGTCTGACAGTTTCTTGGAAATACTGTTCCTCACTTTTGGGTACCTACTGTATCCTTAGTGAAAAAAACACCCCTTTCACATTCCCGAGTTCATAGACAGAACAGCTGTGCATCTTTACTGCACATATGCTGCATTCTGGTTTTGCTTGTTCGCCAGCAGACAGGAAAGTTTTATTTTTAGGCAGATGTGAAAGCCCTAATTTGTTGCAGAGGGGAATAGAGAGCCTAATAATAGCATACAATACAGCCAATGCCAAATTAATTAATGGAGACCAAAACAGGTTACAGCTTACGAGCCAAAGCTACTATTTTCCACTTCCCCAGCTCTCCCTCTCTCCAGAATAGTGTAGTAGAGTTGGAGTTGGGACAAGTGTCCTTCTTCCCTGTGATATTTGCTCATTACTGGAGGCTTTTCTGGGGGTGGTGGTGCAGTGAGGTTTGTCTTGACCTTACACCACCGGTGGAAGAGCCCAACCTGCTTGTCATTGTTACTCCTTCCATGACTGACCAACAGCCCCTTGCTGATGGACACATCCCAGCTCACAGCACGGTGGGAAGGGGCAGGGAGGAGGAAACCTCAGAGCTTTGGAGAAGGCTTTGAGGAGCTGCTGTGACCAGGTGCATCCAACGTCGTGGGTTCCAGCTCCAGCACCCGGGGCAGAGGAGCCGGAGGGAGGGCTGGAATAGCTGAGCTCCCGCTCTGCTCTCGGGTGACCACACGTGTTTGCTGTCAGCTCTTTCCAAGTAGGAGCAGGAGCCTATTTTAAGCTCTGCCTTTCCTCACGCACACACTGTTGCCATGGCTGCAAAACTAATGCACATGGAAAGAGAGGTTCTCACTCTATTGACTCAGCAGAGAGGCATGTCACTGCATCTCGATGGTTCTTAACTCCTCTAAGTGAGAGATGGTGGGGCTGAGCCTTCCCCAGCTGGTGCTCAAGTGGCCTGACAGTGAATCCCTGTAAATCTGCAGCAGCTGACACACTAACCCCTCTGGTTTCTGCTGCTACACCTTCCAGAATTGTTTATCAGATATTGTAATTGACTCAGCTTCCCCTCCTGTGCCACCCCTTGAAGGATTTAACCTGAGAGACAGGAGAAAGTTGTATTTGTACTCTCCTGGTCATTCTTTGCTGCTCTGAGTGCCCAGGGAGGGGATGCCCAAGTCAGGTACATGAGTATCTCAGCCTTTCACTTGCATCAAATTCCCAGAGGCACAGGCAGCAGTTCAGGGGACATTTAAAGGTGAATTCCAATGCCCTGAGAGTGAGCTTTGATTCCAGACTGCTGTAGGATCCAGTGTTACACTTGCACTGATTTTGCTCACATTTGCAAACTTCCAGCCAGCTCTGATGCAAATAGAATTGTTAACATTTTGAAGCTGTTGTTTGCCAGGATATTTCCAGAAGAAACCATCAATACACTTCAAACAAGCCTGCTGCAAATTTGGATAACATTTTGAACAGATACTTGATCTAAACGTTTAAATTTCCCTGCCCATTGCTAATCTTAAACAGAGAAGAAAAACAACCCAGCACAACTTTAATAAGAACAGTAGTCAGGTCTTCAGTGACTATGAACTTGCAAAACTCCCTTAGCTTCCAAGTTTATTGAAGATTTAAAGTAAGGAAGGTGCAAATGCAGCAATGGGATGAGGTGGGAATGGCTTTAAGTTGAAATAAAGTATATTTAGAACAGATATTGGGAAGAAATTCCTCCCTGTAAGGGTGGGGAGGCCCTGGCACAGGTTGCCCAGCCCCATCCCTGGAACTGGAGATAGAATTAAAAATATCAAGGGACTAAGATAGGGTTTGACTTCTGAAAATGAGACTAATGCCAAGAAAACAAGAGACTGCAAAGGGGTTGAGCAAAGAATAAACCTTTAGGAAGATGGGGAAAAAAGTTTACCTACATTTTGTAATTTTTTTGCTCTAACTTGCAAGCCTTACACTCTTTATTTAATTACCTAAGGATAGATGAGTTAATAATCTGCAAACCTGGGACTGACTCACTGGCACAAGGTAGATGGGAGACAGGCAGGTTTTCTCCAGGAGCCAAACAAGGTTCCAAAATACCCCCCAGGAACACATCGTGTTTTGCATCAATGGTCTGCACTCAGTGACACCACTGGCTGCCTGCACGTTCCTTCACTCAGCCAAGTGCACCTTCATTAACTGCTCTAACGTTAGAAGTCTTGGTACAGAAGCAATAATGATTAATTCCAACAAAAAAAGATCCCATCTACTCAGAGTTTGCTGGGAAGAGTGTCCCAGGAGATGCAGTCTGTACTGAAGATTTTTTTTTTTGCACATTTTGTTTTCCCTTTGCATGGCAGTGGCAGGGAGGGAGAGTCCAGAGGAGCTCAATACGTGTGCATGCAGGTACAAAGAGCTCATAGTGAGCCAGAAGGGCACCCCTGCCTTAATCTGAGTAAGGGATTCAGGGTCCTCTATCTCATCAGCTCCTCTTCAAAAGGATGAACAACCACCTTACCTGAATCCTCAGTTAATTTATAAACATGATCATATTTCGTTTAGTTTGTGACTTGGCAGCGTAGGGGTTGCTGTTTATCAGTTCCCACTTTTGTTTGTGCCAAGAGTTTGCAAGACTTTCACACCATTAAAATCCAGCCCCTCAGCTCAGTTTAAAGCTGTCAAGTGTCAAGATATAAATATTACCTCCTAGCTATTACTGTTTATAAAGTGATCCAGCTCTTTAAAAAGTCAGGTTATACCATATACTCCTGTGCCTTCCTGCAACCGTTAATTCCAAAGGCTGCTGAAACATGTAGGATATTTTCCCTTTGACATGCTTTAAATGTATTTGTCATTAATCTTGACCCTTTGACTGTTCCCTGAGGGACAATGAAGTGATCAGACAGCTGTGCCCCTCATAACTTTTAATACTTTAATTAAATCCCCTTTGGACCTTTTCCCCTCCTCTATTCTTTCTTTAGTTCAGCCACCAAGAAAAACGACCACAATTTTAACATCTAAACACTGGAAACTATGAACATATAACAATGCAGAAATAATTTCTTATTTTTCAATTTACTTAATTATTTTTAAATTTAATTTCTGGAATGAATGAATGAGAGTTCTATTTTCTTCTGAAAGCTCTTTTTGAAGTCCCAGTGGTTTGGCCTCGTGTGGATAACCATAAACAGAACTGTACAGCTTTGGACAGATCCTCTTCAGAGAGAGTTCAAGTTCTGCTCTTCCATAGTTTAACAAGACAATAGTCTTTATAAAACTTTTACCCACAGAAATAGTTGATCTGTTCTGAGAATGATCAATCTCATTTAAAGGTAACAGGGCTTGGCTTCCACATAAAACAATCCCTATCATTTCACTATCCTCTCCTCAGTTTTTGCATCCAATTCTTGGTGTTTGGGATTTATTGGCATGTATAGGAATTGCCCGAAATGTCAGCAAATTGGCAAATCGTAAATATAACTGACATAGAAAACAACAAGAAATTGTTTTCCACTGACTCAAGCTTTCCATTAAAACACTGTCAAAAGTGAGGATCATTTTTGATTCCACAACTTTTCTTGGAGAGATTAAAGAAATCAGGCAGGATTAAATCAATGCCAAATGACTTTGCAGTATTTATTTTTGCAAGGTGCAGGTGGGGGCACAGTACTAGAATCCTGTTTGGTTTTTACACCTTTTTTCCCCTCCTTCTTCTCCACTGAGGATTATGGAACACTCCTAATCTCAATTAAATAAATTCATGCTGTATTTGTAAGGGCACAAGTAAATCTCACCTCAGTAAAATAACTTTGGCTGTTCCTGTTAAAAACTCCCCCAAACAACATGAGCTTCAACTAGTCGGGGCTTTTTTGCAACTGACAAACTGTTTCCTTGGAAAACATCACAGGACCTTGATGAGGAGAGGTGGCAATTCGGATTTGCACATTTTCAAGCTCATCAGAACTCAGAAATCAAAAAGAAGCTCAGCCTTGTGCTCAGGGGGAAGCAGCTTCACCAAACCCCTGCAAAGCCCAGTTGAGTCTGTGGCAAACCTTCTACCTACAGTGAAACAAACTGTTTCCCAGAATCCAGAAAAAGCAGGAGAACCTCTAAACACATGGACTATGAGACTGTCACATTCTTTGGACCAAAACTCCCCAGTTTTACCATCCTGCAAACCTGCTCCAGGAGAGGGAAATGGTTTTGTGGGCTCTCCTGCTCCACACAGGACCCCAGAGATTTTCATAGTCATCACCCACAAATTACACAACCGTGAGATCCCCAACTCCTCTGGAATGCTCATACAAAGGAATTGAAGGTGAAAAAGCCTCCTAAAGCAGCAGCCAAGACATTCTAGCCCAGGAAAGTTTTTACATCAGTCTTGGAGCCAGGACACCTCTGAAAACAGAATCCACTAAGGCTGGAAAAGACCTCCACAATCCTCAAGTCCAACCTTCAACCAAATACCATCATATCACTAAGTGCCATGTCTACTCATTTTTGTGCAATTCCAGGGATGGTGATTCCAAGTGTTGTGCCTGGTATTGCCAGGAAACCCTTCAGTACAGGCAGGAAAACACTACATTTTTAAACCTAGACATCCCGAGTCCAGCTGAGCCCTGCAGGTCAATTACCCAGCAATGTCATCCCTTCTGCTCCCCAGAAAGCCAGTCATGGTTTGTACTCGTCCAACATAAATTAAACCTGCCGGTGGAGGTGCCTCTGGGGAGAATTCCACTGGAGAGGCAGGACAGTAAATGAACAGCTTCCATAAGCTGAATTCCATTTACCTTTGGAGCATGAAGGGACATTCCCTACATCAGGGAAGACCCACCGTGTCCCAGAGCATATGAAGGAGAACCTTTAAGCTTCACCACAGAAACATTTCTCTGAAGCAGCAGTGGATGGAGCAGATTCAGACTGACACAGAGGGAGGAAAAGGGCATCTGAGATAAAAGTGGCTTATAAAATAACTTGGAATGTCAGCACATGATTATGTTGTTTTCCCCTCAATCATTAGACAGACTGCTGTGTTGCAAAACACTCCCAAGCTTAAGAAACTGCTAATGGGCAACAGCTTTTGGAATGCCATAAATGCTAAGTTTTACTGGGCTGGAAAGACAACGCATTGTACAGTCAGAAGTCAGATGGGGAAATATTTGGACACTTGCAGCTTGTAATAAAAGGAGAGAAAGTGGATTATTAGGTTTTGTAACTCATTAAAGAACTGCAAAAAAAGATTTGTGGGATATCAGCACCCACCACTCACAGCACCTTGGGCTCTTTCCAGCCCTTTCTCAAAGTGATTTCACCTGCAGAAAGATGACACCATTAACTCCCTACACGCATCAAGAACAGCCTGAGCTCAGAAAACCATTGCAGATGAGAAAATCTGACAGATGAGAGCATTAAACCTGGTAGACACTGAATAGCTGGGGTAATGGTCTTTGCTTTATGGCTGAAGGTGTGAGAGAAGCCCCTTGTCTTTCAAGGCAGGATCTTCAAAACCCAGCTGTGTGCACAGGGCTGAGCCCAAACCCAGATGACTATAGGCCTACGTGGCTTTTGGCTGAAGCAACGAGCAGGATGAGCTTGTATCTGCCTCCAATAAATCTCCTTGACTTGCCCCAAGACTAATCACAATGGAATGAAAAAGCCTTTTACTTTAATAAAGCAGAGGGCCATTCCAAAGGTAAATGAGGAAGAGATACATTAGAAAGAATAAAAATTCCTTTCAAAGGTATTGGAAGACACTGAAAGGCTCTGCAATCCCTGCTTGGCAGCTCCATGCCGAGCACCAGCTCTCTGCTCTTTGTTCTAAGAGCACTTCACGCTCCTCAAGAGATGGACGTGCAGCAACGAGGCTTTTAGTGGCTATGACAGATCAAAGTTGACCTGGTAGATAAACACATTTATCTAATGATTACATTTTCCTGTGCCAAATGAAAACACATAAAAGTGCAAGATTCAACAGCTTTGTATATGTCTTTTTTTTTNAAAAAAGTGCAAAATTTAAAAAGTTTTTTTTTTTTTTTTTTTTTTTTTTTTTTTTTTTTGCTTGAGCTGCACAATGGAAATTGTTTGTACTCTTTGCCAGAACAGTAACGCTCCACAATGCTGGATTTGGCAGGGACGGAGCAGAGTCCACATCACTCTCCAGTGATTGCTGGAAGAGAAACGCCAACAATTTGTTTTTACACTTACAAGATGTGTCATGTACAGTTACAGAGGGATCCTAAACAATTTTAGCCAACCATCTGCTGGCTCTGGGGATATCAGAAGGAATTTCTTCTGGGACAGGGTGGTCAGGCACTGGAAGGGGCTGCCCAGGGTGGGTTTGGAGTCCCCAGCCCTGGAGGTGCCCAAGGAATGACTGGACATGGCACTCAGTGCTCTGGGCTGGGGGACAGGGTGGGCCCCATAGGATGGGAGAGCTTTTCCAAGCATAATTATTCTGTGATCCTTCATTAACATTGGAAACTCTAAGAAGCCACCAGAACTGGGTCTTCCCAGCAGGAGGGCAGTGAAGGATCAGCTCATGACAACATTGTGTAGCAGTTCTGGAAAGGATGAGCAGTCAGCAGTCGAGCCTGATGGAAGGATTATCATGAACTTCAGTGAATGCTGGGTCAGGGCTCAGATACAGCTTGATTACAGCCTCTTAATTAGGTCTTGCCATGGCAGCCACCACGTTATTGAATACCAGCATCATTACGTAAAGACCTTTGGTACAGATGTGTCATTAAGCAGATCTGAAACACTTCAGAAGTTAATTGGTACTGTCATTGTTCATTTTTCAATAATATGAGTAGTTAAATAATCAATCTAGACTGACAATTTTCTCTATTGGATCTGTAAAGACATAATTTTCTAATTTTGTGATGTTTGACTTCTTTATTCTGACACTGACAGTTTACATATTTATTTGCTTAGTCACTTGCCTTTGTGATTCCCACAATTGTAGGCATTAATCTTCACTCATTTTATTTTTATACCTTTATTTATACAAACTTCACTTGTTGCAGCCTACTTAGCACAACTCTTCATTAATATAATGCTTGTTTTTCCATGTGTGAAACTAATCAAAATTATAATGGGACAAACACTTGTCAGATGCTGAACACTCAGTCTTTCTAAACACCGTTTGTTAAAGTGGCAAGAACATTTCTGTAGGAATACTGGCACCTGGGAATTACAACACAAAAGCCTCTCTCTCCCTATGGAAAATTAAGTAACTTTTTATATGCTGGAAGTGCACAGTTGCAAGCTAAATATTGTGGTGGGGTTTATTTTACCACCAGACAGCTTAACTCCATAACTGACTGAGCCCTGTAAAGCACCCCATGAGTAACTGTTGATGTGTTTAAGTCTAAAATAGTTTATAGGAGGTATTTTTTTCTCTGACAATGCTGACTAAAGTTACCATTTGGTGTACTGGAAATTCCTAAATAGCACCAACAACAGTGGACTAATAATAACCTGAGGGGCAGGAGAGACCTGAGCAATGAGCCTTGCCCGGGGTGTTGCTGGGGGTGAATCCTACTGGACAGGAGTTCAGCTGGTTGGTTGGCATGTCAGTTTTTGGTAATTCTCCATTTCTTCAAGTCTTTGGGACTGATTTTAGTGACACCACCTAACATTTAGCCCATGAAAACCTCAATTCAGAAGAGCCAGGTGTTCTACCAGCTGACCTCAGAGGTAAGACATGACACCACAGCCCATGTCCTTCTGAGACTGAAGCCTTGTGCAAGTTGATGTTTCTTGCCTCGATTCTGCTCAACACACCAAACATTCCCAAAGTGTTCCAACAACCCCAAGAACTGGCACTATTTCACTGCCACCTTCACCTCTGTGGGGCTTGATAACCCGCCTTCAAGGCTCTGTCCACTCAGAGCAGCTCAGAGTGAGCCCACTCACAACAGCACAAAGCCTGAATGCCTTTCATGATAGAACTGACTGTGAAATGATGGAATTTTCCTATTTTTATATCAGGAACAAGTTACCTTGGTCTCACACCACACAATTGTAGTGGGAAAAGGATGAACAGCAAGTTCCTTACTTTAATTTGAGACTGATTAATTCTTGCGTATTTTGGTAGGACAGTATGACCACAGTAGCATAAAAACAAGATTCTCATATTAAAACCCTGATGTTTTTTAAAAACCAGCATAAGCCTAATAATGGAAAAGCAGATAAGATTCAGATACTTTAGGAGGATCCCAAAATGTCTGCAGACAAGAGGAGAGTCATATATGCATTAATATAAAGCTATACATTCGTCCTACAAAGGATTATTTTCTTTGAGTCACAACCATGTGTGAAATAATGTAGAATCATTTCAGTATGTACTTTTTGAAGCATTATAATTTATAAGCTAAAGAACAGAATGAGCTCAGGATGAGCATTCACCACTTCCACAACCCCGAAAAAGGTACTCAAATTCAGACTTAAAAATTCATCTTTTGAGAAATCCAAACTACTCCAATTACTATCATTTAGCCAGGATTTCCCATTTCACTGAGATTTTAATAACCAGTTTAAATTATCACAATTTTAAGTGCTGTTATAGATACAGAAGTGTCCCTATTTTACTTTTACCTTTGATAATTAACCAGGGATTTCTCCCTAACCTTAGCAGTGTCTGGAGCCAGAGCAGCCACATCTGCCCTGAAGGACAGGACACTTTCTTCAATGCTTATACTCAAGAAATTCCTCCTCTGATGCTGAAATTCCTCAGCCCTGCAGCTGGAAAACCACAAGGAAATGTGGGGAGACAGATGGACACAAGCAGAGAATTTGGGATGAGCCAGCCTGTGACCCTTCCTTTCCCTAAGCCCCCCCAGAGCTCCCTGCTCCGGTCACAGCCAAAACAAGGGGTTGCTCTCTGGGCTACAGTAACAGTAGGATGGAAATCAGGACCTGCCTAACCTTTCCCCGTGTGTATATTTATTTTACAGCCCTGTTTTTCCACAGTTGCCATTGGATGTAGTGCCCCAGCTGTCCTTGCTTGCTGGCAGGGTATTTTTGTTCACTTATCTCCAACCTAGCAGTTATTCTTTTCCATCAGTGTTTAGTTTCCAATTCCCTCACCCTGACCCCCTGTGAAGAAGAGGGTCCTCTTTTCACCTCTGAACTTGGTCCTTTCAGCAGCTTTATCAGGGATGCACCGACTTCTGTGGCTTCATCTGTGGGTTGGGATAATCCATTTATCCTCTCAGTGGGTTTCTTACTCTCTACACATGTCAATGGTCTGTGCTGGTGGGAGACTTCATCATTGACGTTCCAGAACAAAGGAATACAGTGTCAAAAAAAAAAAAAAGAAACCAAAAAAAAAACACTGTATTGTGCAATTTTTACCTCTAAATTTCACCTGGGATCCACAAAACACCCATTTTTCCCAGTTTCAGATAGAAATTTCAGTTTTGCTTGGTTTCAATGTAAAGAATCACAATTTCATCTCATTGCTGGGTCATTAATTCACATACAAATGATAGAGTTCTTCAACTACTGCTCCACCAATTAAGCACAGTTTTGAAGGAGTCAAAACCACTCAGATTCCCCTTTGCACCACAGCGCAGACTTTATGACAGTGACCATTTGTTTTCATTGCTTGCAAATCTGGAACATCTCCCTGTGCTGCAGCACTAAATGGACAAACACAGTGAACATCAGCATTCAGAGGAGAAGCCCATCTGTCATGGAACTGAATACTTAATGTGCAAGGAGAATAAAAGAGGAAAAATGAAAAGTCTTGGTACAAAAAAACAAAAAAAAAATCACCTCTCAAGCACAGAGGTTTCTGATCAGGTGAAGAGGGAACTTCTGGAGCAGCCAAGAGGACCACCCGAGGAAATAATGAGCCAAAAAGCAGACAGATCCAAATACCCAATGGCCAAGGGGCTTTCTTGGTCACACAGAGACCTCAACAGCAGCTCCTCTCACAGCAAACTGTGGCCACTCAACCAAAAGGTCCTGAATCAGCAAACTGGACTTAAGCTGAAAAAAAACCACTTTACTGAGCTTGGAAAAAGAAACAAAAGCCAGAGGGAGAAGTATGGAGATGGCACCTCCAAAAACATCTTGTAAATTTGGCCAGACTTTGAGCTGCTGCATCCTGTGAATAGTTCCCTTAATAGAGCACGAGCTCAGTTTTACAACCACCCTTTACAAGAACTCTTTCATGTTCTTGTTCCACACGTGACCCATGAAACAGATTTAGGTGCCTCATAAGTAGGCAGATAAATATGAAATTTCTGGCCTTGGGTTTTAAGAGCAGAGATGAGGGAAGAGTCCCAAAAGCAGATCCAGAGCATCTTAACAATGGGATGGGTGCACAAATGCCTGGAAAGCACCTGTTAGTGGAGATTAGCAAATAAATCTTTGAGGAGCAGAGTAGATGAATAATACCCCTACCAATCACAGGGCCAACACTGGGGAGAGAAAAGAGCATCCATAAAAATCATCTGTAAATAGAAAATCCCAGAGCTCCAGACAGGAAAGCTTATTTTTAAGCAGTTATTTCTGTGTTATGTGTTTCCACTTAACATTACAGACCTAATCACTTGCAGCTTCATAGGAGGGTTGAAACCCACTTGCACACAGCCAGATTTCCATCCACAGCCCTTTGCTGAATTACCCTCCTGACCAACTGGCCTTGGTCATACAAACAAGTTCTCTGCACTCTCAAATACACTTTTCTTTGCTTCTCTGCCTCCACTGGATGACAGTGAGCGCTCTCACCAGGCACTGCTCCTTCCCAGCATGTACATTCAGGGAAAGTGGAAATACTGAAGAAACAACCAGCACAGTTTGCCCTTGCTACCATCGAGGACATTATATTTAAACAATATTTGTTTTACAGCTGAATGTACCTTTCCCAGAATATTCTGAGTCAGAGACATCAATTTCAACAAACTTATGTATCTAATAGTTGTCCTGAGGTCATAAGATACCTGTGTATAAACTTAGGAGTCACAGAACAGTTTGGGTTGGAACTTCAAACCCATCTTCTTCCACCCTCTGCCATGGGCAGGGACACCTTCCACCAGCCCAGGTTGCTCCAAGTCCTGTCCAACCTGACATTGGACATCTCCAGGGATGGGGCAGCCACAGCTTCTCTGGGCACCCTGTGCCAGGGCCTGCCCACCCTCAGAGCCAAGTCACTCCCTGGCATCACTCTTATTTTTATTAATTCAGACATAACTGAGATTCTAAAGCTTTTCTCAGGGTTAGGGTACTAAGAGAAATTTCAGAATTAAAGATACTTTCCCCAGGAATTTTTCAATCAACAACCTGCTGCTGAAAATAGGGACCTGCCATTTAGCAGGAAAGGATATTACTGGAAATGCATTTTCCAAGTGCTTCTGCTCACTGCCCTTGCTCCACTCCATCCCCAACATCCTCAGCCTCTCTCTTGGCACAGAGGGAACAGGACACAAGTTGCCTTCCACATCTGGACACACCTGGCTGGCTTTCAGCCTCTGCCTGGAGTCCTGCAGTGGAACTTTCCATTTCCTCCCCTCCAGAATAGCCAAGTTCTGCTCTGTGAGGCAGAAATGCCCAACAGTTAAAGCCTGCATACATCCCAGCATAGACCTTCCCTAAGCTTCTCCAGCTGGGATGGCTTAGGTTTATTGGAGGCTGAGAGGTTACACTGCTTCTGGGAACTTCTAACTGCAGCATGAGCATTAATCAGCTGCTTTAAAGTGGAAAATTCACATAGGTCAGGACATGAAAGCCTTAAAAACCCCAATCAAAATGAAATATTTAGAAGTGTGACAATCTGGGCCTCATTGCACCAGGTGGTGTCTCCAGAAATACAAGTGGTGTCATTCAGTGGTTGTGCTACACATGACAAGGAAAAAATGCTCCAGACTAGAAATTCTAGAGGCAGGAGTGAAGCATTTTAACCCTTAGCAGAAACAGAGTATTGGCCAGAGCATTGCCCTTACTGACCCTCCACTCAAAGCCTTCCTTATGTTGCAACAGGAGACCTTGATAATCCCCCCTATTTACAAACCCACTTTTTCCTCTCCTTGGCCTTTCCCACAAAGGCAGAACAGAGTTCCAACAGGGCTGGCTCCAGGCTGCCACAGCAGCAAGGCTGAATTCTGTCACTCCAAGGACAAGAGGGACTGCTGGGTTTCTGCTTGGAGGGAGCCAAGGGATGGGTGGAAAACTGGGATGGCCTCAGATCAGGTCTGCTCCTGTTGCTGCTGCACAAACCTCCTCCAGGAGCAGCTGGGATCACCAGTGCACTGGTGAAGAGTTTACTGCAATTCCTACCTTACCATCAAAGTTGGGCTTCACCCAGTTTGTGAAATCATGGACAAAACCTCAGACTCACAACCCGTCTTTTCTGCACTTTGCCACCTGCAAGGCTGGGAAAAGCAACTGGAGAGCAAACATCTCCAGTATAGTTTTAACTGGTGGCTCCTTGATTTTCCATTAAGTGTTCCAGAATTTATTTCCAAAAATACAGAGAGTGCTCTGGGGGGCAGCCGGAGCCACCCCCGAGTTCTGCTTCCCTAGATGACCCCTCTCCTTTGGAAAACCCTGTAACAGAGCAACAGGGGATGGAACCTGCTGTGGGGAAGCTAAATCAGTGCTTTCCATGCCTCCTAATCCCCCTGAGCCCTGGCACCCCTCACAGGGGCTCCAGCAAGGCCAAAGGACTTGGATGTGACACTAAGCTGGTGAACCAGGTGCTGGGCAGTATTTCTTTCACCTCCCCCTATTTTTGCTTACCTGCCATTTTAAGGCCATCTGTAAATATAGATCAGAGGGTTCATGAACAATAGGATATGGAACACCTTGCAGGAAACATTTTAGCAGCAAAGGAACTCTCCCTCTTTTCTTGGACTTTTCAATTCTCCAGCAAGTGTTGTCTTTTACAGATGGAAAAAGCTGAACCCCGGAGCCCACCCCAAGCACTTTATACCCTCACAGAGAGATCGCATTTTGCAAAGTATGGGCTGTGAATCAAGAGCTGCAGCCTGGAGCCAGCTCTGACAGCCCTTCCCTGCAGGCAGGGACCATCCTGAGGGAGGTTTTCCATGAGCTGTGTTCAACAGCAATCTCTTGGAGGACAGTTTGCTCAGCCTGTACTTTCAATAATGAATGTACACGGGGAGAGTTGCTCTGGAGCAGCAGCTTTCATTACCAATTCACTCTGCAGCTTGGCTTGGAACAGCACATTTGCATGTCTACATCCCAAAAAAGCCCCTTTTCAAGATGACATTGTTTCTTCTCAGAGCTGGGCATATTTAAGGTGTAGAAAGCTGCAGAAGTGCACGTGAGATGGTTCCCAAAGCAGATGTGAGGTAAGAGTTCATTCTCCCATTGAAACTCAAGGCTCAAGAAATCATTACAATGGCACAGAAAATTGTTATGGACACAAGGGGTGTTTTTTGTGAGCAAGTAAAGAAGGATGTTAGAGCATTTTATCCCAAATTATCAGTTACTGACAGCTTTGGGGAAAGCAGTTGATTTTTTCCTTTCTGACTCCAATTTGAGCAGACTCCCTTAGGAAAAAAAAAAAACAAACTCAGACCAAGATATGAAGAATTATCTTTGCAATGAAGTTTTCTGCAAAACATTTACTTTTTCAGGTCCCAAAATTTCAGTAAAGGAGGTCACAGACAAGGGCATACATAGAAAAATAGTCCTTGGTTAACTCTGATCTCTGGTATTTCAATGAGATTTTCTGGAGCATTCATCCATCTCCCTGGCATGAGGGGGGCTGGCCCCCAAGCACTGGGGAAAATCCCACCTGTAGTGACTAATTACTCACTTTGACAATTCATTGTAATAAATTAGGCACTCATTGGATGTTTTTTCCTTGCATTTACAAGACAACTTAATGTTATTTAGGCCATGAATAGCTGGCACGGCAGTGAGTTTGCACAGAAAGTTAAAAAATGGGTTTGGTGTCCAGTGCAGTCCCAAAACCCCACACCAGGCCAGGTCCTCCTTGTGAGTATCTGACAGAGCTGCTCATGGGCACAGAGATTCTGGCCCTGCTCATCTTTGTTATTCCAATTTTTAAAGTGAAATGAAGGTGTTAAGGCAGATCATGCTGCATTCACATGGATGGGGTTGGTGTTCTTGAACAATATCCAGCTCAAAGCAACAAAAGGACTGAATTTCTCATTTTAAAAATATATGTTCATTCTCTATTATGCTGGTTTTTTAAAATATATGCTCATTCTACAGGATCTGTATGATCTCAGAATATTTGGGAAAAGAATAAGAAACCCACACTGAATGCAAACCCAAAGCATTCCTGTTGAGTGGCCACTGACACTCCTGGCCAACCTGCAGATACCAAACGAGCACAGGGCTCAATCCACGATGCTCCAGCACATTCAGGCAGGAGCACTGCCTGCCTTCCTAATCCTGACAGCAAGGAAACGGCCAGGAATCAGGATGGAATTTTTTAAAGAAAGCATAAATAGTCCTGATTGAGTTAACTGATGCATTCACCAGATGTAATCCCTAACCAATGGATTATACACACTGTTCAATGCAGAATTCTGATCTGCTCTTTATTTATAAGAGAATGAAAAGGATCAGGTCTATTTTTAACTTCCTGGAAAGTTTAAAAATAAAGAACAGCTTTCAATAATGCATTAAACAGCAGGTTTCAGCCTCCTCAAAATGAGCCTGTGTGTACCAAAGAGGTGAAGTCCTGTGGCTCTACTCCCCACAACACAAGTAGGTAAATTCAGAACAGCATGGAAGGACCCAGAAATGACACAGATAGAGGTGTTGATAAATGCAGGTACTCTCTACTTGCTGGGGGAGATTTAAGGAATGGCAGGGAGTTTTTTAAGTGGCTTGGAGCTTAATCCACCCTCAGTTCAAGAAGTGTTGGGCAGAAGGAACCACAGCACACACAGGCATTTCACTTGGGATGCAAACAAATACACACACTGGAGTTGGAGCTTTAAGATCTCCCTAGGCCAGCTCTGCACCTTTAAGAATCTGCAGTTTCACTTTAAGAAGTTTTCCATCCCTCCCCCCCCAACTCCCAATGCACATTTTTCCAGCACATTTGTGCCCTGTGCCTTTCACTGTTTAAAATTCAATCTAAGTCTCCAGTCAGGCCAGGCTGGACTTGCATTAGTGAATTCCACAGCAAATCCTTGGTGCTGGGGAGAAGGTGACAATGGGCACAGCAGCAGCCTTTGGAAACCTCCCACTGAAATAAGGAGCACAGGGGGCTGTGACAAAGCCCTTGCTCCTGTCTGTCCACCCTTCTCATCCTCTGCCACCCCTTTGTCACTGTCACACTGAGCAGAGACAGCAGGAGGGTTCAGGTACTTGGGGATGTGATTTAGTGGACTTCATGGTCTTAAATGTCTTTTCCAACCTAAAGGATTCTGTGATTAATTTCAGACAAACCAAGTGATTTCTTCCTCCCTCAGATAAATACCAACAACTCAGACACAACACCATTTCCAAAGCATTTTGTGTTTCCTAAGTTTCAGCTCAGATAAAACATCTCAGGTAGCCCATAAAACTGAAATTCAATCTTGCCTCTATAACCAACTTTTCTCCCTTTTATTTATCTCTCCACACTTAGGAATCAGTTTCCTTTAGGCCAAAAAGATACTAATTATGAAGCAACTAATTTCATATGAGCAGCACTGAAGTGAAGGAGAAGAGATGCCCTGGCCAGCCTAGAGCCACACAGGGACTGGCACAGAACCCACAGAGAACAGATGCTTAATAAGCATCACTTGCACTTGGACTGAAAGATGGGCTTTCTCTATAACAAATTAATCTGAAATTTTGTCAAGAAAGACTGAAAAAAATGCTGTAGAAGTAATTCTTTTAAAATTCAGGTAATACACAAAACCCCCATTTTCACTGAAGTGGTGTCTTTGTGTACAGAACTATGTCCCATACAAAATATGACCCACCTGCCAAGGTTAAAAGATACTGGTTTACATCATAGAATGATTAGGGTTGGAAGGGACCCCAAATACCTTCAGTTCTCCTACTATAACCCCCTGTATAACTTGGTCACCATCACAGCAGCAATTTAAACCCAAACCCAACTGTGACCAGGGAGAGCATCCAGGGAATGGCTGGAGCTGTGCCAGGGCAGGCTCAGGTTGGATCTCAGGGAAAGGCTCTTCCCCCAGAGGGTGGTGGGCACTGCCCAGGCTCCCCAGGGCAGTGGGCACAGCCCAAGGCTGCCAGAGCTCCAGGAGGGTTTGGGTGATGCTCTGGGGCACAGGGGGTGACTCTTGGGGCTGGTCCTGTGCAGGGCTGAGGGTTGGACTCAGTGATTCCTGTGTGCCCCTTCCAGCTCAGCACATCCTGGGATTCTGCACCACAAACACCGAGGGGGAGACTCCACTACTCCACTCCCAGAACATTGGCAGAAAACAGGGAGTTTTATAACAGTAAGATCAGTTCATAACCTCGGCTTTACTCAACACTCAGCCACGAGCTGCATTAAGCAAGATGAATGTCCAGGCTCCCCCGTGCTGGTGCAGTGGCCACAGAGCAAGCCCTGGGTGCTGACAGGCTGCATCGCCCGTGTCAGCATTCCCTGCTCCTGGCTCCCCTTCCCAGCACGGAGCCAGCCAAGCTCTGCCTCTCCTGACTTGAACAGCCTCACGCTGAAGGAACCAGGGCCAAATTTAACTCATGGCATTACAGCTGAAATAAAGGACAATACTAATTAAAACGATTAGTAATCCAGTTTTAAATCCCTCAGGTAGCTGGCATATCCCTCTTCCTAATACTTAAGGATGGGAAACACTATCCTATCCAAATACTATAGTAAATTTAGCTGCTGAAAGCCAGCAACAGTCTGGCTTTTATTGGCATTCCTCCCTATATGCCCTGGCTTCCATTTCCCCATATATTTTAAGCACCAGCTTCTGTACATATTGGTACCTTATGCTTGGGCAGTTGCACACTGTAAATATATAAAAGACTCAACCAAGGGCTCCCAGATCTTCCCCCCCAATATTTTTAAGGAGAAAAGGTCAGAGTATTCCAGTGAACTGACGCACTCTGTCTCATTTATACAGCAAGAAGCTTAAAACTGTGCGTCATTTGACCATTTTCCATTTGTTCATGCTGAGATTAAGAGATGGGCTTATTGTTGAGCTTATAGTTGAAATTACAACTAAGAGAAAAAAGGGTTATAGGGGATCAGTAGCTGCAGCTGGGCTGTGATTTACTGCTGCCCAGTCATGGCAATGTAAATTAGAAAACTTGAAAAAAGCAGCTCGCAGGGACTGGGAGAAGCTGAGTAATTAACCATTTCAAAGGTAAATGTTTCCAAATAAAACCGGGGAGCCAGGACTTGCTGTGAGCAGTAACAGCTTGTTTAATTGCCAAAAAGCATCTGTGACAAGGGAGTGGTGGATGCAGCTGGGACTGCAAGGGCAAAAACCCCAGAGTCAACAGCAGGAATGATTTGTAAAGTTGAGGACTCAGCATGTTTTGTGCCACTTCATCACAGCTCAGGTCAGACAGATGGCAAACCTTCCACACCCACCACACACAACTCTTCCCTTGGCTACCCCTCCAGCACTCTGTCCACTGCATGGCATGTTTTAACCACATGAGCAAGTTCAGGATCACAAATCTCAAATTAAATAGTCCTGAATTTTACAGCAAAGCACAGAAACCCAGTTAAAAACCAGAGCTGGTCAATGAGTGTGTATTGCCAACTATTTATTCCACTGGGTTACTGAGAGTGTGCACAAAATAAACACCAAACCCTGGGCTCATACAAGCTCAGTTATTTCAACTGAAGTTTGACAGAGCCACAGAACTTCCTCCAAGAAATGCAGATGAAGAGTCAAAAAGACCTTTCCCTTCTAGTAACATGGATCAGTAAACATGGTCAGGCTACAGCAAACCAGGATCTTTCAATTCTGATTTCTTTCCATATTCTATTTTGTATATTCTATGAATCCCAAATTGATTAGTATTTACATGAGAGTGGTAAGAAGGGTGACAGATTTGCTGACGTTTTCTTGGAAGAAGTGTTGCTATCTATAGCATTTTCCATTTTCATCTGGGATATTTTTATGGGGCTGGAGACAGATGGATTTTCTAGTAAGGTGAAAATAAGATCATTGCCATTTCAATAATGTATTTCCATGTGTGGCAAATCACTAATACCAGCAGCTTTTGCTCAAACTAAATTTATGTGTTTTTCACCACCCAAAAGCCTCTTGCACTGGTGGAAAAACAAGAAATATCACTTTCTAACTTTGCAAGCACTGAAAAAGGTGAAAACTGACATGGTTCTGGTGGCTAAAGGCTGCTTGTGACAGCCAGTCTCCATGCAAGGGAGTTATTTTGGTGTTTAGAGAAAGATTTGTTATGAAATATCCATTTACACACTTTATAACTATGAAAAATACATGACATTTTCCAGAGCAGTGTCGTCCTTGAATGGAAGGACCAGAAAACAGGGAAGTGTGGCTGGAGGAGAGACCAGAGCAACTGCTCTCACACAGGAGAGCTAAACCAGGTCACCTCAGCAGGGCTGCCAGAGGCACGAGTCAAACTTGAAAAGCAAATAAAGTAAATATTAGTTCAAAATCTACTATGGAAGAGTTTATCTGTAGTTACACCTCCTGCTGGCTGAGTTTTGTGTTTTCCTCACCATCCTGTTTGCTCCCCTTCTCTGCACAGGCAGCTCTCCCCTTGGCTCTCATTTCACTGAGTGCAAACTCTTCAAGGAATAGCCTTTATCAAGCCAGGGATTAATATTTAATGGCACATCTATTGTTGGGCTTCACCCATGACATGTTGATACAGGAACACAAAAATTGAAGATGCTACATAAACTTCCATGTGAGTTAAGTTTAAATTGAGATTCAGACTTGAAACTTCAAGATGTGGTGCCCAAGCCTGGCTGTGTGATCCGAGGGTGACTGTGCTCGTATCTCATCTCAGAGGAGGGGGATTTCATCCTGAATTCCAGCCCAAAGGGGTTTAGCAACAATTCTGCTCTCAAGGCAGTCAGTGACTCTGCTCAAGCAAAGCAACACAGGCTTATTCTGCACAGCTGATTTTCCTCCCCAAGCCAGCCTGAGCTCTGCTTGGCACAGCTTATTTCCTACAAAGCCCCAGCTCTGCCCATCCCTTGGGGCCCACACACCAAACCCACGTGCACAACTAACTAATCTTCATCTGCTCCACTGGAGAGAACATTTCCGTGTGGCATATCACTAAAATCTGGATACATTAATGCCTTCACACCAACAGAAATGTCAGAGCTGATTTGCACAGACCTGCAGGTGAGGGTGTCCAGCAACATTCCCATGAATATGGTTTTCTTTGGATTATGTCTGACTGGAAAACCAGCCAAGACTTTGCTGCATTAATTTCTAAGTAATGTCACTGCAGAAGTAATGTTTAGTCCTGAAGGTCCTATACATCTGCAGCAAAGTATCTTGTGATCTTCCAGCCCCTCATGTATTAAGAAGTGTTGTAAGATATGGAAGTAATTTTATCCCATTTTCAAGTGGCAGTCAGACAGAGACAAATGGCTATTGCTGCCCAGCTCCAGTAGAACAGTTTTTACTGGAGACCTCGAAGTGCTGACAGAACAAGGAATGTAAATCCAGGTCTCTCCAGCCCACTGAGCATCCTCCAGCTTGGACCACCTGTATTCCAGCTCTAAAAACAGCTGCAGGTGGGACCTCTCCTGAAATCACACTCAGAGCAATCCTCATTTGTACAGGTAAAGCAATAAGAAAATGAGGCAAGACCAAAGCAGGAAGCAGAGCTCGTTAATCACCACAACAGATAAACCTGTATCTGTTTAAAGCTGGCTTTTCCAGTGCCAAGCAGAGCCCAACAGCATCTCTGTACTGAGGTTTATTCCTATCCCAGGCCAATTTACAAGCTTCTGTCAGATAAAAAGTTTCAGAGCTTAAGAGAAAAATGCATTTAGCCATGGATGCACTAAGGCAAAGCAGATATAGTGTCTAAACTTATGAAGATTTAAATGTTATTATGACATGAAACACACTGTGCCAATTTTCCAACTCCAGCAAACAGACTAAATGTCATTGTCTTTCTAAGAAGAAAGGAAACAAGAATAGATCCTTTTTTATTGACTGAGGAAGATTAAAGGTAATCTCCCTAAATCCTCAATCACCCCACAGGATACATTTTTGTGGACATAGCTGTGTCATTCAGAGCATCACATTCTGTAACAGAAAACTTGCTTTATCCCTTCATCCCCTTCAACCCCCACCCAAATCACACACCTCTGGTTTTGCCCCCCCAACTTAAAATCGCCTTTGAACCCAGGGTGGCCAAAGTCATCACTTTTTAGTTTAAGCAGTTTGACATGGCCAGAAAGGACAGTAGCCAAATGTGAGACTTCCTTCCTGCTTTGGCTGCAGGATAGACCAGCTCAGCTTGCCAAGTTGGATCCCTTTTCCTGCTCCCCTCTGCTCTCTCCCACCTCCCACTAGTAAAAAATTAAGGATCAAACTAAGTCCCTCCAAAAAAAAAAAAGTGTGAAAAAAGCACTAAAGAAAGAATCACAGCCACAAAATCCAGTTTTCTTCAGGAAGCTGGACAAAGACTGAACTTGCTGGAAATGCATGGATCAGATGGCAGTGTGGGGAATTCCATGGGGAATTCACTTACTGTATTGTGATCGGTCAAAAGAAGGTGGCAGAAGTGATTTCTGGGCCAAATAAAGACTGTTTCAGTCCTGGACTTGCTGGGGACTAGTCAAACCCACAGCAGAGTCTTGCTGAGAGGTTGGATTAAGACTTGTGAGGCAAAAGGAAAAGAGGCCAATTCCTCTGATATAAAGTAGCAGTCAGTCTATCCCAGGAACACCACAGAAATCCCTCTGGGATTCGGTGCCCAGAAAACAGTGAGAGGTCTCTATTTCCCATAAAAGCTCATTAGCTGTTCCCTGTTGCTCTGCTCCAGAGACAGGGGAGCATTCCCATCAGCTCCACTTGGTTTTGGGAGAGCTCCCGAAAGCAGGAGTGAAATGGGGTGCTGAGAACAGCCTTTAATCTCCAGAGGAACAACTTTATCTGGGCAAAGGCACCTCCCTGGTGGATTTGGGACAGATAACAAAAAGCACCGCCCCAGGCTGGTCATTGCCACTCATCCCATGGGAGATTTAAAGCCTGGGGAGTATTTTAGGAGAGCTCCAGGCCAGGCTCAGCCTCTGGTGGGATGAGAATCAGCTACACAGCGAAAACAGTTGGTACAAAAGGCTCCCTTCAAACCTGTCCCTAAGAGCACACAGTAAATGACAATACCAGGGGGAAAAGGCCATACCAGGGCAGGGGGAGGAACAGCTGGGATCCCAAGTCATTGCCTTTTACACCAGTTTTCCTTTGAAGGTAAATCTGAGCTTTTATTTCAAAGCTCTGCTGAACATCCCACTGCTCTAAAACTGACCAGGAGGAGAAATACTGGAAAAAAATATTAGCACCAAAGAGACTTTCCTTCAGCATTTTGTCACTTACAGGGATTCAAGCCAAACAATCTGTGACATCCACCAGGGCAACATTTTCCCTATAATTTCCTTTAATTAAAAAAAAAAAAGCAATCTTAGAAGCACAAATAATCAGTATTAAGAACAAGACAGAACAAGTGTTTCAAAGCAGAAGGGCCAAATCCTGCCCTCATGCATTTAACATACAAAAAGTCATTAACAGGACTTTCACTAAAGTTTCCAAGCTTTACCTTTTTACCCAAGTGTCCAGAAGCTGCAGTCCCCATTTTAACAAGTGAGATGTTTATCTGGGTAATGACACTGCAATTACTCATTGGCTCTAATTAGGAAATAATTACTATAAGAATCCTAATGCAATGATAGTGCCATGGCTGCTGCTTATTCCTGCTCATCAGAGCCTGGCACCAAATCAATGCACTTCCCCAACAAAGAGAACGCAGCACTACAGAGCCATTTCTAATAATTTCATTCAGCATGCTACAAAGTAAATTTTGATGATTTAATTGGAACTGATGTTTAATAGGAGGCTGTTTTTGCAATTACCATTAAACCCAAATGTCCCTTTTGCTTTATGTAAGCCATGCCTTTTGCTAATGGTGTTCTCTTGGATAACTGGCTTTTTATCAGTTGTGTTTTTATGAGACTCAGAGGACCCAATTTGATGTTCCCAGGTATTTCAAGCAGAACACACTGTACATTGTTCAAAAGTAATATTATTAGAAACGTGCCTCAATACATTGTGTTACAATTATTTTTGAGAATTAGAGGATTCAAATTCCACGAATCTCATATCATTCAACAACTTTTAAAAGTTTAAAGACAAAAAATGTTTAATGGAAAACAGTGTTCAGATTCCAAGTCATTATTGGCTCAAAACTGAGTATTCTCTGCTCTGATCCATCCCTGCCTCACATCAAAAACCAGCCACTGATCACACCACTCCTTCCATCCCATGGGGGCTGAGAGAAAAAGAAACCACTGCAGACCTTGGGTAACCTGAAATCAGAGAATAACTAACCTGATCTGGAAAGGGTCACATGGATCCAAGTGCAGCTCCTGCACAGGACACCCCCAGAAATCCCACCCTGTGCCTGAGGGCTCTGTAGTTAGTGAGACCAACAGTGAGAAGCAGCATCTGCTCTTACAAAAGGCAGCATGAGCTCACTGAAGTGATTAATAAAATCCCCTTAAAATGTTTGATAATAAGAATTACTCACACTGAAGCAAAACCACCCATTTATATACATATTTTATCTGCAGATGAGCAATGAAAGATGGCAACTAGAAAAAGTCACTTCATTTTTCATATTTACCATCCCCATCCAAACTGTTCTCCCAGCACAAGAGTGGTGGGGAACAGTGAGAGTTCTCTCCTTGCTGCTTATCTGCAAACACAGAGCTTGTTTCCCCATTGAGATGGCACCAGTTAAACCAGTAACACAGGCACTGCCCTCCCCAGTCACTGAGAGCAGCTTCTTGTGCAGAAAGGAACAAGTTAACTCCCAAGGAGATGTGAAAGCAGGAAAATTCCCTCACATCTGTGTTCTGTCTGGCCCTGACAGTGTTTTGTTGCTTTAACACTGCCTAATTTATGTTCCCCTGGTGCTCCATGACTTCCACCCCTCTGATAAATCTCCAGGCAGCTCCAACAGCCTCTGCTCCCTGAGCTGGCAGTGGCCACTGCTCCAGGAGCATTTTGCCCTCTCCAAAATGAAAGCCAAGCTGAATCCTGGTGGTTTTGCTCCATCCCTGAATTCCAGGGCACATCCATGGGGAGGCACCACCTCCACAGCATCAGGCCTGAGGCTTCAATAGCCCACCTGAGCTGGTGGTTCATGGCTTTCTCGCTATCCAAACTATAACTTCTAGTTTGCATTTTTATTATATATATGAACAAATACACATTATCTATATGTATTATTTCTTACCTCATACTGATATTTGCTTTCACAGCTCTTTCAACAGCAAGTGCATCAAGGGTCTGTTTGCCCACAATTATATTCAGATGACTGCAGGAGGTATTTTTTTTTCGGCTCTTGTTATACAAAATCCATACCTGAAGGGCAGAAAACACCCCTCATGCTGAATACATCTGAATTTGCTAGATACATTGTGTTACAATCTGGGGGGTTTTGAGAATGAGAGGACTGAAGTTCTCTCAATCTAATCTTATATTATTCAACAACTTTTCAAACCTTAAAGGCAAAATACATGGTTTATGTGGAAATTGTGTGATTTCTGGCTTGGTAACACTTTTGTCTTTTCCTCTTAGGGAGAAAATGTGCATTTTTGGGGCTCACTAAGAAAAAGAATATAACTTGTGTCTTGTGTCCACACAATCCCACATCTGCCCCCTTGGCATTCTCCTTCTTTGGGCCAGTTTCTGCCTTTTTGCTTGGTCAGCAAACCCAAGACAGCAGCATTTGGGACCCCCAAGTGGAGGTAATGAATCAGCCACACTAACAAAACTAACCATAACCCACCTCCCCAGGCATGGCCCTGTGACTCAGGCACCACAGACCCACCCTGGGCTCCAGGGCCTGCCCAGAGCCAGGACTGTTGGCCATCTCAGGATTAATGGAGAAAAATAAGCCAAGGTCAGAATCCTGCTCAGCACTGAACTGAGATATCAGCAAAAAAAAACTGCTTTAGGAGATGCATGGCTGGATTCCTATTTATCTTTCTTTTTTATTAAAAATCCAACTAATAAAATAAAAGGCAGCTCTAAGAGACTTCAAGCCCAGCAGAGGAAGCTGAATTGAGGCCCTCCTGCCCAAACTGATGAGATTTTGGAAGGGAATCACAGATGTCAGCAAAGACTCATTTGTCCAAACACAAGTGAGAAAGCAATTTTTTTCTGAAATGAAAACAAGTCAAGGATGGTAAGAGTGCTTAAAAGAGACAGAAAACACAACAAAAGAGGAGACAAAAATGAAATTGAGAGGATGGAGGAAAAAAAGGTGGCAAGAGATAAGGAACTGCAAGTGAAAGAATTACAGCACAGGGAAAACTCAGGAGTTGTGATAAAGCTTCTCATGCTGGAGCCACAGCAACATTTGGACAGAACAAGGCAAAAGTCAGCACTGATAAATTCTTTGTGTTTTGTTTCACCTCCCCTGTATGTCACTCACATGGACACCTCTAAAGAGAGCTCAACAGGCAGAGCCCAGGGGCACCTCCCTGCTGGGATCAGACACTGCCCACAGTGTGCCCCCCTACCCAAGGGGCACCTGGGTCAGGCAGTGCCATCTCAGCACCCCCAACACCCCCCCGCCCGATTTCATCCCAGCTCAGCAAACAGCCCAGATGTTTACAACACACTGCAGGGCAGGGAACCACATGCCTGAAATCAGTCACTGTGGGCTGGGTTTATCCCCATTCTGTGCCACTTCTGAGCCTTTCTAGTTGTGCCTGCACTCTAAAACCGAATGAAATTACAGTGCAACTCATTATAGGCTTGTGAGTTTAATTATTTTGAGCCATCCCCTGCACTCTGGCAGCTTAACAGTTGAGCCTCCCCTTCGGGAGCCATCCTTGGGAACTCTCCAGTGCAGGATTGCTGATGATCAGCATCATTAAACCAGGTTACATAAAGAGGAAATCATTTGTGGAGATTCAGGAGGAAGCAAGAGGTATTGTATTTTGGGCTTATTTCTAGGAAACATGAGGGCAGGTAGCTGAGCTGACCCTGCTGCAATCCCCTCACAGATTGGTGCCCTCCGTGCCCTCTAGTCTTGCTCTGACATTTGGCATGATGGAAGTGGCCAGAATGTGCTGCTCTAACAAAAGCCAGGCTCTCAGCATCCAGACTCGAGGTGCAAGAGGCTTTTTCACACCCAAATTCAGGGCAGGAGCAAGGCTGGGATAGGAATTAGCTGTGAGAGGGAGAAAAATAGACTCCACACATGAGATAGAGGAGAAACAGCTCGAGTTCAAAACTGCTGCCAAACCCCACCAGCAGTAACAGCTTTGTAAGCAACTGGCTGACATCAGAAGAGCAGCCACATACAGAGGTGTTCCAGACATCCTACCCTTGGCAAAACCACCCATTAGCACAGAATTCATCTGTAGGAACCTGAAAAGCCCTCCTTACTCATTCCAGAGCCAATCCTAAAGACTTGCAAATTAACAGGTAGAATATTTGCTTCCCTACAGAAGAACATACCAATTTAAGTGGTAAGTGGTGTCTGCTCCTCATTCCAATTCCACTTCTGAACCCTGCACTATTTTAAAACCTTAGGAACTACCATCTGTGGAGATGCTCAGTGAGCATTTGCTGAGGGGTAGGATTGAGTGTTTTGGCAAAGCAGTGATATCAACAATTGTAACACACAGATTTGGTCACAGAACTCAGACTCCAAAATAAGCGAGCAAGCCTTTCCAAGCAGGGCAGTGTGAGCTGCTTCCCACTTGGAGTCATCCTGAATGCTCAGACTAAGGAAGAAGATGCTTATTTTCCATTTTTAATTTTGTGGTGTATTAGATTTAGTCACCTTGTCTGGTATCAGTTATGAAAGAAGCGTTAAGAAAACATCTGCAGAGGGTCAAATCCATTTTAATCTTCAAAAACAACAGCAAATACATCTATGCCAGTTAGCTGGCAACAAGCCTACTATTAGATTAATAATAATAAACCCCAGACTAAATAGTCTGCCAGCATTTCAGATGTGCTTACATATAAATCTTGAGTTACTACAGAGCAGCACTGGGCTTAGGTTTGGCTGAAGAAGCAAAATCTTATCAGAGATAAAATTCACAGCAAGTTTCACCCTGAGGAAGAGAGAGAAAAGGGATCACCTGCAACCTGCTAATAACAATCAAGGATGGGGGTAGAAATCAAAAACAAGGTTGTAATTTTAAACCCAGTATAAATTAATTGCTTTTTGGAAGTCAGCCATAGGTTCATTCATTAGGAAAATGAAACGTTGAGAATGAGCATCTTCAGATGGTGTGTCAGGATTAACAAGAGCAGAAGAGGACTAAGTGACCAGTGCAGACATCCCAAATGTGCTCCTTTGTACTGCAGTGTCACAAGTGGGCTTTTGTTTTCTCCCTCCCAGAGCAAAGGAGAAACATGAATCCCAACAAACAAAGAAAATGCAAACTCAAAGCAGAGATCAGGGAATGCTCCACGCAACCATAAATATTTTATTGAGGCAGAATTGCTGTTTCATTCAGGAAATTATTTGATACCATCAAGGGCTGAATAGGAGTTGAAAGTAGAGAAGGGGCTGGGCAAGCAAAGCAATTACTGTCAAAATCAGTTGGCTTCATCCAGATTAGTGGCTGCTGCACAGAACTTTAAGAATTATTACTTTTATTTGCACATTCACTAATTCAACAATGAAAAAGGATAATATACCTACTGCAATGGAAGAGCATTGCCTGCCAGGGTGGTAGAGGTTGTCAGAGCAGCCCAGGGAACCTAAAGAGCCTCTAGAATGTCTGTTAAAGGAGCAAGAAGTGTCTCCTACTTCCTCCCACTTTTTATCACAGCTAAATCAGTAATCATTCGACCCCTAATCTCCAGTAGAATCACTCCAGACATCTTGCTCAGGATCTGCTACTCAACCCTCTTTCTTTGCATCAAAGCTTTTCCCAGTTTTGCTTCTTGCCACTGTCTGGAAGTGACCTCAGCATTCTGGGAGGGCTTTGGGAGAGCAAATCCAGCTCCTGCTTCAAGCAAGGTGTATCCCTGGTGTTTGTTGTGGGTGCATTGCTGTGACATCCAAAGGGATGCAGAGTTGCAGTGCACCAGTTCTCACCAAGCCACCACACAAGAAGAGAAGGATGGAATTTTTTCCTCTATATTCCCCAATTTCAGCATCCGTGTTTATTCTCATCTCAACAGCAAAGGAGCTGCCCCAATATGAGCATTTCATAAATGGGGATTTTTAGTTGACCCAAATTTATGAGAGAGTGGGCTCTGCCCCAGCCTCAGACCTGAGAAAATTAAGGGTGTGAAGCACTGATTTTACTTGGAGAGATTCTTTAAAATTTACAGTCAGGTTGTCCCACTGATTCATCCCTTCCCTCCCTGGTGATCCCCAGCAGTTGCAGAGCTCCCACCTGCTCGAGATCTCTGTCTGAGTCCTGTTGCTGCACATCCAGGAGGTGACAAATCTCTCATAAAATACCAAAAACTAAAATATCCTCCAGGTAGATAAATGGCAGAGGAAGAGTAATAATTTGTATACATGCAGGCGTCTGTGAGCAGCCTACATGTGCCTGTGCACGTCACCACACAAGCTACTCCTAATTGCAATTAGCAGCTTCTCAATTAAGGCTGTGATTGCACAGAAGGAGGCAGCAAGTGGGGTTTGGGAGCATCAAGCACTTCAGAGGGAAAGAAGGCTGGACAATGCTCCCAGCTGGTGCCCTGGCAGGGAGTCAGAGGCACCAAGGAATGTTCTGGGAAACACTCAAGAAACAGCACAAGGTTCCTCAGTGGCTCTGATTTCGATTTCCCCAGCTCCGAAGGGTTTTGCTGCCAACTGCTGCCTCTTCCATCACAGCACAGGGATTGTTCCCTCCTACTGACAGGAGAGGATCGTTATGATTCCCCAAGTGGACATGTTCAGATGCAATTTATGTTCCTTGACTCTACAGAGTTATGGAGAGCCTTGGGATGGTTCCCTGCCACGCAGCATTCCAGGAACTGCCATAGGGATAGATAAGTGCAAAACAATCATGAAGTGAGGCAGGAAGGAGTGTGATGGGAACTTGTCACTCTCCATGTCAGCCTTAGGTGCAGCCAATCCTTCAGCCTTCACATTCAGAACCAGCTTAAAAGACAATATTAATAAAGCTCCCAAAATACTCAGACACTTGAGAGCAAGGCAGCTTTTCCTGGGAAGGACCAGCAACTCAACAGGTGAGCTGCACCAAGAATTACTTCTTACAGCTGAACACAAGAGTAGGAAAGAGCTTTCCATCCTCATCCATCATTTCCAAAACCATTCTCTGTGATGAGCCTGGAACAGGCAGGATTTCCCAGACCACAGGGCAGCACCCTGGCCCACAGCCTGACCACTTCCCTGCTTAGAGCAGTTGGGAAGCTTCAACAGGCTAATTCCTCTTCCCTCCACATAAAACACAAGTTCTGCCTCTTGATTTCACCTTTTTGAGCCAGTTATTGAACAAAGCATGGATCAGGTTCTATAATTACAGTTATTTGGAGCAATTAAGCAGATAAAGAGATGAAAACTTTCATCTGCTTCTTGCATTATAGTTGGAGTTCAAAGGAAATGCTACAAGAGCCTTGCACTAAAAGAGCCTCACACACCAGTAATTGCCCTGCAATCCATCAAAGTGAGCACAGCACACTGTTATGCAGAGTTGGTTTATTAATCCTGAAGTCGAAGCCTGCACTGTCACACTCCAGTTCATCCAGCATGACACAGAAAGCCAAAGTGGCAGCAAATGATGGAGTTTCCTGCCAATCAACCCCAGGAAATGCAGGAATCCCAGTCATTAGGAATCCACACCAGATTTCCAGCACAAACCAGATGTAAATTCACTTTGTCAGACAGGTGCCAGTTCTGCTGCACCTTGCCCAGGAAAGGCAAATTACCCCACTAATGAAAGGAACTAGGAAAACAATCTGTGTTAATTCCTTTGTGACCTCCAAACTAACCAATTAGGCCTAGAACTGAGTAAGTTACAAGAAAAGCCTCTGTCAAAGTTCTTAATGTGTTCAGGTAAAACCTGACTAAGGATTTTGAGCAACACAATCAGAGAATCACCAAAAGCCCAGGCTGAAAGGGACTTAAAGGTAATCTCATCCAGGTTTTCATGGGAAAAGGAATCTAGATCAGAGCAAAAACCTGTATTACTTTTATTCCAGAAAATATCTTTTAGTAGAGATATATATGACAATTTTTCACCCCATGTGATTTGACCAGAAAACTTCCACTCTGCTCCTGCTTCCACTCTGTCCTGATTGCACAGATTTGGGTTTATCAAGCATCCTTTCTGTATTGTTCAAGAGGAAGAGGAAAAAGCTGTCTTTGGAATGATGGAAACAAATGTGGCCAGTGATTATCAACAGCTAAACCCTCTCACATGACCTGCTGGTTACTTCACTTAAAAAGGCTTTTGAGGATCATTTATCTGCATCAATTTAAAATACAAAGCCCTTTTCCATAAAACAGGCAGTCTCATTTGTTAAAAAGAATGATTCCATTGTATGTTTTGTAGGAAAAAGTGGTTCTGAACAGCCTCTGCTGTACCAATTCCTATTAGAAAAATTAAAGGCAGTGGGACACAAAGTGCACACCTAGTTTGATTGGAGAGCTTTGAATCACATCACAAAATGTTCCCCTCATCACCTGCTCTGGGTACAGGCTCTAAACAGGGACACTGGCAATGTAGGTCAGGCTTTTCCAGCCTTCCCAACTCACTCATCTTTTCCTAATTTTTTTCAGACAAAAACACCTGCTGCACCTGGGTGAGCTAGATCAGCAAACCCATGTTTTCAGCCCCCAAGGAACAAGTGAAAACACTTCCCTGGACAAAAAGTTCCAGTCTTAGACTACACAAGGTGATTTGCTTGGGATTTTAATTCACATTTCTAGACATGCAAGAAACCTGTTGCTATTTTGCTTTCTTAAGTTTCCAGGCAGAACTAGAATCAAGACAAAAAGCAGGAAGAAAAGCCCACATATATAAGAAGTGAGATATGTAGATATATAAAAGAGAAATGGAAATGCTCCACTTTTTTCTTCTCCCAAAGAGAAGTTGGGACTGTCCTGAAGAACCTGGATGTGCAATCCCAGCTCCCACACCTGGAACAGCAAATGTCCTGGGCTGGCTGAGGGTGCAAACTGCAGCTGGCTTCAAACTTATCCCTTTTAAATGGGTAAAGCAGCAGGAGCCCCAACTGCAAACAGCATGAAAAGTCACTGAAAGCAGCTAAAAATCCATAGGAAGTTCCAATCACTGATAATGTCCTTGGCCTTTCAGTAGCTGGCTGATGCACAACATCTGTTTACTGACAGCTGGGACTTCCAGCTTTTTTGATACTCTGGAACTTCCCATCTTCCTTTATATAAAATCCCAGTCATAAAAAAAGAAAAGGAATTTCCCAGCATATCCTACAGTTCTGAGAAATAAAATCCCTCCCACCAGCCTTGTGTGTTCCTGTTCATTAACAAGCCTCACTTTTCCAATCAGGAGCAATTCCAAGAGATTTACAGTGAAAAAATCAGGAAATGCAGGTCTGTTCTTAAAAGACAGGACAAGGCACTGATGACCATGGAATGCTTTGCTCCTGACAGGTCATTATTTAGTAACATGCATTAAAAAAATCTGCTGGTGCTCCAGGATTTTTCCAACAGATAAACGCTTTTGAAAACCACCCTTAAGTCGTGTTTAGTCCAGGACTGATCCTGGACTTGTGAATAATCAGAACTGGTCAAGACCCTCAGAAAAGGGTCACCACCCACAATGGACAGGGCAAGGCAGGAAGTTGCCAGTCCAGGATTTGCATCCTCAAGATGAAATAGGAAGTGTCACTGCTCTGTTCAAGTTTTACCACAACAGCAACAACACATGGCATTGTCCTCTCCAGCAGCACCAAGGACCAACAGAGACCACCTGCCCTCATACCCGGGCAAGAAAGTTACTGGGAGGGTGGGCAGGCCCTGGCACAGGTTGCCCAGAAATGCCCCCCATCCCTGGGAGTGCCCAAGGCCAGGTTGGACAGGGCTTGGAGCAACCTGGGCTGGCTCAAGGTGTCGCTGCCCATGGCAGGGGTGGGCACTGGATGAGCTTTAATGTCCCTTCCAAGCCAAACCATGCCACAATTCCATGACACTCATGAAGAAATAAGGCACTTCCAAGTGTAAGCTTCACTCCAAGTGAAACACGAGCACACATCCAGGGGAACAGGCACAGGGCAGAGCTGCATTTCCACACTCCTTAGTTTGTTGTGCAATGTCTCAGCATCAGGTCATCATCACTGAGGTGCCTCCAACCTCAGCTCTCGCCACAGGCAAAGCTCTGTTATTTCAAAGCTGGGTTTCAGTTCTCTCACTGAACAGCCCATTGGTTTGTTGCTACGCTACAGAGCAAATATTTTTCGCCATTTGGTTTGTTTAACAACAAACAAAAAGCCACAGGGAAGTAATTTTCTGTTCTGATTTACTACAGGGAAAACCAAGCCTTAAAATGAGAGCAGCTTGGTTTCATGGGCAGTTCCTAGAAGTTCAGCATGGAATATTCCATCTGGTGCCAACCTCCAGGATCACCTTAGGGCAGTGTGCATAGACCAGACAGTGATGAAAACTCAGCAGGAGTCCTTCCCATCCAAGGTGCCAAATGAGACTTCTTCTCCCCACCTTCCACACTCAACAAGTTTTATTTATTGGGATTAACATTCTCGAGCTGCTCAGGTCCCACTGGGTGGGAGAGAGTTACTTGCAACCGGATTTCAAGCCAAGGCTGTGCTGATTTTTGCCTTTGTGCCTCAAGTTTTATGCCCTGTACTGCAAACACAGCCCTGCCCCTCCTGTGGAGTGTTTGGCAGACCAGATGTCACCAAAGAGCACTGGGTGGGACATCAGGGCACTTCACACCTGCTTTTAGTTCAACAGAAAGTTCACTGGGCTTTTCATTTGGAGAAAAAAAGGATTTGATGACTTGCATGAACTCTGATGTTTCAGGGGGGGAACAATGGGAAAGAGTCCAACTCCCCCTGAAGTGCTGATAAATTGAGAATTTGGGTTATAAATTAGCATCACACATTTCCAGGAAATAAGACAGAATTTATCCAGGAAAAAGGGGCCATTAAAGCAAAGATCTATCTTGGATGCCACTTAACATTTCAAGTGCTGTCACACTGACCCACAGACAGGGAGGAATTTGACCCACAATATTAACTGTGGAAGAGTCTTCTGCTAAATGCTCTGTAACTGTTACATCTATTAGAAATCATACACATGGACAAGAGCTATTACAAGTAATTAATGACAACTGATATTCAGTAATTTGGGGATGCAGGAAGAAAATTAAGTGAAATTCAAGAAGTCATTACTCAAGATATTAAGCACCAATTTTCCCCCAATGCATCACAATAATAGATGTGAGAAAGCTGATAGAATTTAAATAGTTTTTAAGCCACATAAACACTTAATTACATCACCACACCTACATTGAAGCACCAAGCACAACATGCAAATTCTGTAGGAACATTTTCTTACTGCAGCTAAACCCGGATGCTACAAGAACCTTCATTCATCTTGTACTTAAACAGCTCAAATGGTCCTGCTCCCTGTGGCTCACTAAAGCCACTGAGAGACCTTTCACTTGTTTTATGCATTTGCACACACATTATATACAAATAATTTTACAAAATAAAGCTGTAATTTAGGGAAAGCAGGATGAGAAAGAAATACAAGAGCTTTTCAAAGGATGGCTACACCAGGGCTGGCTCAGGCAGTGTTTGCTTGGTAGAGTCAGAAAAGAATCGTCAATTATTTAATTTGATCGACAGTATATCAGAAGCCTGAACTTTAATCACTGTGCTGAGTAACATCCTGGGCTCTGACTAAGCCTAAGTTAGTGCTTAGCTCATGTGCATTCTGCTCCTGGGGTAGTGGATTCTCAGGCTTTGAGTATCTTCACTGCCCTTGGCAACCAGTTCCAAAATATCATCAATGAATTGCATTAAAGATGTGCCCAATCTCTACTTTCAATTTGAATGACTTCAGCTTCCAATGAAATACTGTATTCTCCGGCAGATTAAAAAGGCCTCTAATACAGAAATTCTCACTGAAAGAGGAAATGATAACATTTAAATTACCACTCAATCCTTTTTACAAGCTAAATACAGAGTGTCAAAGCTTTTTATCCTACCTCCAGGTAATTTCTGGAATCTCATTCTCCATTTTAAACACATTTAACAAATACAATAAAAGTTAAGACAACAATAAAATGCAGCCCAATCAATCCCTCTTTGCAACAACCATTGCTTTGCAAAATTGCAATAATTTGGGGAAAATAAGCAGTTTTATACAGTAACAGCAGAACAAGGCAGGAGGATTGCACAGGTCAGGGCAGGTCTCTGAGGGCAAATGGTGTGTTTTATACAAGCACCAGGTAATTTAAAGTGAGAAACCCCTGGCACCAGCCAGTGCTCTGTGCTTAGTCAGTCCCTGCATCCCCACCTTTGCAGCCTCTGGGGATTATAAAATGAAAGGGCAATTTGACTGACAGGGTATTAAAAGTCCCTGCAGAGCTCCAATCCGATTTGGATCATTCCCTACCCCAGCCAAGCTCCTGGAAAGCCACTCCGGGTCTAACCTCAGGAATTTACCCTTTGTGGGTGACCCCCAGGAACTCAGTGGGCACCAACTCCTGGCACAGCCGAGCAAAGCCTTTCCTACTGCACCTTCCTCCTTCCCCCCCTGAGCACACAAGGGCTGTTGGACGTGCTGGAAAAGCTGCAGAACCTTTTCCTTCACTTCCTTGGGGAAAAGGAAAAGCAAAACCAAACTTCAGCCCTACTCAGCACTCCCAGCTGCCCTTCCCTAAGACCTCAGCAGCAGCTACGTGGATGTTGTACTTGTTTCAAAGTTTTCCCATAGATCCAGTTATTTTGGTTCAGGACTGATTGTTTTGGAGCAGTAAATCTGACACAGGATGACAATCACTGATGTCAGTGATATGACCTCTGGGAAGGGATATTTCTCTTGTGTTTTCGAGCTTGCAGGCTCATTAAGAAAAAAAAGGAAAGGAAAATAGGACCAACATTTAAGACTTATTAAATATCTTATAATTACCCAAATAGAAAATTTGTTCACTCAATTCTTATAGGCTGGCACCAATGGTATAGGCTGATAAAACCCTGGGCCAAACCTCCCCCCTTCACTCATTTCTGCAAACTCCCTGAACAAGTGTTTTCAAAGGAAGGAAGAAGCTTTTCAGGATGCTGCCCACCCCATCAATCAGCTCTGAGCTGCTGTCAAAGCTGCCCTCAAGCACCATCACCAGCACTGAAGTCCTGCAGGGCACATTGCTCTGATTTGTTCTCCCTTTCACCAGTATTTTTTCCCCTCCACCCTATTACAGTTCTCCGCTATTTGATTTATTCCAGACCCACAGGAGAAGCACCAGGGTATTCAAAACTAAGCTCAGCAAGAGGCAGCAGTGTCAGTACAAGTCATTAGCTCAGATCTTAAATCCACAGTGAAATTCATTCACTTCCAAAGATGCTGAACAGCCTGTGGTGATAAGAAGCCCGACGTGGGCTCTGAAGGGACAGGTATCCCATCTTCACAGCTCTATCCATTTCAGTACCTGGCTTTTGTTCTCATCCCTTTTTCTGCAGCACAAAGGAATAACTTGGCAGGTGTGATATTGCCCCCAGCAGAGAACAAAGCTCAGAGCCCTTGTGCTTGTACAGCACTGATTTGCCCCCCTGAAAACCATAAATCCTCACACTTTGTTGCCGTTAAGGCTACTGAGATCAAAATAGAGCAATCCAGTCCATAAATAGCATCAGTTAGTCCAGACATTAAGTATAGTTTTGCACAATTAACAGTGGGTATCTTTTACTATAAGGAAGATTTTTTAAGGCAGAAAAAGCCACATCCTGAGTGGATTTTCAGCTTCATCTGAAGCCCAACAGTGGTTAACAAAACAGGGGCTTGACTTCCATTCCCTTCAGGGTATTTTTTGCTGCTGGGTATAAATCCAACATTCATGCAACAGCTTTGCTCTGCAGGGACCATCTCACTGCCCTGCTGTGGATCTCAGACAGATAACTGGCACAAATTTGTTTTAAAATATCCTTTCCAGGAGAAAATATGGAACCACCAGGCTCTGAAAGGTTCTCAGGTCCAGATGTTACTGAGCCTTAGGTAGAGAGTTGCCAATTCCAAGATGCTCAGGGCACAGAATGGAACTTTGGCAATCCCCCCCAGAGCTGATGGACTCCTGTTGGAGACATTGGCAGTGGGATGAGATCTTTTCAGAAGGAAAAGAAATAATACCTTTTCCACCCCAATAGAACATGAACTGTATATACCCAATCCTGCTGATGCATCAGAACCCAAATTATCTCAAATGATATAATTCTGGGCAGCTCTCTAATACATCTCCAATTTCACTTAGCAAATATTTAGTTTGTCATCCATTAATTAACTAAGTAGCTGAAAGGTTTTCCAAGATGTGGCAGCACACAGAGGAAAGTTCTAGGCCCTTTCAGAGTGGTGCCTGTTCTAAACCCAACCCTGCACTGCCTTTGGCTCAGAGTTAAAGAGCCCAACTCCCCATGGCCAAGACAACACCTGATTCCCTGCAGGCCAACAGTATCACTGATTTTAGCACAGGAGACTGGGATTTTTTTTAGCAGAGCCACAATTTGCAGCTCTCAGGATTTTCTCATTGTTATTTACATATTTTTCTCAGCTCTTTTCCACCCTTTCAGCTCCCACTTTTGCTCCTTCAGTAAACAGGTTTCACCCATTTTCCATTAGAAGACTCCAACACAGAAAAGGAGCCAAGCAATGAGCTGGGTTATTTTTCACTGATCTCTCACAGAAGGTGTCTGACTTTATTTACATGGATTTGCTAAAGGTGTGTAACAAGTCTAGCAGGACTGGATGTTTTAATTGGCAGTTTTCACTCTGCAGAATTATTCCCTCTTGCATTCCTGATACTTTCTCATTTCAGTTCATCTTTATTTAACCAAAGCTTAATTCATCCAATATATAAACCCAAGGAACATAATTTTCTCTTCAACTTGCAGTAGTTTCCAGCCATTTTGCCCTGCTCCATTTTAATCAGCAGGCAGCAGAATACATTCCTGGCAGTGGATTTGCTCTGCCCAATCCGTCCACAGAAACACCTGGGAGTGAACAGGGAATGTATTGATTTTTCCACATAGCTGCTGGCTACAAATCCATATTCATAATATAACATGGAATCTCTGGCTTTTATCAAAATATGAAATGGAAGCAAAAATATAGACCAAAAATATTAAATTAATGGACACTTTGTTCAGTCCCTTGGCACACAGGTATCAAAAGAAAAGAACATTTATGTTGTACAGCAGCTCAGCCTGCCAAGCTCAGCCTTTGGTGCCTGTGTTATTGCAGCTCTGTGGACAGGAATGTTCTCATCACAGCCCAGCCTAACCCTCAGTTGGAGCTGTACACTCAGGAGTCTGTGGCTTCACAACCTTCTGACACTTACAGAGCAGTTCTAGTTCTGAAAAAATGCATTTCCACACAGGCCCTGCCCAGGCCTGAGATCAGCCAGTCTTGGTTTTCAGTTCTTTGCACACCAAGGAAACACCCTCCAGATTTTCTCTTTCCCTGTGTCCTCAATGCAGTGTCAGGGTAATACTCACAACTGAAGAACAAAACACTGGAAACCAAGACTTTTCCATGGTTCTTTATATGTCAGTGGGATATATGGAGATATTGGAGAGAAATAATATGCAAGAGCATGTAGTGGCAGGACAAGGGGGGAAGGCTTCAGACTGCCAGAGGGGGGTGTGTTAGATGGGATATTGGGAAGGAATCCCTCCCTGGGAGGGCAGATGGCCCTGGCACAGGTTGCCCAGAGAAGCTGTGGCTGCCCCAGCCCTGGAAACATTCAAGTCCAGGACAGACAGGGCTCTGAGCAACCTGATCTCATTGGAGATGTCCCTGCTCGCTGCAGGGGGGCAGATTAAATGACCTTCAATGATCTCTTCCAAGCCAAACCATTCTATGATTCTACACATACCCTAATTGAGTATTCCCGGTAGGGACTATAACATTAGGAAGCAGAAATTATGTTGTCAAACCTTTTAGGTTCTTTGTAGTGACACTTCTATGGGTTCATGCAGCACCACCTCTTTGCATGCCAAGGGTGGTTGTGGGCACCAAGAATGGGACTAATACCCAGGTTATTTTCACAACCTTAAGGAGAGGCTGTGCTAAAACACCGCCTGGTGCCACAGGACTTGACGTCACTGTCGCAATGTGATCGGGGAGTTCAGATTAAAGATGCTCTAAAGCTCAAAGCCTCCTTAAGCAGAGACAGCAAGGTCAGCCTGCACTTTCTACCAGACACCACAGTCTGATGGCAAAGCCTGACATGGCAGCATCTCGTGGCCCACATTGGGTTTGAGGACAGCACGAAGCAAAACTCCCCTAAGAATGGGCACAGAGGACCCAGCTCTGACAGAGCAAACAAATGCAATGTATTGGTATTGCTGGGCCATTTTACAATAGCCAGTTGATAGATCTGCAGAGTTTTTTAATATAAGAAATAAATGGAAAAGGAAACTAACTCAGAGAATGGTTTGAGTTGGAAGAGACCTTGAAGATCATCTTATCCCAATCCCTGCCACAAGCAGTGACATCTTGCACTAGACCAGGTTGCTCCAAGCCCCATCCAGCCTGGCCTTGGACAAGATAAATCCTCCTTTCTCAGAACAACTTGTAATGCAGTTTAGACAGTTATTACTAATGAGGACTCAGGTTCAGCCCCAGATGTTTCAAGAAAGTAACCGGCTCTACAGTGCTGGTAGTGCTGCAAAAGTGCCTTTATTACTTTCTAAGGCCCCTTTATTTCCTTCTAACAAAGCATAGACTCCTATTATGAAATCAAATTATTTTTCCCCATATACATATTCAAGGGCTTGTCTGCAACATCAGTAAAGTGATATTACTCTTGAAAGTCAATTCTTTCTTAATTAAAGTTGTATTTGGAGGAAGAGTTCCCACACTCTACTAATTCTGCAAGTAATTAGTTGTGGCACAATAAGCAAATATTTTAGAAGGTACCATAAACACAGTTTGAGACTCCCTTTGCAGCTGAGTTCAAGGCAAGTGCTCCTGTTTTACACAGGAATGGAAACCAAAGCCTGTCACATTGTCAGTGTCTTTCCTAAGCATATACTTGGAGGGCAGTTAAATTAGAAAACCGCCTTTAGGTCCTGCCAGCACCTCACATAGTGAAGAAGTTTCAGTGTCTGCACAAGGAAAATGTTTCAGTAGCTCTCCCTCACTGAGGGAACACAGTCCTTTGCACATGCTGAAAGCAGAAATCCTGATTAATGTCACATTAACTTGATGTCATTTCAGCCTTGGGGAAGTTAATTTGGTTTGAGCTCTGTGCATGAGCCAGCATGAGCTGTCCCCCTCTCAGAGATACCTGGTGAGCAGCGCAACTCACAGCCAGTCTTGTGCTTAACACTCCAAGTTCACCATTTCCCACAATTTTAGACCTTCAGCTCACATGGGACAGGCACAAGAAGATACAAAACCTGATACTGCAATAACATTTCTAGACTCTGCTAGTACTGACACACTTCTTGAGCACTTCATAAGCACTTCTTTCCTTTATCAGTTTATGTCCTTTCCCCCTTCCATAAAATCCCTGAAATCCATGGACAGTGGGATGGACTCATTGGAATGAGCCAAAGATGCTTTCAGTGAATGCAAAATACAGGACTGCACTTCAGACTTCCTGCAGGACTATTTTCCAGTTCTAGTGCAGTAAAATGTTACCCAGTGACATTTCTGGGTGAAAGTCCACTCTGTTGTGAACTAATGTGCTTTTGGCCAAGTGCAATGGCAAGAAAAAACTAATAGTTTTTGGTCAATTGTGATCCACAACTCATTCCTCACCCTGGCATTGCAAGGAAAGCACCAAGAACATGGTTAGAAGAGAAACTCAGGGTTTGAATCCCAAACGCTCATGTTTTAGTTATATTTCATAAAGATGTGATCACCAGTTTCTAAAGCCAAACATTGCTGTTTCAAGACGAGTTCTTGATGGTGGGAGTGAATTAAACTTCCCAGACACAGCCCTGCCCCAGCCCGAGCCTGACTGTCCCCAGTCCCAGGCTGACCTCTTCTGACCTACTGAAGAAAATCACTTGAAATAGCACACCACTGGCACTGACTGTTCAGCAGGCAGGGAAGTTCGAGGCTACTGATTAATTTGAAATTGAAGTGAACATTTTCAGTGCAGATTTTAGATGCCAGTGTTAAGTTAGAGATCCTGCTTTAGTTTTAGCAGAGGACAAAATGCTTTCTGAAACAGAGCTCAACACAAGAATTCTTATTGTGGTATTTTTTGAAGCATTTAACAGCACTGAACCCAGTAAAATTTGAGGAACTTTTCAAGTCATAGAATCACACATCCTGATTTGGAAGAGACCCACAGGAATCCAAGTCCTGGCTGTGCACAGGACAGCCCCAAGAATCCCATCCCTGTTACAGATACAGAATGCAGACATCAGGCAAATTTAAACACATACTAAAACCTCTTATTTTTCTGATCCCCTTTTTCTGAACATTTTTCCCAGGGTAAAAGCCACCCTTCTCCAGCTCTTGGTGCTGACAGAATGTGCTGCCATAGCAAAGAGCTTCCTGTATTCCTGCCATCCTTCCCATCCACAGGGAATTCTGACTGGGCTTCCATACGACAACTTAGCAATCAGCACCCCTTGAGATGAAAACAAATGACCAGCCAGGTAAGTGGGGCACAGGGGAGGAGAGGTTCAATTGAGCAGCTTGTTTCTGAACTTCTCACTTTTTTCCCTTTCAGGAGAAGAAATCCTGATTTTGCCTTTCCAGACCAGTTGTTACAAACCAGACTGGGATAGGATTAGTCCCAATCCCAAGTTTTCCATGCCAGACCCACCCCACCTGAACATCTCACACCAACTATGGGCAGCTGAACCACATCTGGGAGACAGACTGTCCTGAAACAAGTGTGAATTCAACAGGACAAGCCATCAACTCAACTAATCCAAACAGGTAAAGAGGTTACAAATTTCCAGCTGTGTTTAAAAATTATTCTTGCTAGTTCCACACACCTAACCCTTGACCAATTATTTTTGTGCTGCCTCACTACATTATTGCTATATCTGCCTTCTTAAACCAGTTTTGCCCAGAGCATCCCTTGCAATGATAATTCCCAGTAGTGCAAATTGCTCCTGGACTGACACCGAGTTCTCAGCAGTTTCTGGAGGGGCCAGAGCTGAGCTGGGAATTGAAATAGTTGACTACAAAGAGTCAGAACAGGGCCTGAAAAATAGTCAAATAACATTAAGGTTTTGTGACCTTAATGCACTATGAACAAAGCTGTCGAGTAACTGTAGGGAGTTAAGTGCTGTCATTTAAAACACAAGAGGTTTAATGAAAGCTGGCTATGCTCCCCACATTGCATGGATAAAAGCTTTCCTTTCTCCTGCTGCAGAATTTCCTCCAGTGAAACCCCACCTGTAACACAACCCCCTGCTAATCACCAGCCAGCACCACGGACCATGAAGTGCTCTTTAAATACACCAGCAGGATGGACACGGTGTTCCCTTACACTGCCCCAGAAAGCAAAGCCCACTTTAACACCTTTCCTCGAGCAGGCACAGCACAAGCCTGGGAAGGGTTAAAGGCAAACAAACCTATTTTGACCAGCAGCATTACATTATCTGAGCATCAGCCACAGCCAAAATCAATAGTGCCATATGCAGAGTCTCCTGGGTGAAGCTTGGAGGGATGGCTGTAACTAAACAGGCTGTGGGACTAGGGTGGGCTGGAGGGGGGGAAATGAAAAAAAAAAATAAAAACCTATTACTGTTTTCAGAAAGCACAAAAAGAAGGGACAGAATTGAACAGAGCTGCAAACTGCTGGCACAGGGACTAAAGCACACATTAAATTAACCTGGAAACATTTTGAGTGCATTCTAGAAAGATGTTTCAGAGCAGCAACAGATGAAGCCCCAGAGCTACCAACTCGGAGATCTTTAAAAGGGGAGGAAAACCAAACGTTTTTAAGATCACAGCTTCATTAATTGCTGGAAGAGTGTGTCTAAACATTTGTCTCCAACATGAGGTGACTGAAGCCCCCCAGCCCCAAGCCTAAAGCCCCCAGGGCTCACTGTGGACATGCAGCAGCTCTGCCCAGCTCCAAACAGCTCCTGAGCTCTCACCCAGGGAGCAGAGCCCTGGGCAGGGGCCCCAGGCCACCTGTGCTGTTTAAAAATAGATATCACCTCCATCAAAGCCTGACCTTGGATCTGTTTTGCCACACAGAGCAATCTATAGAGGTAACAATTTGATGTAAACCAAACAAATCCGCAGCAAACACAGTCACGGGGACTCTGTTCCGTCCCCGCTCATTTTTCCGTCTACAACTGCACATGTCTCAGTTTACTACAAGGACTACGCTGTAAAGCACTTTTCTCCTGCTCCAAACAACCTTCCATCCCTGAGCTACTGGAATGGAAAGAGAAACTTTGTGAAACCGATGCTGAAAACTGGTTATGCCCTCTTTGATCAAAGAGCAGAAGGCACTGTGTTTTCAGGGCTAATACTGTTCTAATTCTCCTGTTCAACTTTTGGCTGTGTTTTGATTACAAATAGCTCTGTTTCACTACTGAGCACCAAACTGTCACAGTGCACATCCTGTCAACACAAACATGGAATGGTTTGGGTGGGAAGGGACCTCAAAGCTCCTCTCATTCCACCCCCTGCCATGGGCAGGGACACCTTCCACAAATCAGGCTGCTCAGTGTGCATATTTAGTCTTTGGCATCCAGGTGTGTGAAAGGAACCCCCAGATATGGACATGTTTCCAGTACAGACTTCTAAAAGCTGGAGGAAAAAATCCAATATGCCACTCCAAGTATTAATGGGAAAGCATAGGAGAAGCTTAGACCTTCTGGAACTATTTACCAAGTCCTGAGGTTTACCCAGATTCCCCACACAATTAAATTGAGCTCTTTGTGTTCTCGTAATGGAACTGAGATGAATCACCCATGAATCCATACACTCAGAGTGAATCTATTTTATGTCAAATGACTAAAATAAAGCCACAGAAAAGCTCGAATGGAAACAACCCCTTCATGCTGTAAATCCTTTATTATTTTTAGAGGAGAATGCTTGTTTTCAATTTAATGAAGAGATGCTCGTTTTCCAAAGTGCTCTCTAGCCTTCACCTATGCTTGCTAAGGCTCCAATTCTCCTATTCATTGAGGACAGAATATCACAGCCAAAATTATCAATAGTTTCATCATTACAGATCAACCAACAGGACTCTTCAAAGAGTTTTGTGCATCACTGATCACTCTCCAGATTACCCAGGCAGAGATTTCCATTGGTAAGAGACAATAAGTCCATCAGCAAAGCGTTACCACTCCAAACCCAGTGCAAACAGCCTTTCACACAGTGTTTCACCACCCACAAGGAATTTATGGAGACTGCAAATCTCTGCTTAGGAAGTTCTACAGGTCATCTCTTTCCACCAGTGTTTTACTTCCTTCTGCATCTGGGAAAGCCCAAGAGTTGGGCACATTTGGCTGAGAACAGACTCTGCTCCTCAACAAAAGTACTGCACAATTAGCTGAGTTTCCACTACAAAGTGAACTCCAAAAATCTGGTTCCTAACAAGCTTTCTTTAGCCAGGAAAACTCACCTGCCTGTTATCCACAGCACTGCTCCAAATTCTCTGCTTATATTTACTTATTTCCCTGCCTCAACTGTGCCAGAAACTGCACTGCATAATTATTTCAGAATATATTTGTTCTTCACATTAACTATTCATTTATCACAGTTGGACTCAGGTAACAAACACCAAGACCACCCTGCAGGGCTCAGATTTCTCTGGGACAAGATGTATTTGCACTGATTTTCAACATGTTCCTACAGCAATGCATTACATTTTCTGTACTTAAAGATGCTGAGGTTTGAAGTTGGGTGCATAAAATTGATGTCTGGAGTTACACACTGCTGTGAAAATAACTGATAATAATGTCAGCAGCTGCTATAGGCTCAGATTTTTGATTCTAAAGGGTTCTTCTATACACAGACCACTACAGAAATACTCATATTTATTAGTTTGCCCCAGAGTTAAACTAGAGAATCAGACATTTCTTGGGGTTGTGACATATATACAATAATTCTTTAGATAACAGAGGAAAGAAACAAAAAGCAGCAGCTCTCCAATCTTTCCCTGTGCTGAGCTGAGGTCTCCACATGGCAGAGGATAAAAATCACTGCAGTAATTTTTCTGTGACTGGGAGAAATCCAAATTGATGGTCAGTCCCATTAATTCAGTCTTTCTGCAAATTATATGAAGTGTTACTCATTCCTCAGCATTTTTTATATCATTTTTCAAAATGTATCTAGTTCTTACTGGCCAGGACAGAAAATCACAGTGAGAACCAGTAGTGTTCCAGGAACATTGGGTTCTTACTGGCCTGGCCTATATACATCCATTAAATGCCAAAGCTTCCTAAAGGAGGTGGTTAAAAGTGGGGTGAACATAAGGCTGTTCAAAGAGGCTCGATGCTTTTGGAAATAACACCAGAGAACACCTCAAATAAAAGGAGCCTCCTCCTCCTCTGCCCCATCCCTGGAAGTGTTGTAGGCCAGGCTGGTTTAATCACCCTCTTTAAAATGTAAGTTTAAATGGAAAGAAATTGAGAGACCTGAGATCTGCATCAAGGCCATTGAAATTATATTCACAAAAACGATAAGATAATCCAAGGTAGTCTACAAAAGTGCTAATCTTAAATTCATTCAAGATATTCTGCAAAATGTCTGAAATTTGAATTGTTTGACTTGTAACAAAGGATTTTAAACATACAAATTGGTAACTCAATGCTTATTTCCTAACAGGTGAAACACCTGGGCAGCCAAGCTGAGACAGAATCCCACCCAGATCTGCATATTCTGATTAATATTCAAAAGGACATTTGCAAAGGTGGAGTGGCTGGACAAAGAAGGTGAGCACCAAGACTGAACTTGGGCAGATTTAATCAGACAGGGTCATGTTGCTGCATCTTTTTAGTCTCCCCCAGGTTATCAGGCAACACCTTCACAGCAACCAGCTATTTCAGGCAACACCTGCAACCCTGAAACAAAAGGAGATCCCAGAATACAGAGTTTGGAATAAACTTCTGAGGGGATTTACTTCCACCAAGCTGGACCTATGAAGTATTTATTATGGTGGTGAGCAGAGCCCTGCCCAGACCTTCCATCTGGATATTGAACACCTTGTGATTGCCAGGACCATTTCCAAATGGACCCAGGCAGAACTGGAGATGGTCCCACTGCTGTCAGTGCACAATTTCAATTAAGACAACTTGATCAAATTGCTCTATCATTCAATGTGTTGGCTTTGCTACAGCCAGCCATGTACCCTCCTGACAGTGCAATTTCTCTCCCAAACCAAAGAGAACAACTCCCCAGAAGTAAAGAGAGCTTAATGAAGAAGGAAAATGAATCCTAAAAGACTCCCCCTCATTTACAAGGAAGTTTTCCCTTTTTCTCATAGTAAGAAAAACTTCAGGAATTTAACATTTCCTTCAAGTGTTACATGAACACTTTGCACCTCAATTGCATTATCCACATATCTGGGGAAGGAAATAGGAACACACAGCTGTACCCAGAACTGAGCTTTAGCAAAGAGTAGTTAAAATTTTTTAGAAGAGTCCTTGGGCAGGGGGCAAACTGCACACTGGGGTTGGAAAAGACCTTCAAGAACATCAAGTCCAACCTCTGGCCAAACAGCACATTATCAGCTAAACCACAACCAGTTGTTTCTTGAACACTTCCAGGGGTGGGGACTCCACCCAAGAAACCCCCAGGGATCCTGTACCCAAAAGGATGTCCTGCTCAGGATGCCCCAGGGAAGGAAAGGTGAGTTCACAGCAGAGAGACCAGGGAAACTCTTTCCTTGGGCCTCCAAGGTGCACCTGGAGAGCTCCTGCTGTGGAAAATTATCCTCTGCAGAGTGTCCTGCTGGCCAAGGGGTCACAATGGCCATTGAACTGCAGGAGGGAGGGAAAAAAACAAGCAGCTGAGGGGCTGTGCTTTGTTGGCTGTTTGGAAAGAGAGGAAATCCCTCATTCCCAAGCCTCTGGAGAGCTGTTCCTATTCTGCTCACCCTCCCTTGGGTCTGAGCCAGAGCCCACTGCAGGCAGTGGAAACAACCCTATTGAGATGGATGCTCTCCCAGCCAAGTTTTATATGGCAAAGGGGGAAAGAGGAGAAAGACAAAGAGGTCAGGTTAAAAAATACACTTGTAGGATAGTTGGAAGCAAGCCCTGAAGGGATACAAGGCCACATGTTCCATCATCACAGTCCCTATACTCAAAATAGCATGTATATATGTATTTATATACAACCCTAAATTTATCCCTGGCTGGTGAGTTATATATGGCACCTCTCAACTTATATACCCTCAAGCAAGGAAAATAAAATGCTTTATATTCAGCACTATCAAGTTACTCAAACCTTCCCATCCAAACCCTGGTGCACAGCTGGTAACTGGCTTCAAACCTAAAATACTGCTGTCAGGTCAGGAGCACAGATATGCCTATGGAAACTCCTGTATTTACAATTTTAGGGGTTGTTACCCCAGTCTGGACATCCTGCAGCTCTTCAAGGTGCTTCCAGACTCTCACCACCTTCTGTGTTAAGGCAAACAACCCTCAGGGCTTTACAGCCTCTAAAGTGCTTTATTAACATTAAAAAAAAAAAAAACAAACCTTCATTCATATCTATTATTTCTCCTTTTTTGTAGGCAATTCAAGTGAGAAGCTCAGTTATTGCTGTAACAATGCAGGTATTTCCCACTTCTCTCCTTCACACACTCTGGAATTCAGAACTATCAGCTCTAGAACCTTCCTGAATAAAAGCAGCAAACATGACCAGTAAGTGCTTAATTTTTTTTTTCAACAAAGTTATAGAAAACAAGAGAAGTTGAAAAACTTAATTTTTTTACTAAACCCACAAAAAGCATTAACAGCTGAGATAGCTACAGTCTGTGACTGATTCCAGCCCTGCAAAAGCACAAAATACCCAGCAAATACTGACACTCCAAAAAACAAAGAAATGTTATTTCATATGCAGTTAAGACACAAATAAAGCAACAGGTAAAAACCCCAAAACTACCTTTTTTTCCAAACTCATACACTACAAATAACCACCAGGCACAGGAGTTGCCCCACAAAACCAAACTACCAAAACCAGGCTTAAAAATCCAAATAAAACATAAAATTAATGAGGACTTACTCTGTGCAGGAATATTGTAGAGCCAGAAAAGGACCATCTCCATCCAGCCTCTTCTTCCCCAACAGCCTTCTCAGAAGCCAAAGGTCCCCTCTGCTTGGCCCACCTGCTTTAATACCCTGCAGGAGATGCTGCTCAGGTGGGGACCATCTGAGAGTAAGTGCAGACACCTGTGGGTGCCCCATCAGGTGTGGGTGGGAATGCTTATTTAAGGCTTTCTTCTTTGTCTCACGCATTTTAGACAAATTAGGTTGTGACTTTGAGGCTCTGGACAACAGAAGGTGCCAAAGAAGCCTTTCTAGAAAGTTTTGCTGGGTCTCCTCTGCCTCTTTCAGTGCTCTCAGCTCGTCAAGCCTGTAAGTTTTGGTGTTGTTGTGCTTTTCTTTTCTTCCTTCTTTTCTTCAGGTTGAAGCTCTGCAGGCAACAGATTTTTGTCTTCCTGAGTTCTAAAGGATAGTGCAGCTGAGGGGGGAGTTGCAGTGCTGGGGCAGTGGGGGCTCTGTGTCTCTGCCAGTGTTACCCTTTAGGGCTTATAGCTTCAATTATTAGTTGGTTTTAATTTTTTCATTTATTAGAGTCCAGCAAAATGTGTGGTTTGTTCTGTAGGGTAGAGGCTCTGAGGCTGCTTTTCTCACCTTTGATTAGGTCACGTCTTAGTGAAGTGACACAAAGTAATGCACAAAAATAGTGATTTTTTTTATTTTTAGGTTTTTCTCTCCCTTTGGTATGTGGAAACTGAGCAGACTAATCTTTCTGTAAAATGGGCTGTTCTAGCACCATAACAGAAGAATTTCAAGGTTGCAAGACTCTGTTTCAGACAGTAGAACATGGAACACATACAGGGAAAGAGAAATGCTGAGTGCAACGTACAATGAGAGACACAGAAGGAAGAACATCATCCTGTCAGGGTCAGATCTGTGGAAAGGCTCTGTTAAAGCCAAAAAACCCCCATGGGACTGACTTATACAAAACATAAGGTTTTTCAAAAGTGATACATTTGGGCCTTTTTTGTTTCACTTCTGGTTTTTGAGCCTCTTGGGTCGTAGTTTAGATTATTTTTGTTCAAAAGCCACAATGGGCAGAAATTCATGTGCTTTGTTGATGGCTGTTTCCTTGTTGTTTTGACTTCCCTATAAATCAGTAGCTAGTGGGAACTGATATAAAAAATAAACTCCTGGGCAGGAGGTTTCTGATAAAATCCTGAGAGCTGGTAATACTCTTTATTTAGAGCAGTAGAAATAAGTTTAGGAAAGCTTTGTCTTCTGAAGTGGGTTGTTTGTTCCCCTCTCCCTCTTTGTGCTCTAAGACATGGAGGTGCCTCAGTGATCCCCAGGGCTGCTGTAACTCTGCAGCATGACCAGGCTAAATTTGGGAAATTGTTCTGAGGAATTCTGAAGAGAAAATGCTCAAAATTCTCTGAAAAAGAGGATCCCTCAAAATACTCAATCAGAAACATTGGAATGCTTTCCTTCAATAATAAGGAAACATCATATTGAGCATTAATGTTCTGCTGTGATAGGAAAACTAAAGCAAAATGTTTGCTTGTCTTCAAGTTAAATATTTTACTATTACTGAGAAGAAGAAATTGAAACAACCCAGCAAAATGTTTCAGTTTTGACAAAACTGCTTTTTTCCATTGGACTTTTCTGTCAAAACATTATGACCAGCTCTAATAAACATATGCATAATGAGTATAAACATATGTTCACTCTAAAGATGCTGGTTTAAACATTAGTGCAGCATTAAGGCTTTGTTTATGCACAGGATAGGCTGAACATGGGCAACAGCTGTTCAGCTTTTCAGCACCTCAGCCCTGGTGCTCTGGGGGAGGATCTGCCCTGGATGTGCTGACTGAGGGCATTTGGGGTGCCCGGGGCTGGGGGGTTGGTGTTTGTTCACTGCTGTCATGTCCATTTTCAGCCTCATTTATAACCATATATTTGATTCATAAGCCATGCAGTCACTCTCCATCTACACACCAAACCAGAGGATCACCCTCATGGCCACTAAAAGGAGTTGTTTTGGCTGCAGCTCTTTAAAACACTCAGAAAATGGAAACCTCCAGGAAAGTGATACCTCAGCAGCCCTCCCCAGACAAGCCCTTTTAGTCAAGAACTTTCCATCCCTCACCCTGCAGTCAGTAGCTCTAAAACAAATGTTTGCCAATGTAGAGGCTGTATTTATTCAGGGCAAATAAAGAATAAATCAGGAGGTTTGTTGTGAGTAGCTCACACGGCTGCTGGTTGGGTACTGTTTTACTACAGCTCTGGAAACATTTGTCAGGGTCCCTCTGCCCTCTTGGGGGACACTCAGGCTGTTCCTATTTTTAGATCTGTCCCTGAGTTAAGGACAGATGGGAGGAAATCAAGAAATGGGAGGAAAACAAATGGAGCAAAATTAGGGCACGGAGTAAATTGTCCTCAATTTGGATATGAGGCAAGTGGATAAATCATTCCTTAGAAAGCACAACTTTTGTGGGAAAGGGAAGGGACGTCAGCAGGAACCTGCAGTACCTGATGGTCACTCCCTGCAGGCTGGTCCCGGCTCCCCAGGCTGGGAATAACATCAACCACTGGAAAACTCCAATTTTCATTTATTTTAACCAAAACCTGCATATTGATTTTGAAACAACAGGGACCCTGAGCAAGAGGCTGTGTGGGCAGAGACTCTGGGGAGTTCTTGGACAACAGCTCTGTCACCCTCCCCTCTGTGCTCCCAGGGCAGGTGACAGACCCCTGTGTGACATGTCCTGCTGTGGCTGTCCCTGTGCTCCTCAGGTATGTGGGACCCCCGTTATGGGTGTTACCCCTCCAGGGGGACATTCCCCCCTCCCAGAGCCCACATTGCTGGGTCAGTGCCCAAATTTGTAACCTGATCTCAAAAAGAGTTTTGGACCAGCTTCAGAAAGCCCCGAGATATCCCCGAGTGACCCAGGTCGTAAAAATGCCTCTTGTGTTCTTAGAAACAGCTTTAAAGTGAGCTCAGCAAGCACAGGAGGGAAGGGAGGGGCTCCACAGGCAGAGCAGACATTCCCAGCACAGGTGGGAATGCACACATTCAAGTTCAACATCCTCTGCCCGAGTCCTTTTTGTATAAAGAATTCTGGAAACAGCAGAATTGTGGAATGGTTTGGGTTAGAAGGGACCTTAAAGCTCATCCCACCCCCTGCCATGGGCAGGGGCACCTTCCACTAGCCCAGGATGCTCCCTGCCTGCCCACCCTCACAAGGAGGAATTTCTTCTAATATCTGCTCTGTGCTCTCTGGCAGTTTAAAAACATCCCTCCTCGTCCTCCTGCTCCAGGTCCTTGTCCAAAGTCCCTCTCCAGCTCTCCTGGAGCCCCTTTAGATATGAAAGGGCTCAAATAAGGTCACCCCAAAGCCTTCTTTCCTCCAGGCTGAACAACCCCAGATTCCAGCCTCTCCTCATAGGGCAGGTGCTCCATCTCTTGAAATACCCCAAAAAGGCTGAACAGCCAGTCCCAGTGAGAGCCATGGACAATCATCCAGGAATTTTGCTGGAGCTCTGTGTGTTTCCACCAGAGCTGGAGTTCCCTGGCACTGGAAAATGCACATAACTGTGGGAGTGACATCAAGCAGTTCCTCACTGAGAAACTCCTTACTTGATAGATTTGATTTTATTATTGATCACCCCCTTCTTTGCTTTCTCTCAGTCCATTTATTAGATTTATTCACTTAATAGAGTTGTAATAAATACTGTTCTGTGGTTTGTGAATGTCTCTTCAATAAGCGGGATAAAACACCTAGGCTCTACCTTTGGTGGTGTTGTACTGTACTGACTTTTTGAAATATCAGCTTGAGTTCTCTTTTTCTATCAGCAGTCCCTTATCCAAAATTTTAGCAATTTTTAGCAGTATTTTAAGCAGCAGATGAAGAAGGAGAAAAATTCTGAATATTCTGATATTCTTTAAGATATTCACACAGAGAACTATTTGCAGCAGACAATTGGTAGGAAAGTGCACAAATGTGGCTTTCCAGAGTACAAATCCTCCATGTCATTTTCCCCTCTCCCACTCTGCCACCTCTGCACGTTGTAGAAATAGCTGTGAATTCCTCCAGTTACTGGCTCCTAATTCTGTCCAAAAGGGAGGTTAGAGTATAGATTTAGAAGTAAAGCTGGATTTAAGATACCTGAGATTCAGGTCATCCTTTTATTTCCCTCCCCTGGGTTTTTAATTAATACTAGAAGAGCAGGCACTAGTGTGGCTCTAAGTCTAATTCAGTATTTTAATGGTCACAGACGTCCCTAAAGGGGGTCTTTAATATAATAAAAATAGATCTAATCGTATAAAAATCCCACGTAGAATAAAAAGTCTAAGTTTCTTTGTCTGCAGACTAGCTGTAATGATACTGATTTTCCTTTTTAGTGCTCCTGTTGTTTTTTTTCCATGAATGTTTCCATCCCCATATCCCACCACAGTATATACAGCCTGGAAATGTTAATCTGCTACTTGACAGTAATCCTTCCCTGTCATTTACAACACACCCTCAGTAAAACAGACTTATTCCTACCCCAATTTATAACATATCCCTACTCCAGACAGTTCAGAGTTGTTTTATCTAGAAAGGATTAAAACACTTGCAAATATTAAATTTAATCCACTCTAAGGGAGGGAATAAATTAATCATAATTAAGCCTCAGCAGCTGTAATTCTTAGCAAAATGTATTATCTAATGGGGATTCTTGCTGAAGAATAGCTGTGAGTCATGGGCATCCTGCTTCTTCTGTGCTGCAAATCAATACATTTAGCAAAGCAATCAAACCAAAATATTAAATGAACAATTCTTTTATTCAAAAATCAATACAAGGAAATTGATCCCCTGCCCCCGTGTGCTTTATGGCACATGGCTCCTTCTGCAGAGCAGTCACAGCCTGGGAGCAGAGTGTTTGCAAAGCAGAGGGACAGCATCTTTTCTTGGGGACCAAAACACAGGGAACCCACAATGGCAAAGCCTGGGAGCTCTTGGCTCTGTCCTATCCAAGGGAACAGGGAGGGACTGAGGCTGTTCATCTCACAGCTCAGCTAATTACAGGAGTGCTGGACCTGCTCCAGAGCTGCCACCTGAACTTCAAGGGGATAATGGGTATTTGGGGTGGAGGGATTAATTTGGGACCACCAGCAACACCTGAGTCCACTCTCTGCCTCATTTGCACAGCTCTAAACATTCATTAGCTCAGTAATCATCACCTGTATGAGGTTAATTCCTATTTGTTCCATGCCCTTGAGCAGAGTCACTGTGCTGGTGCCCTGTAAAGAGGGGAGTTGTGTTCCAAGGATATAAGTGAACAAGTCTTTCTTCAGAAAAGCCTTGGTTGGATTGATTTTGGCTAGTGAAAAACTCATCCAGAGGGCTTGGGAGGTTGTTGTGCTGATTGTCCTGTGGACACGGGACACGTGTAGAACATGCTGAGAACTGCTCCATTGTACCTTGTGGAAATTAAATGTCCACATACAGGATTGATCACCCCTTATAAATCTGTCTGATTCGTGTTTGGAAAAGTATCCAGCTGCCATCAGATATCAAAGAATGGTCCCATGGATGAGCTCCTGAAATTCCTTCTTGCCCTGTTTCATGAAATTGCTTTATAGTGACCAACAGCTCACTCCAGCAAGTCTCCTTGCTGTGGATGTGCAGTGCAGGGAGGAGACTTTGACATAAAAGGAGCCATTAAGTAATATAATAATATATAGGCCTTGGTAAACCCCAGTGACATGAAAATGATGTGATGGCGTAGGAAAGAAATGCTGTAGCTCAGATTTACTGTTGTTGTTTACTTGTTTGTTTTCATCTGAAGTCATCTTTACCCTAGTTTGCCTATTTTCTTCCATAAATACACCAAATATTAGATGGCTGGTTTATTCAGTTATAGCTAAATATGGCTTTTTAATTTCAGATAGATCTTTCTACTGCCCTAAATGGTCATACATGCAAAGGGACATATTTACCCATGACTAACAGATGTTGTGCCTGAAATACTCCTGTAAACAAGGCCTTTAAATCCAGGGTTTTGTAGGCTCATACTATATTTAAAAACAAAACAAAATCAGTTCAGTTAGGTCATTATTAGAATAATTATTTTTGTCTTAGTGTGATAAATCTGAAATCATGACGTGACTTCCCAGATTGCTTGAAACCATTGTGGACCAGGAGCTCGTGCCATGGATATTTATCCCAGATGCTGACATGAGCTTGGTTCTCCTTTATTCATTGGAACAAATAAAACCTCACCCAAGACTGTCCCATTTTAGGCCCAGGGATACCAGGGGCCAAACAGCAGGTCATGGGAGATAGTTCCCATTTCACTGGCACCTCCCAGAGGATCACCTGAATTGCAGGAAGTCAGGCAAAGACACAGATGGTGCTTGGGCACAATTTAAATCTGTCTGACTCTTGGTTGTCCTTTCTGTGAGTTAATGAGGGCATTAATCAGAGATCAGTTCCTTGGGCTTGGTTTCCATGAGGTAACTGGGTGGTGCAGAGATTTGTCTTCCTCATCCCCTGAACTCCTGCCACCTCCTTGGGATGGCAGCTGGCCAGTCCTGCCGAGGAGGAGGAAAAGGAGCGTTTGGGGATTATTTTTGTGGCTGCAGATTCCTGATCTGAGGGAGGCAGGTGCTCCTTAACCTTCATCAGGGGGGCTGGGAGCTTTGTTTGCCATGCTCTGAGCTGCTCTGTCATGCACCACCTGCCTCCCCCATCACGGCCACGAGGAGCTGAGCTCGTGGGGCTCCATTTCAGCCTGGCAGCACTTCCAGAGGTGTTGGGTAACCCAACTCCTTAAGGACTGAGGGAGCAGATGCCAAAGCTCTGACTTCCAAAGGTGCCTGGGCTGTGTCCTGGAAACAGCGTAGAAAAACATATTTATCCAGTGACCTTTTGCTGAGGCTGCCTTGAGTTGTCTGCTGTGACAGCTGATGGGGCACAACATGAGCTTCAGGGTGGTGTGTCACTGTGGAGGGCAGGCAGGAGATGGGCTCGGGATTCTGGTGCCTGAAATGGGTGATAGGAGTGTGGAGAGGACTTGGAAGCCTCAATCCCACACTGAGCCAAAGGTGTCTCCTCTTTACTGTGGCCAAGTGTCCTCTCCTGGGTTATATCACCCATCTCCTGTCCTTGATCCTCCATCCCCACAGGTTCTCTTGCCTCTGGATCCTTTTGGCTAATCATACAAGTGTTCCCTGGCATGTCAAAGTGAGCTGGCACAGCTTAAACCGTTTAGATCACAAGTGGATAAAGAGCTGTCAACTTCACTGGGAAGTGCTGGGGGTTTATTCTGCTTGTGGCTGAGCCTGGGATGGAAGGTGGTTACTGCTGATGGTTGAGTGTGGCTTCTCCCAAAATCCTGGGCAAAACTCAGCAGCTCTGGTCATGAAAGATGTGTCTGAAGTGCATGTTGGTCTGAGCAATCTGATAGAGAAACAGTGAGAACAGCACTGAGCCCCTGAGAACAGAAACCTTCTGCCTCCCCTACAGTGTTGCCATCATTTTGGCTGGCTTAGGAGGGACAGGATTTGTTCTCAGCCAGCTGGAGTTGTCTGTTAATTATTGGGAGGACACTAAAATGCAGTTGGTGATTTTTGGAAAGAAATGTGTCTGTATCCTGCTGGACTGTGGAAAAAATGAACAGGCAAGAAAAAAGGCAGCAGTGTTGAATAAAGTAAGGGTTTCCCTTCTGTCACCAGACATGTGGAGGTTGACACAAGTAAGGCAGGACTGAATGAAGGGGAAATAAGTGGAGTAAAAGCTGCAGAAAGTGTGGTTAAAGTTGACACACTCAGGCTGACATTGAAATGTAAAGTGAACCTACTGTTTGGGCTTGAGACACGACATGGAGTGATTGACAAGCTGCTGTACTCCACTGATCCCTTCTGCAAGAACAGGTTAAAGGAATTAAGTATTTATAGATAAATACCTGAGTATCAAAGGAGAGTAGCCTTTGGCTGAACCTCATGGAGGTGGGTAAAGTGAATCTTGATGTCATCACACCAGATTTTGAGGTGCCATGTCCTGGCATGGACTTTCTGTTCTTCCAGGAGGACATTCCACAGCATCACACAGTGTTATGGAGAGCAGCCAAGAGGAAATGCTGATAAAAGGAGGGATTTAAACACCTGCCTCAGAGCAGCTCTCACACCCTTCCCCTTGGTATCACCTACTGCTTTTTCCTTTCAAAAAAAAAAACAAAAAAANGTCATTTCTTTTTTTCTTAAAAAAAAAAAAAAAAAAAAAAAAAAAAAGGTATGTGGGGTGACTTTGTCCTTTTCCAACAACAGCAGTTGGCCATGCCCTGCCCCTGTGTGATGGTTTGATTTCACCAGGGTGGCTTCTGCATCCTCCCTCTGGCCTTGCAGGGATTCATCTGTACCAGCATTGTGACTGTACCTGTGAGATATGTTTTATTGAGGAAGTTGTAATTAATAAAGACTAATGTGAACTGGGTGCTTATGAAAGGGAGGAAGAGTTCAAAGACACAGAGAAGCACAGAATAGTCTGGGCTGCAAGGGACCTTTGCAGGTGATGCAGACCTGTGTTCACCCTGATCTTAAATGTTTCCAGGGATGGGTCACCCCCTCCTCTCTGGGTAATCCATGGTAGTGCCTCCCCACTCTGTGTAAAATGCTTCCTCCTTTATATCTAATCCAAACCAGCCCTCTTTTAGTTTACAGCCATTACCCCTTGGCCTATTGCAACAGGTGCTGCTAAAATGTTTGTTCCCTTCTTTCTTATATTCCCCCTTTAAGTCCTGACAGGCTGCAATAAGGTCTCTCCAGAACCTTCTCTTCTCTTAAACCTTCCCCAGTTAAACAATTGAAGCCATGAAAGGACAGAAAGTTTAATACAGAGAAAGCACCAGAGCTGTGAAGTGTCCAAGGGCTGGTTTTCCAGCACTGGGATTACTCAGGTGAGTTCGGAGACGCTGCAAATGCTCTCACCCACCTCCCCAAGGACTGAGGGACCGTAAACAGCACAGAGAGCAGCTGCTCTTCAGCTCTGGGGGCTTGGAGAGAAGAGGCATTGCTGGGATGCCAATGCTCCGACTCACATCTCAGGACGGAACATCTTTGCTCTGTGAGCTCTTATGTAAATAGTCGGAGAACATTTTTTTCCCTTCAGGAGGCCACGCGTGTCCTTGTGGCGGGGACAGAGCCGGGCTCTGCTGAGCGCAGCCCTCCCAGAGCTAGTCCCTTGCTGCCACCGTGTGTTGAGCACGACTTGCGCTCCCCTGAAGTGCCTTTCCCAGCAAAGCTTGCGGGAAACTGGAGCTGCTGGAAGAGTCCTGCCTAGATCAGTGACTTCCAAGTGCTCCTTTTCCTCTTTAATTCTGGATCCGAGCCATCTTTTTCCTTTAAATATGTTCCACCCCAAAGGGTTTTGCATTAATTTTTAAGTTCAAGCATTATGTNATTTATATATATATATATTTACACGTGTCTGTAGATATATTTTTATCTAGATGTGGTACCACTGAAAGCACTGGCTGGATTTGGCACAGACCATCTCAGAGGGCAAGGAACATGCAGAGATGAGTTATATTGTTCACCTGGGAACAAAGCAGGTTCTAATGAAATCTAATACAATACTTATTCCTAGATTATCATCTCATCTTGACTGAGCTGTGTCAATTGAATATATCATAGAGAAAGCAACCCAAACCCAAGAATAATTTCTTTGCTATCAATAAATGTGAATTTTCCCATGCAAAAAGGATGAACTGAAATCCCAGTAGTTAAAATCTAGTTCTAAAAGGGATCTGAAGGATGTTGGAATACAAGCTGTGTACTGCAATATACTGTGAATAAAATCGCCTGTAGGTAAATATGAAATTCAACCAACTGGGTTTTTTTTTCATATCAGTGAATTCTTTTATAGGAAAATTCTTGCAGAAGGACCCGTAGAGCCGGAGGCGGCGGCTTGGGAGCTGGGCGAGTTTCAACCACAAGAGGGCGCTCCGTTAACATTAATAGGAACAGCTCAAATTATTGTTACTCCTGTGGAAACTGCATCTCTGTCTCAAGCGGAATAGAAGGAGCACAGCGGGGAGCACCACTAGCTCATGTATTAGCATTTCAATTCCCAGCACTTCCCTGGGTAACCTTGATGCCAAAGCGATCAAGGAATTAGTCTACGGAAGGCAAATCCTGACAGTTCCAGCTCTGATATCTAAGGATATGCCAAGCCAAGATTGCCAGGGCAGATGAGAGGGGTTTAGCACCAACTAATACAGATTTAGAGGAGGGAACGTAAGTTTTTTGGATAGACAAAAGCTTTAAAGCTGCTGCTGTTTCATACCTGAAGAAGCTTATGCTGTGAAAGTACTTTTTTATCCACCTATATCAAGGGTACAATAAAAGATATTTGTTCTCAGGTGGCATAAAGAGAAGGTGGAGAAGCCCCTTGGCAAGTCCTTGTTGCTGTTACCAGAAGTCAGGTTTCATCTTCAAGGTTATTTGTGCAACTTCCTGGGTTGTCTATTTGCTCAGAGCATTAATTAGTAAAGAAAACCCCCACAACATCCCATTCATTCTCTTAAACAGTAAAAGAAAAAGGCAGCAAACCTTGGAATTTTATATTAAAATTAATCTTGAGAGGAGGGAGAAAACAGCAGCAACAGAACTCAGAAGAACAGAGACCACTTTCTAGAAGTTGACTGGTATTTAGCTGTCTAATTTTGATATATCTGGGTTGTTTTTTCTCCCCTTCACTCTCCCTGTCCTTCTCATTGACAACTAGGAACAGAATTCCTGAAATGAGGCAAGGAGAGTCCTCTCCAGCAGCGTCCTCTGAAGCAAAAGAAGAGTTCATTTCTGGAGCAAATGTCCAAAGAAAACTCTGATATTTCATTTCCAGGCTAAATGTCCAAAGAAAACCTTGATCTCTCATTTCCAGACCGAAAGTCCTGATATGTGAGGACCACAGGGCATCTTAAAAGGGTCTCTATGCAACTAACATGGGACAGGGCAGATGAGCCTTTACAGAAACACTCCTAGATCCAACGCTCCTGTGCCAGGAGCCCATTTTAGGACAATCTGAGGCAAACTCCCAAGCTGGAGCCCCTTTCCCCATCCCCACAGACCCGCCGGTGCCCGACCCCCCATCCCACCAGCCGTGTGCGAGGACTCGGGTCCATCCCGCGCTCGCCGGGGTGGTCGGGGTAGGGAAAGCCTAAAGCAAACAAAGACAAGCTGCAGCCAGATGTTGGGAGGCTTTCGGGTTCACTGAGCCTTGCCGGGGTGGGCAGCACATGCCTGTGCTCCAGCTCGGATGGAGCAGCCCCTCGCAGCCCTGCTCCCCTTCCAGGGCCATCTGAGCAAACACGGCGCTCCCGATCCATCAGGGCCGTGCCAAACAAACCCCGCGCAACAATTTACAACTTGACCTCACATTGTGCCTGGAAATGGATTCTGAGCAAGGCCTTTGCCTGGGTGATCCAGGTTTTCCTGCTGGGTACACAGGGCTAAATTAACCAGGGGATCCCCTTGGCTTGGCTTTTTCCTGGGGAGGGGATTTCAGAGGGGGCTTGTGGCAAATCCCCCAAGCTCTGGTTTATCTCTTGCGCAGGAAGAACTTCCCTCCTTGTCTCAGGCTCATCTGGGAAATGAGGCAAGATTTTAGTTACCTTTATTTCTGGTTTCGAGTGTCTTTGATGAATATTCTTGAGACTGGCTCCTCATGAGTCACTTGCAATCAGCTGCTGAGATCAAATCAACTTATTTCCAAGCCTCATGTGATGGATTTGGAGTGATTCCCCAAGTAACATGTTTTAAAACTCCCTCTAATTTCTTCATGGAAGAAGTTTCTGTTCTCTACTTCACCTGTGCAAAGGGAAAATCAATCCTTGTGATTCCAGCCTGATTGTGTCCGGATTACAGAAACTGAAGCAAGAACTTAGTTTTCCACTAAAAATGGGGTTTAATAAAGTACGTCCTTAGGAAACCAGGAAGAAAAGAATAAAAGGCATGATGCTGAGGGATAGCAAGAGACAGACTATTACAGAAACTGCCAGGATTTTTCCCAAATTCCAGTGATTACACTCCCATGTTATGCAGTTACATGATATGTTCAGGATTTATAATTGCACAATAAATCAACTCAGCCATGGGAGAATCTGACATGATGTTTCTGTAAAGAACATATTGCAGATGGACAAACATGGATTTAAATTCCTTTTTCAGTCTATACACACAAATGCATAACTCTTAAGGGTGACCAAGCCCATCCATTTTTTACCTAGAACAACCAGAATGTAAAAATATTATCACTATATTCATTCAATAATATAACAGTGAAAAGAAACATACTAATTAACATTAAATACTTCTTTCATTACTGTCATCTTATTCACATGCAAATCTGGCTCTTGAGTCATCCTTGAGATTGCCAAAAGACTGGATTTAAGTTTTCTGCCATCAGATATATCAGTCTGTAGCCTTGATAAAGAGCCCAGGACTTCCCTCAAGGCATCACCAGAAAGAAATCTGAACACGTTGGGATGATTATTGTTGTTTCTAAATTAACTTTCCCAATAAAAATATGTATTTACGTGACAAAGGAGAAAAAAGATGCTGTTTTCCTGCAAACAGACCATGAGCTTGGTCTCCTGGATTACATTAAAATAACGCCATTAATTTCGAAGGCTTTCCTGGAATGTAGTTTAGGCTCCTTACACTCCTGACTAAACAGCTAATGAGCAGGAATATGACAGATTTAAAGACAGAATTAAGTGGCATATTTCTCATGACGTCCTCAGAGCTGCATCACTTTATGTTTCTTCCAGATTTGCTTCATAAACTACAGTTTGATGCCAGCAAGGATACAGGGAAATGTGGAAACTGCTATCCTGACCAGGCAAAATGTTAATCTAATTTCATGCTCATGGCTCTCAGGAAGACTTTACTATTCAAATCTGTAAATTCTACGAACATTCACGCATACAGACATGCTTAATTTAGAAATACATTATGATAATCTGGCTGGCAGGTAGCAATGAAGACACAAAGTTTTTACCAGACTTTTACTGGCACATCTTTTCTCTGGGTTGTATTTTCTCTGTGTCCTGCTCTGCTTTGCCTCCCCAAAGCAGGACTGAGGGTCCAGCAGCAGGAAAGGGACACATCTGTGGTGGGTGAGCTCTGAGCAGCCCCTGAGCTGCTTGGGAGCTGCAATTCTCACGATCCCGAGGCTGAACTTTGTAAATAGGCTTGGCAAGGATTCTTGCCTGGAGAAAACAGGCTTGGAGAGGATAGAAATAAATAAACAAACAACCTTCCTTTCCTTCTCCTGCAGCCTCTCCTCTGCCCTCCTGACTGACCTCTGGGAGGACACACATGTGTCTGCTCCGTTGCAGATTAGCTCGTGGCATTTCTTTGGATGCTGGAAAAGGCAAACACTTGCAGCTCTTTCTTCCTGCTCTTTCTCTGAAGGGCAGAGCAGACACTCAGCAGCTAAAGGGCAGAAGGTGCTCATTGTGTCCTAACTCTGATTTAAAATCTCAGGAGGGAGATACCCAGCTTAGGTGTGATTGAGAACAAGGTCCTTTTGGAACAGTTTATATTTCATTTTAGAGACAACCATTGATTTTGTACTCCAGAAATACCATCCACCCCAAATCTATCCCTACTGTCTCCTCATGCCAGTAAATACGATGGAGCGTGGGCAGTTTGGAACACAGAATCTTCTGCAAGCCTGTCTTCACTCAGTGGAGAGAGATCTCTCCACCATGATCTCTGTAATTGTTGAGAACTCTCCTGGAAAATCAGCAAAATATTTTTACAGCTGCTCTGCTTTAAAGCTGAGCCTTAGGAAACCCCGTGTTTATAGTCACAACACTGATGCAGCAGCCACTGAGTACCTGGAGAACATCAAGTGTCTCTCAAGGTACTGAGTATCCTCCTCCAGATGGTGCCTCTCTGGTCTTAGAACAGCAGAAATCACAGAATAATTTGGGTTGGAAAAGACCTCTGAGATCATCAATTCCAGCCTTAGAGCAAACACCACCATGTCAACCAGACCACAGCACTGAGTGCCACGTCCAGTCATTTGTTGAACACCTAATGGCAAGGAAAGCTTCAGCACTTCCCAGGAAAAGCCATTCCCTGAGGAGGGATGTGCACCCCAAGCCCCACTCCCTGCTGATGTGGGATGTACTGGGATGCTGCCTGGGAATGTGAGCCATGCCAAACCCATCCAAAGCCCATCCTCGGTGGCACAGCCGTGTCCTGCAGCCAGGCAGGAGCACCCAGCCCTCTGCCCGAGGCTGATTGGCATTGCAGAGGCAGCTCTGTCATTCAGGGCAGAGAGGAAAAGCCAATCAGCCCTTTTTAATTAGCTGCTGAAGCTCCAAGGAGCTGCCCACCTTGTGTTTGCTGCCAGAGCACACAAGGTAAGGGGGGCATTCCCTGGCTCCTGCCCCGGAGTGGGCACCAGCTTTTTGCCAACCCAGAGCTGCATCTGCCTCCCCCCCCAGAGGGGAAATACTCACACGTTGTCATCTCATTTATTAATCACCTCTTTGCAGAGTGCAAGTCTGGCTGCTCCCTCCTCATGCAGCCCAAAGCCCTCACTCTGTTCCTATGACAAGGCTCACACAAAAGAACATTTTCTTCTGCTCTTTCTTACAGAAATGGGAAGACTTGAATGCTTTTTTTTTTTTTTTT